>JASPKZ010008136.1:1055000-1547477 GCA_030220185.1 Diploptera punctata
AAAGTTGCATTTATTTGGTGAATTCGTACTCTAACTCACTAGCACCACCACGCTCGGAGGTGCATGTGAGCGCAAACGTTAACTCTCCATACAACCCTGTCCTGAGTTAATTTTTTTCAGTTACTTTCTGTAACATTTACATTTCCCAAAACATGCTTAATATTGTCCTTTCACCTCATTCTTAACTGGAAAAAAATCCTTAGTTTTTCTTATAACAAGTTTTCATTCCCCTCTTTCATACTCCATTCATGCAACATGTCCTGCCCATCGCGATGTGTGAGAATTAACTGTCCTTTCATCTGAAAATCGTAAAACTAACTTAGTCTAAGATTTCACCTATAGAATGTGTTAGGTTATCGAAAGAAATAATTTATTTTTAGATGTCAGCAGCTGTGTTGAATATACATAAACTAAACAACTTAATAGTGTCCTTAGCTGAAGCAGATGTCTGACTGGAGGGACAGAATCCAAACCACATGGATCCTTTAGTATTGTAGAGTTTTCATTGAAATAATAAAATCTTGAAAATTATGTTCGTGTGTCAGCTTTCGTAATTCACTAGAATATTTTTAACAATAAGCTCTCTCCTTATCTTACCTCATTTCCTCCATGATAGGTATTTTTACCTACCTCGCGACACCAGGAACCTACAAGGAAAACAACGCGTAGGTAGAAGATTTAAAACTACGGATCACACACTTTATTTTTAACCACAAAACTACATGAAGTGCCTCCAAAGATAGTGATCAGCTCAATGCCAGGGCACCTCCGAAACAATACGAACATATAAAGAACACGCAATTCATGTTTATTTATAACAACAGCAAAAACAATAATAATAACAATAACTAACTCACTGGCACCATCGAACCCGCAGGTTCATGGCCGCGAGGATATAAACTCTCAATATATCCCTATACTCAGCTAATGTTTTCCAACCATCCACTCTCTAATCTATTTTCCTCAAATCATGATTGTTATTCTCCCACCTCATTCTTGGCTTATGTACTGGGCGTTATCCTACAATAAGTTTCCATGACCCTCTTTCATTCCCCATTCGTGCAGTATGTCCTGCCCATTGCAGTCTATAAGAATTAACTATTAGTATTATATCTGATTTCCCATAAAGATCAAGTGGCTCGCTGTTACGTATTCTTCTCTATTCTTCTTTATGTTCATCACTTTTTTATCCAAAAAATCTCCTAGGAGCTTTATTCTTATATACTCGTAATCTCTTCTCCTCCCTTAAAGTAAGAGTCCATGTTTGGCATCCATATAAAATAACTGGGAGAATAATTGTTTTATGCAGGGTGTAACAGGACCTTACTGACAAAGTGATAGGGATGATAGACCATGCAGAGAGGATATTTTTTTTGTGAAGGAACATATATTCCCAATTTGTTTCCCTGCACGTAATCTATTCTTTGTGCCATTTAGACACATTCGAATATGTTTATTTTTTTTCGGAATTCTGATCTCCAGCAGGATACTACATAAGTTCTCATTTTAAATAATAATAATAATAATAATAATAATAATAATAATAATAATAATAGTAAGTTGTAATGGTAAAATGTAGTAACAATACTACTAATAAGCCACCCTCTCCTTACACGGACATGACATGTAAGGAAATTATTTGCAACTCTGGATCACACATATTATTTTTAACCACACAAGGGCATGGACGGTCTCCAGGATGAGATCAGCTCAATGCCAAGTGTATCTCCGAGACAAGACGAACATTTAAGACAAGACATGCCATTCATAATTTTAATAATAACTTATTATTTAATTATGAGTGAGAAGTATTATTCTGCCAGAGATGGCAAACAGTTTTCAGATACTTTTAAAATTCACAATGGATTAAAGTAAAGCAATGCACTATTTCCTAGGCTATTCAGTTTTGTACTACAGCATGCCATCAAATAATAGAGGATAAAGAAGGCGTAAAACTCAATGGGATTAATCATCTGCTGGTATATGCTGATGATGTAATGTTAGTAAGCAATAGCAAGGAGATATAAAAGCCAATGCATTATATTAAATAATACCAAGAAACTTATAGTAGAAATAAATATAATTAAAACTAAGTATATGGTAATACGTCCACCGCTGTGGTCTCGAGGTAGCGTGTCTGCCTTGTCACGCAGCGGGCCCGGTTCGATTCCCGGTCGGGACAGGCTCCTGGGTGAGGTTTCTTCGGGGTTTTTCCTCACCTGTAAGACAAATGTCAGGAAGCTTAGGGCCCGACGGTCCCCGAAAATCATCCCGTCATCATCATCATCCTTATCATCATCATCCTCCACCGGTGTGGAAAACAACGGGAAGCTTCTCTAAAAAATGGTATACAGAAAAAAAGTCAAACTGTTATTCTTCAAGTTATATTTTGTGGATGCGAAACTTGGGCTCATACTTTAAAGGAAGAGAATATATTACTAGTAACTGAGAATAAAGAGCTTAGGAATTTTTTTGGATTAAAGAGAGATGGACAGACAGGTAAATGGAGAGACTAGTAAACAGTTAGCTACGTGATCTTTATAGTAAACCAAAAGTAATGACTAGAGAGCAGCATTTGTTTCACGATGCCGATTGACTTATTTGTGTTGGTTTTGACTGTACTGGAGCAATTGGGATGGGGTGGGATGGGTGTATCACATGTCTGCACAACTAACGGATGATTCTTCTGTAATATAAATATTATGAAACAGTATAAGGTCCATAATACAATTAAATATACTTAGATAATACATTGCTTGCAAGGTAATGAAACGCTTTAAGACAAAAGTTGTTCTGTCGAATGCACATTTGTTTTCGTTTTAGTTGGCATTTAACTACACGTAAGTTCAGATACGCGCAATATTAACTACCGACGTAATCTACAATAACTCCACTTTTTTACTGAAAGTAACGTTGTTTTCTGCGTTTGTATTTCTACATGACGGTGCTCTCTTCATAGCCCGGCAAGTATGCAAATATGGATACACCCCACCCTCTCCCGCGCGCATTCAAGTATAGTCTGTATTAATAAAAGTAAGCCTTCGACATTGTGGAAGATATTCCGCTCTCCTGTAGTGACACTTAAGTCTCGTAGACTACGATAGATATGAATGTGACACTAATGGGAAATTAAAGAGGGCATGGAAACTTCTTTTAGGAAAACCAATGGGAATGCGCCCAGCAGGTAAGCCAGGAATGAGATGGAAGAATATATTTTTCCATTATTTAAGGAATATGAATTATTCAGTAGGAAAACATTAACTCGGGATAGGGATGTGTAGAGAGTTTACGTTCGCGCGGCCATGAACCTGTGAATTCGATAATGCCAGTGAGTTAGTTAATAGTAGTAGTTATAACAGTAATAATCAATTGAGTTGGTGTTTACTTGATGAAAATCCATATCTATTAATTAAATAAAATAAAACTTAGTTTTATTTGATTTTCATATTTATTAAGAAATATTCAGTGACAGCTGTTTCGGTACACTGTACCTTCTTCAGATATGTTAACAAATTATGAATTGTGTTATTATAGTACATATTAACTGATCTAAGCAACAATACTACACAATTTATTTAATTTTTTAAATTTAACAAAGGCGATTCATTCAAATATGCTAACCACCTATTCAGATTTAATATTGTTTCGATACAAATTTTGAAATTTTACATGTTTGTGATAAGGGTAAGAAGGTTGACCTGTAGAAATAAATACATTGAAAAGTAGTAATAAACTGTTAAATTCTGAACTTGATTTGAATGAATCGCCTCTGTTAAATTAAAAAATTTAAATAAATTGTGTAGTATTGTTGCTTAGATCAGTTGATATGTACTATAATAACACAATTCATAATTTGTTAACGTGTCTGAAGAAGGTACAGTGTACCGAAACAGCTGTCACTGAATATATCTTAATAAATATGAAAAACTAAGTTTTATTTTTATTTAATTAATAACAGTACTAGTTTAAACTAGTTATACTTTGCTAGACATGGAAAGAACAATGACTTTCGTGCAACGGCAATTTTTCTTACATATTCATACATATCAGACGCATGTCTCTGTTTGAAAAGGCAAAGTATGTAGACGTGTGAAGAGAAGTATATTCTCAGTTGCTTCCTGTTACTGTGCATTACTGTACACGGAAACGCTGGAAACAATAGAGCTAACAATTGAATATAATGAAACAAGTTGATAAGTATGGCAGAGTTTCTTTTTTTAAGACGTCATTATGAAACGGTATACCATTAGGTAATAATTAATTCCATCTCTGCGTGTTCAGGGATTAAAAAGGTCCTCAGCATACAGATTTGTCTTATAACTCATGTACACGTTTGTAATATCATCCTTTATTATATTATTCATGAATGCTATATATTAATTGCTGCTATTTAAAATTTTACATATAAAGTTTTTTTCTACTCTACTGCAGCTGGTGCAATTTAACCACAGATTTATGATTAGTGGCCGTATATAAAAGGGAGAAAAATTAACTTAAATGTGTCGAATATGGGGAGAAAAGAGAAAAACAATCAATTCAAGTAATATTGCAGTATTTTTTTTACATCAAAGAATATTGTATTTTATGATGTTCAACACTTTAAGAATTTTTGCCTCGTAAAATCTTTGTATGAAGAAAGTATCGCTTTGTGTTGAAGAAATAAGTTTTTTTTAATACTAAAACATAATTAGAAAGGAAATATTGCTGAATAAATGAGTGGGAACTGAAATAAGGAAAACATACTTGAACTATAACGTTTTAGGAGCAGATTAGCTTTCATGTTGTTAATTATTTATTTCATGTTTTCATGTTTGAATGTATAAACAATATTCCCTATGAAATATATTATTTTATTGGTTATGTTTATATTTATCCTTTAAGGGAGGAAAGGAGATTACGAGTATTTGAGAATAAAGTTCTTAGGAAAATGTTTGGACCAAAGAGAGATGAACAAACTGGTGAATGGAGAAGACTGCATAACAGTCAATTACATGGTCTTTATAGGAAGCCAGATATAATGAGAACAGTCAAGTCTCGTAGACTGCGATGGGCAAGACATGTGGCACGAATGGGGAATGAAAGACGTGCATGGAAGCTTCTTGTAGGAAAACAAGAGGAAAACGCCCAGTTTGTAGACCAAGAATGACGTGGGAGAATAACACTCACTATGATTTGAGGGAAGTAGATTATACAGGGGATGATTGGAAAACGTTGGCTCAGGATAGGGATATATGGAGAGCTTATGTCCGCGCGGCCATGAACCTACGGGTTCGATAATGCCAGTGAGTTGGTTAGTTATGTTTATAATTATCTGCATACTGTTTATATAATTATAGGAGATTGACATGGAGTTAGTTTGTTTTATAAAAATTATTCCCTTTCAAAGGCATTTATTAGTTAAATTTACATTTATCTACATACTGTTTATTCAATTAAAGGCGAATGACATTGAACTTAGTTTGTTAAATATAAAATGTAACATTTTTTTAAATTTTCTAGGAAGTAGAATATTCTAATTTGCAATTATTGGACGTGAAATATTTCAACTTATCCAATTCTCCCTATTATTTTTATTATTTCGATGCTTAATTGCGAGATTTTCCTTTCTTCTTCTTAATTTTATTATTTAACTCAGTTTAACCTCTCGCCTTGTAAGTACTTTTAACAAGCCACACACCACCCGGATCGAATAGTTATACGACCTGTAGGGAGAGGGATTGTAAACTGTGAGTCACACGCATACTTTTTTGACCACACAAGAACATGGAGGACTTCCCCGAATGAGTGATCAGCTCATTGCCAGAACCTCCTCCGAGACGCACAAAATTAAGATAAAACACCCCATATATACACACACACACACACACACACACACACTCACTCAAACTAAATATGGCGCATATGATAATAATGATTATGATGGTCAGAAATGATGTTAGGGGTCCGTTTGTGACTCTATGTTTCCTGACATTTATCTTACAGGTGAGGAAAAACGTCGAAAAATCAATCACCCGGGTAACTTGTCACGACCTGTGATCGAAACCTGCCTGCGAGGCAACGACGCTAACCCCAGACCACAGCGGGGCACATTTTCTCTATCAGTTTAATTTATTGTCTTTTCTAAAATTTCACACATACTTACTGTTTAATATAGTTTAATATGCGTATTAAGTCAATAGTAGTAAAATGTTATTGATAATATTGAGTAACAAAAAATAAACTTTTTTTTTACTCAGAAAGAAAAATATGTGTTTCTGATAGTATTTTTTCTCCTGAATTCAAATATGATAACGGTTTTTCTCCATCACGCAAGGTTTCCGAGAGACAGAAATTTATAATTTCAAACACTTTAATATTTCCTACATTCGTAACTACACAATATTCGAACAATCGGACTCACCTAGAAAGTAAGAAATGACGATTTTCTGCTATATTTCGCCTGTGGAGCATCTCTCTTGATGGTCTAACAATAATCGGTCAGCATATTAGGATTCCATTTGTCTTGATATCTCTTTTCCCTAGCTGAAATCTCCTGATGAAAAGTATTCCCCGTGCTCATCGCTCAATGGACAAATGGACGAAAAAACTTTTATTAAAAAAAACAATTATTTAAATCCATTAATTGAAATTGAAATAAAAAACTGTGGGTGATGGAGAAATTCCGAATACATATATGAAAACACGTAATTAATGCAGTTTTTATCAACTATTGGTACTCATGAGACAAAAATCATGTTGCCCAGTATGATAAACAAATATCTGATGACTTGAAAGAAAATAGATTATCTCTATTAAGAATGAAGTATGATATAAATTGATTTCTGGTGTTATTCCAATGCGAATATTTTACATCTTGCAAATTTACCTAATGAACATATTCGTGCATCTGAACTATTACGGGTTATTATAGAAGTGGTTAATGATTCCTTCCATCATATCTTCAGTGATATTCGTGTTGACTGTAACAATTTTGGAATTTTCTTCTGTTTTATTCGACAACATAAAATCATAGAATTTTGTTTTATATTAATTTGTATGTAGTTTGGAAATTATATTTAAAAATAGGTTGTGAATTAGTCAAGATTAAAACAATAAATAAAGTTTACGAAATTTAATAAATAAAGCCAAATGCTATAACAATTGAAAGACCAAATTTTAGACGTCCAAAAATGTTCATAAAGGGCCTAAATGATTTAATAACTCATTAAATTAATTACGGGAAGCTTGAGTGAATCAGAATCGGCCCTTACATTGTAGGAGGCCAAGAGTAGTGGAGTTTAATGATGAAAATCTGGATATGATGAAATCAAAATCACATTAGCATGAGGTTGTACGTGGACAATTGGTATTTAATTTTTACATGAGTAAATGTTCAGGCATGTCTTATGGAATAAATCAAAATCTTGTCTTGTTTGCTATGTTTTTAACATCCATCTTATTTCTTCTGTTTTAACTTTTTACACGCTTTATATTAGCTTGACCTGTATCTGTCTATGTAACGGACCTGTGAGTATGTATCGTAATCTTCCAACACGATTTTCACCCACTAAAAAACACTGGATCGACTTGAAACTTTGTATACTTGTAAAGGACCAGTGACAATAGAATAATTTCATAATGTTTTATAAAATCCTGGCCAGAATCGTCAGAAAAAAAATAAAACTCGTATAATAGGTTGCGGACTTATCGACTTTTTAGTCAATCGTTGTGAGAGCTCAGTTGGTAGAGCAGTGAACTGTAGTGGTATATAATTTCAGTAATCCATAGGTCTCTGGTTCAAATCCGGCCCAGAGGATTTTTTAGAAGAGTATTAAGCAATTGCATTTTCATGGGATTCCGGTTTATGACAATCAATTAAACTAAAAAAAATAATAGTTTAAAAAACTAAAACAACACGCTTTATTAGAAAGTAAAAGTAAAGTAATCCCACTACAGGCCTCACGAGGCCCTTCGGGTAGTAGGAGGTTAAGGCTCCCAGTTTTTTCTGGACAATCGGCACTTGATGTCAGCCGGGTTGTCAGCCCTGCGTACGGCCGCCTTTACCCCCAGAACATGCGTCTGGTACTCATTTCCGTTAGAGGCTGAGTCGACCCCAGGGCCATGGTGCCGCCAGAAGGTTTGGGTCAGTTTAAAAATCCTGACCCCACCGGGACTTGAACCCTCGACCTTCCGGCTTGTAGCGCAGTGCCTTAACCACTACGCTACGGCGTACAAAACTAAAAAATAAATAACAGTTTAAAAAAACTAAAACAACACGCTTTTATTAGAAATCCGAACTAAAAAATGTAAAATAATTTTAATTTCCAACACGCCTGGGATAAAGTTGGTCAACAAAAAATCATCCCCAACACATCTAGAATAAAACTAGAGTTATCTACAAAAAAATAACTTTACCATCAAAAGCGTGGGGCGCTTTTTATGGTTTTTACGTTTTCTTCTAATAGACTAAACTTTTACTAATATCTGTTTTTTATCAAATATATTAATTGATATAAAGCACCCTAAGCTTTTGATGGTAAAATTATTTTTTTTGTAGATAACTCTAGATTTATTCTAGATGTGTTGGAGATGATTTTTTTATTGACCACTTAAATTTTATCCCAAGCCTGTTGGAAATTAAAATTAATTTTCATTTTTCAGTTCGGTTTTCTAATAAAGCTTGTTGTTTTAGTTTTTTTTTAATTATTATTTATCTTTCTATTTGTTACTTCACATTTTACTTCTCAGTACACTTTCATTTCTGTTCTACCTTCTTCACTTTCACTCTGAATTGTCGTAGTATTAATTATTAATTTGTGAGCAATATATCCGGTAAAGTTTGCTACTTAAATTACACTGAATAATTAGTAATGTTTTTCCACTTCCTATTGAAGTTCTTACCTCGCCAATTATCTCACTTGTCTAATTTTAAAGTTTGGAGATTGTACAGTGAAGTTTTGTTACAGAGCTAATTACCACTTGTTTGGATTTTAATGATTGCGAGTTAAGTAGACATGGAAACAATGAATCAGTATACCTAGATTACCAATCTGATGAAGACGAGTAAGTTGTCTGATCTTCGGAGCTATTAGAAGCTCAGAAATTAGTTAGTGCCCCGAAGGTTGACTCCAACTTCGCCACGTAATGAACCTCACGTGGTGGGGTGATTGCGGACGATAAGACTTAACGATCGAAGACGTTGAATAGCGATATTAGTCCATTATAAATTAGGATCTAGTTTCATACGTGGGATTGGCGCAAAGGAAACTAACTGAACTACTAAATTATTGGGTTTTGGCAATCGGTGACGAAATAGGTAAACGTGACTCTTATTTGTAAGCATTTAAAATCAGAACAGATAATATAGAAGGTACAGTGCGCCCGAAAATTAATTTTGTTAGTAGCAAGATGCAATTTCATAATGTGCTTGCATTTGATACTAACTTTGGTATACTGATTTCCAATAATACCGTCAGTACTCAGTACTAGTGTTTTTATTGTATTTACAACTTAGTTTCCACTATTAATACATCAAAATACTCGTATTAGAATCGCTCCCCTCCTTCCACCCAGCAGTGGTAGTCTGTGGGTCCATATAATTTCTTTAAATGGATTTTACATTATAATTAATCTAACATAACCTGTGCGCGACGATTTTTTCAGAGACCTCTTTTTCAGACTTGATGTTCTTTACATGCAGTAAATCTATGTCAATCGACCCACGGTTTTAATTCCCTTCCAGGAACACAGTACAGCAACACACACGAACCAGAATTTATAAAACACTGGCCAGACCCATATTATGTTACGGCAGTGAGGCCTGGACAATTCGCAGTGTAGATGAACAAAGACTAACTGCGGCAGAAATGAAATTTATGAAACGTACTGAGGGCTATTCAAGAACATACCATAAAAGGAATTCTGAGATTCTCAAAGAATTACACACAGAATCAGTCATGGAATATGTACAAAAATACAGAAACAACTGGAAATCTCACGTACAAAGAATGAGCAGAACAAGAATACCACGTCAGATCTTAAATTACCAGCCACCAGGCAAGAGATCTTTGGGCAGACCCTTCAAACGTTGGATTGAGACCGTAACAGACCACTAGGTCTATCTCATGAAAGGAGGAAGAAGAAGAAGAGGAGGAATCCATGCTCACAATTTTTACGCCTTAATAAATCTATCTACCTTGAAAGCCGGGATTTGAACCCGCGAACCCTAGGACCAGAGGCGAGCAGAACAGCGTGCTCCACTCTTCATGTTTTGCGGACTATACGCTCTAAATCTATTCTTGCAATTTCGCGCTCGCTATACTTGTGACACACTTGCACCTTATTCTGCATTTGTAGATAATCATAAATTGAAGACAACATTTTGACAATGGTTTTATACTAACAAACTGCGACCACCAGTGCTTACATTAGAGAACTTATAAAGATTACAGCCTACCATCTGCCGGAGCCAGCAACAAGCTACTAGAACGGAGAAGAATGAAAAGAGCGGAGATAGATATCGACTTCTATGGGACGACTGCAATGATCGATCGTAACTGGACCAAGGAGAATCAGGAGCAGAGACACACCATTACAAGACTAGCCATTCACGGCTTCCACCACAAATTACGCAAGAACAAGACATTCCACACCCCGAATGACCAATGTGTGTGTGAATTGTGCGGACAGAGATGTAACCAATATCATATCATATCACCGAGTGCCGTGAAATAACAAAATCGATCTCCGAATATAGCAAAGAATAATACCCATTCGGGTGAACCTTCCACATTTATAAAGATTAATTATGAAGATACAGCGCGGTTCTGAAATAATATCCACTTAGGCACGATAGCTAGAAAATAAGAAAAAAACAAAATATTTGCCATACTAAACTGTGTTTAGCTAAAATATAATATTTTTATAACTTACTTTGCAATTATATTGAACTATAGTCGGAACAAAGAAAAGTTAGGAAAAAAATAATAAAACAAAACTATTATTAATGTGATTGGGCGTTAGGAAGTGTTACTGGACGTTCAACAGCGAATCTCCCATCAGGATGTGAGATACTTGATTTGAAGAAAGGCTTGTCGATCTTGAAGCAATTCCTTCTTTTCAACAAAACTAATAGCGCGAGATGAAATGGGTTTATTTTCTTAAGAAACAGGACAAGTGTCTCCAACATCTGTAATCCATACAAGTGTAAATAGAAAAATAAAATTACTAGAGATTCGTAGTAGAAACATCCATTATATAGATTGTGAGAATTCGCTTAGATATATGAGATAAATGTTTAATGTTATTTAAATTCACATAAACACGAGATTTCCATTGCTTTAAGTAGATTAGATACAGGTTCTGAAGTATTTTACACGCAAAAACACGTAATAAAATAATACATTCAAGTAATAGAAAAGGTAAATCCCATTTTAACAGAACTCTAAAACTAAATTAAACATAAATTAACACACATATATATATATATATATATATATGTTGAAATTATTTAGAAGTAGACAAAATATAATTTAACTGGACCTAAGAAATATACATATATATGTTTATAAGGCACTAGCTAATATCCGGCGCGGCGTGCGCAGCTACGCCTAAATAAATTAAAACAATGTGTTTGTATATTCAGATGAATAATTAAAAAGAAAATTAATTATAAATATCATAATTATTTATTTTTAGATACCCCTACTGAATACGCGGGGTTGCCCGGGAGTGTACTTATCCCGATCTTCCTGGCACCAATGACCTAAAAGACAAAAATGGTTATTGCGTGTTATCCGTAAAAGATAGACATATGCTGTCGCGGACGTTTTATAGAATGTTTTGAGATATTGAATTTTGTGAACATTAATTTGGTGGATTTGTTAATGTTTAGCCAGCGTAAGCCATTTAAGCGTCCAAAAAGCGACTTGTTTAGCTCACCGGAGCGTTTTATTTCTAGTTCCGGCCCTATAATACGAATGGAAATATGTTATATACGTTAATTTTCCCAGAAACATTCTCTAAATAATGGTGAAAACTCCATTCAAACCGGTTAAATTATTTTTTGAGTTCATAGAGGACAGACAGACACACACTCGAATTTAGATATGAAGATTACAGGAGAAAAAATGAAGGTACTCGGAATTTTAGGCAAAAACAATTAATTAGTAGCCTGTATTCTTTATATTTGATAAGGCCTACTCGTAATCCAGCATTAAATTTAAATTAAGGTGTAGGATGAAATACCTTGATTAGAGATTCGATGAAAATTATTAAGATCCAGTTACCGTATTATTGACATTAGTTTCTAAATAATTACATATTTGCTGGCAATTCTGTGAATTATATAAAATCCCAATTTTGGAAATAATGTTGATCAATCAATCACAGTGTTCTGCTCAAGAGTAGGTCTCTCATTGCAATCTCAACATTCTCCTCTCCTTCCTTAACTCAGTCTTCATTTTTGTATCTGCATACAAACCATTTATTTTAATATTATCTATCATCTGATGTCTTTTTCTGCCTCTAACTTCATAAGGCTGATATAGTTCTTAATATTTGGATTTCATTCAGTCTGTAATAGAGGTTCAAAATCATCCCACTCCTTCCTACATCCTTACTTATATCCAATATCGGATTGAGTATAAAATATTGTAACTGAGTTGGGGTGTGGACGATCTTATACTAAATAAAACTCTTAAATAATGTCCACTAGCTTCACTTAGTTTTAAGAACTTCCTTAATTTAATTTTAAATAACCACCGTTATTTAACATTCTTTATTCTCTATAAAATATTCGGTATTAATTTATAGGATCTTTGGTCAATCTCCGAGACATGTCTGTACAAGAATGAGTACGTCCTGGGCAAACTGGACCTCAAAATGTCCGACAAGGACTTTTTAAAATATGAATTATATAACAAAATATATTATATGTGTGACTATTACTTACTTACTTACTTACTTATTCACTGGCACTATCGAACCCATAGGTTCACGGCCGCGCGGACATAAGTTCTCCATACATCCCTATCCTGAGATAATGCTTTCCAATCATTCCCTGTATAATCTACTTCCCTGAAATCATAGTTAATGTTATTTTCCCACCTCATTCTTGGTCTACCAACTGGGCGTTTTCCCTCGGGGTTTCATACAAGAAGCTTCCATTCACGACTTCCATTCCCCATACGCGCAACATGTCCTGCCCATCGCTGTCTACGAGACTTAACTGTTCTTATTATATCTGGTTTCCTATAAAGACCATGCAGTTCATTGTTTCGTAGTCTTCTCCATTCACCTATCTGTTCATGTCTCTTTTATTGCAATCAATTAATGTTTTGTTTTAAGTAAATTCCATACCTTCAACTTAACATCCATTTCTCGTGTTGGTTAGTCAGAGTTTGAGATAATTTTCATGGAATGTTTCCATAATTCTGATTTCGTTTAAAAATATTCCAAAATAGTTATATAAATTTCCCTTTGCTTCAAGCTGAGCATTGATCTATATTGATTCAAATTTTTTGGTCTCCTTTAGACCATTATCATACGAGTTAAATAAACGAATGGAAACACCAGTATAAAGTGAGACGTTGAAAAAAGCGAACAGAATATCTGAAGAGATGTAGCTCATTCTTTGTTCATTGAATTATCATACTGAACGATAAGAGCATAATGTATGCGGGAGGAATTGCTTATAAAACTACAGGGAAGTAACATATGATCTCAAAAGAACATTCAATTCCATCGATGGCTTGATTCATATGTCGATTCGTTGACTTTGAACACAATTGATTTCCTATACAGTGTCTTCAAGTGAGACCTCACAGTTACAAGTCACTTCTATTTGCTCCCAGGAGACCACGCATCGCTGAATTCTGTTTCTGCGAATGGGATGGTGTTTTAGACATCTGCTAGATGTAACATCCATCGTAAGGAAAATGTGTGCTATGTTCACGAAAATCAAAGAATTGAGGATGTGCTGAGAAAACTTTAGGATTACTAAGATTGCTAGAGGTGTAATTTTCCTCTTATTAATTAATATTAAATTAGGATATTTTTATTCAAGAAATAGTTCAGTAGTGAAACAAATATTTTATAACATTCATTTACTTGTTTGAATTTCTTGTTTATATATATTTCTACCTTAGATTAACCTCCATATTTCAAGACACTTCGAGCCACCCCACCCATTACTCGTCGGGCACACAGTGAACAGATCGGTTTTAACCTGAAGATCACATTCATAATTTTAACCACCCAAGGAGACTGAGGGGCCTGTCCCCTTCCTAGTCCGACACGAGCATTCAAACAAGACACAACATTCAGTCTAACAGATCATTTTGAACACATCGAGTATGGTATGGTATTTATGAATACCAGATGTTGTCCTTACACGTGAGGAAACACTACAAAAACCCTGTCGTCTCAGAAAACTTCTTCGACAATGAATGAAAGGGGCCTGCTGTGTTCAAGAGAAAAAAGTTTACGCCACGATTAAAATGGTGGTCCTTAACTATATTTCAGGGAAAACTAACTAACTCATCGGCACTATCAAACACGTAGGTTCATGGACGAGCAGACATAAGGTTTTAAACATCCCTATCCTAACCTAATATTTTTTTAATCACCCCTGTATAAACTGCTTCCATCAAATCATTTTTAAAATGTATTCTCCTACCACCTACGTCCATTCTTTGTCCACTAGCTGGGCGTTTTTTCCCCCCCTCTGGTTTTTCTATAATATGCTTCCATTCTACTCTCTCCTTCCCCCTTTTGTATCCACATGTTCCTGCCCATCGTAGTATACGATACTGCACTTATATTATTATGTCAGGTTTTCCTTTCCTATAGAGATCATGTAGCTCACTGTTCTGTGTAGTCTTCTCCATTTGCCTGTCTCTTCATTTCTCTTTGGTCCAAAAACTTTCCAAACTACTTTATTCTTAATTACTCGTAATATTTTCTTCTCCCTTAAAGTAAGAGTTCATGTTTCACACCCATATAACCCGGAGAATAACATTTTTATATATTTTCGTTTTAACTTTTTTTTGTAGAGAAGCTGAGCTGACATTTTCACGAAAACTGAATTTTCCTATTGTTGGCGTAAATATATCTTCCACCCCACTTTTGCATTTAAATCTCCTGAGAAAATTTTGATATGATTTCGTGGAAGTCTCTCAAATACACATTCTAATTCTTCGTAGAACTCGTCCTTGATCTTGTTATCCTTAGCTTCTGTGAGACCATGTGCATTTATTATTTTAATTAATATTACATTTTATTAATGAAAAATGTATTGTTGTTGTTAGGGGGAGAAGGAACTATGTTTAATATTTAAAAAATGAAAACTTAAGTGTGGACATAGTTTGAAGTCTCTAATTTAGAAGTGTAATTGTCATTTTTAAAACACCGTTGAGAGATTTATGGTTTGCCAGTTCTGCTAAATAGTTGTTTACTGTATGAGGATTTGATTTGAGAAATAATCGCTAGTTTTATATCCAAAGGTGATAATTCCACCTCTTTCGGGGGAGGGATTTCTGTAACATGCAACTTGAGATTCATGGGTTTTCTAGTCTGAAGAAGCAGGCGCTTCTTACATGGGAAGGAATAACTTACATAGGTAATTTGCTTTGTTGTTTTTTGTTATCCATAACATTCCTTTTTTTTTTATTCATGCCTTTGTATTACGTTTTCTCTCATTCATTATTTCTATCTACTGATTTGACTTATGCTATTATGTTTAAATTTACTAACACTACTATGACCGAAATAAGAAGAAATGACTCTATTCGATACTTACTTTTTAGAGAATAAACTATGTAAAACAACCTGGAAATTGACTTGAATATAAATCACAAATAAAGAATTTTGTGCAGGATAATTGCAGTATTTTGGTTACCTTCTAAAATAGTATCGATAACAAAAATAATACTATTGAGACTGTTGCAGCTGCAAATAGAAAAATAATTATAGTTAAATAATATATATCATTATAATTTAGAATTTTAATGTGAAATATAAATCACATTTTATTAAAACGTTCTATGTGCAAGTGCTACATTTCAGTTCAGTTAAAGAAATAATATATATATCCATCCATGGTAATTCTGTCCGAGGGCAGGTCTTTCACTGCAATCGTAGCATTTTCATGCTATGATTTGCAGCTTTATTAGGGAATTATACATGAATTCTGGCACAAGAAAAATATAAAAACTATGAAAATATAAAGGAGAATAAAATGAACAGAACAATATAGATTACATTAATACCAAACATAAGGTACCGTAATTAAAGGAATTATGAAATAATATAAAAGTAAATTTAGGAGAAAATTTCAAAATGTAAAACACACTTTAACGTACGACAATTAATAGAAATGAGAATGATATAAACAAAACATTATATAATAGATTAATACAAACTGAATAAAGTAAATAAATACATTAGGTAATAATATAAAGTAAAATAAATTTAGGAGAAATTTTCAAAGTATATGACGTATTCTGATACACAAAGAATTTATGTAAAGTAGAATGGTATAAAACAAAAACAATATATGACAGATTAATACCAAACTGAAGAAGGTAATTAAATACTTACTTACTCACTGGCACTATCGAACCCGTAGGTTCATGGCGAGTGGACATACGCTCTCCATACATCCCTAACCTGAGTTAATACTTTCCAATCATTCCCTGTATAATCTACTTCCCTCAAATCATAGTTAATGTTATTCTCCCACCTCATTCTTGGTCTACCAACTGGGCGTTTTCCCTCTGGCTTTCCTACAAGAACCTTCCATGCAAGTCTTTCATTCCCCATACGCAACATGTCCTGCCCATCGCAGTCTACGAGACTTAACTCTTCATATTATATCTGGCTTCCTATAAAGACCATGTAGTTCATTGTTATGTAGTCTTCTCCATTCTCCTGTCTCTTCATCTCTCTTTGGTCATAAAATTTTCCTAAGTACTTTATTCTCAAATACTTGTAATCTCCTTTCCTCCCTTAAAGTAAAGAGTCCATGTTTCGCATACATATAATATAACTGGTAGAATAATAGTTTTATATATTTCAGGTTTAACGTTTTTTGAAAGGAGTTGGGATATCAAGAGTCTCTGCAATGCATAATAGCACGCATTTCCAGAATTGAGCCTATGTTTAATTTCTTTGTGCATCTCATTCCTAATTGTGATTATTGTTCCTAGGTATTTGAATTCAGCCACTTCCTCAAATTCCCCTCATTTGTCATTAGCTATCCATTTCCATTATATAATGAATTCCTACATGTGACCATATATTTAGTTTTATTGATATTTACTTCCAGTCCTAATTTCTTAGTGTTACTCAATAATGTGTGTGTGTTGTCCTTTAGTATCTCCTCGCTATCGGCCAATAATACTACATCATCAGCATAAACTAACACCTTATTAATACCATTGAGTTGTAAGCCTTCCTCATTCTCTAAAGATGTAATTGCATGCTCTAGTACAAAATTAAATAGTAGAGGAGATAGTGCATCTCCTTGCTTCAACACATTCTGGATTTCAAAAGTGTCTGAAAACTGTTTGCCTACACGCACCCTACTCTTTGAGCCATTTAGACACATTCGTATAAGTCTAACTAACTTTTTGGGAATTCCGAACTCCAGCAGGATACTATATAACTTCTCCCTCTTAATTGAATCATATGCTTTTTTGAAGTCTACATATAGTTGATGTACAGTACCATTATATTCCCATTCTTTTCTAAAATCTGTCTTATACTAAAAATCTGATCTGTTGTAGACCTGTTTCTTCTAAATGCACATTGATGATCTCCTAGAATGTCATCAATATAGGGAGCAAGTCTGCTTACTAATATATTTGTTAAAATTTTGTACGAAGTTGAAAGTAATGAGATGCCCCTATAGTTGTTGCAATCAGTTTTATCTCCTTTCTTATAAATTGGTACGATAATTGATTCCTTCCATTCATCTGGAAGAGCTTCTTTTTCCCAAATCATACTAAGCAACCAGCGTATCTTGTCTATCATTTTTTTCCCCCTGATTTTATCAGTTCTGCTGGTATCTCATCCGAACCTGATGCTTTATACATCTTAAATTTTTCTATCGGCATTTCAACCTCTAATGTACTTGGTTCTGCTACTAGCATTTCTGCTGTCTGTAAATTATCCTCCTCAATGTCCTGTTCTGTATGTACATTTAATGGCTGATTAAAGTAACTTCTCCATCTATTTAATATACTCCTGGAATCTGCAATTATATCCTCATTTTCATCCCGAATTATGTTTGTTCTAGCCTGAAACCCTTTCTTCTGTATCCTAATTCCCTGATATAATTCTCTAATGTTCCTTTTTTTTTGCATTCATTTCAAGATCATTAATCTTCTCTCTCAAATATTCCCTCTTTTTACTCTTTAGTAACTTGCTGGTTTCCCGTCTAATACTACCCAATTGCTCTAAATTTACCTCATTTGGCTCGTGTAACCATTTCAATTTTGCTAGCTTTCTTTCTTTCACAATGTCGGCACATTCCTCATCAAACCATTTCTTGTTTTGCCTCGTTTTTAAACAACCAATGCTTTCTGGTGCTGACAATTTAATAATATCTCTTATAGCCTCCCATTCTTTATTTATATCAGTTTCTTCTTCGTTTGTCACATTGTCAACTGAAGTTCCCAGTACTTCAAATCTATTAGCAATTTTGATTTGGTATTCTTGCCGCATTTCATCATTTTTCAAGTTTTTAATTCAAATTTTACAGAATCATCTTTAGCGTTTGTTCCTCTCATAAGCGATAGCCGTTGTCTGATTTTCACTCTGACCAGATGATGATCCGAATTGCAGTCTGTCCCTCTAACTGATCTAACATCGATGATGCTACTGTGCCAGCGTTTATCCACTAATACGTGATCTATCTGGTTCCGAGTTTCTCCATCTGGGGACGTCCAGGTGTATTTATGAATATCCTTACGCTGAAATGTTGTGCTCTTAACAATGAGATTCTTTGATGTGGCAAATGTGACTAATCTAACCCCGTTGTCGTTACTATCTTCATGAAGACTGAATTTGCCTATTGTTGGTTTGAATATATCTTCCCGCCCCACTTTTGCATTAAAATCTCCCAAGACAATTTTCATATGATATCGTGAAAAGCTATCAAATAATCATTCTAATTCTTCATAGAAGTCATCCTTGATCTTGTCATCTTTATCTTCTGTGGGGGCATGTACATTTACAATTATAAAATCATGTTGTTTACCCTTTATAATTATGTATGATATCCTATCACTAACAAACTTAATATCTCGGATAGCTGATAGGATCCTCCTTCTGACTAAAAAAACCGTTCCAAATGCAGGTCTTTCTGCACCCCCGTGGTATAATGCAAAGCTTCCTGATTCCTGACTACCTTCTCCTGGCCACGTAACTTCCTGTAAAGCGACTATATCCAAGGGCGATTTATCTAAATCCCGCGTTAATATCTCTAGTTCCCCGCTATTGTATAAAGTTCTAACATTCCATGTTCCTAGGAACATGTCCCTATGTTTGAGCCTTTGGCATGGGTCCCATGAAATAGTCCCCGCCCAGAGAACCGAATGGGGGACTATTTGACTTCCGGAAAATCTTACGCCAGTTGAACCCATGTCCGCATTTCTTGACGGTTGTATTTTTACGGTGAAAGATCGTCACTCTTTCGACCAAGGTACTTTTTTCGTCTGGCTTATCACCTTCGACCAGTCCGGCATGGGTAACCCTATCGGCAGCAATGTTACCGCCGGCATAGCTCTCAGGATCATTTAAGCACGCAAGCCACTCCACCACGACAAGGTAAAGATACCATGGAGGGAGGTAATTAAATAGATTAGGAAATAACAATATAAACCAAAATAGGCACAAATTGTTTATTTTTTTAAATATTTAAATAATTAATATAATTTATTTCTTAAATCTATCTGCGTTTAGTTTGCTAAGCTATGGATTAGTTCTAATTCATTGTATAATTTGGATCCCTGATATCTACTATATTTGAATCGAAAAGATGTGGTTAATTTAACGTTAAATTACATGTAATTGATGCTAACATAATATAAAATCATCTCCTAGGTTCCTTCATATAAAAATTATATGTAAATTAGATTAATAAATGTTTGAATATTGTGTGAACAGTTGATAAAATAATAAATGAGCAGTGGTGAGACGGAATTTTTACTCTACGAGATGCTTATGTTTTTCTTCTTCCGACTTCGTGCACGTCCTTTGATTTTGAGCTTTGTTGTCGCACATTGACTTGGACATTCAAAGTAAGTCTCCCTTCATTTTCCCATCTAATCTCTTTAATCTTCTGTTTAAAGCTGTGAAAATTCATGCTTTGAAGGTGGAGAGTGTGTAATTTGATTTTTACTTATTGGAGGGTAAATCCACGGTGTGGGGAAACTTTATGCGCAGTAAATCACCTGTGAAGTGATTCGATTGAACTCAAACCTGCGTCGCAAGAAACTTTTAGAATGCATGCAATAAGCAGATGACTCTTTGTTTTGAATTATAATTGAAATAAGCTGGTTGGTAAATACAGGGTTCCCACAAATTCTCTTCCGGGTTTCGAACACGTGTAACTTGCGTTTAAATAAACTTACAAACATGAGACTAGTACTAATGGAAAGAGAAGCTCAAATAGTTGTGGTTACAGTACCTTACTGATGTTCAGTGTGAGCTCCGTTGGTAACATGACACACATCAAGCCTGTAGTCTATTTCCACCCAGGAACGTTGTAGGATATCATGGTCAACTGTTTCGATGGGCCCTCTTACACCAAGGACGGTCTGTGGAAGAGGTGGCTTGTACACAAGATCTTTGACATAACTCCACAAACATAAGTCAAGGGGTGTGAGATCTGGCGAACGCGGAGGCCAAGGAAGTAGTTCTTCGTCATTACCAACATGGCTAATCCATTTTCTCACTTTCAACAATACGCAATGTTGTATGTAATTATACGTCATACTTGTCAACTGTGATGCTATAACCAAAACGTTTTGAGCTTATCTTTCCATTAGTACCAGTTTCATGCTTGTATGTTTATTTAAACCAAATAATAATAGCAAATTCCGAAGATAATCTACAGAAAGGTCTGTATGAACTTAACAAAATTACAGAAGAATATGGATTAAAGATATCTACAGAAAAAACAAAAAATATGGTATTTCAAGGTGTAGATCCTCTCAAAAGTAAAATTGTACTGGACAATAAAATTTTGGAGGCAGGTGAATAATTTTTACATATCTAGGATACAATATCTCATATGAAGAAGAAAAGTATGTAAATGCAAAAATATCTAAATTTTTAAGAATTTTAGGGTTAATAAAATTCTATCTTCAAGCCACAGTTAGTCAAAAAGCATTCAAGACTGAAAGTGTATAAAACAACTGGCTCTTCCAACTCTTTTGTATGGTAGCGAAGTATGGACGTTGAAACAGAAGGATATACAGAGACTTAGATCTGCTGAAATGAGATATCTTCGGAGGACTGCAGGATACACACTACTACATCACAAAAAAAATGAAGACATCTTAGAAGAATTACACATGGAATCTTTAGAAAACAAAATTTCTAATTATAAGTCAAGATGGATGCAACATGTTCATAGAATGGAAGATCACAGAATACCCAAACAAATGTTAAGATATCAACCTGCGGGAAGAAGAAGACCAGGACGTCCACTCAAAATACTTTTGGATGGTGTTTCTCTTGAGGCCGAAACAGGTCAACAAATGGCCTAAATTCGTGAATGTACTATGATGATGATGATGATGATGTTTGTTTAAACCAAGTTACACGTATTCGAAACCTAAAGGGCATTTGTAGGAACCCTGTATATCATCTACCGCACCTTGTTTAGTAATGTTTTGTAGAATGAATGCAGAAGTAAACCCACCTTACAGTATTTGAGAAATTAATAACATTTAAACCCAATGTATGTTAGTTTTATAGGAAGGTAAGTTGCCCTGAGCCATCGCGGCCGGAAATATGTAATGCGCTATCCCAGTATATTATGGATGAATGGAATTAAGTCTACTCTAAGGTGTTATGTGAGTTGTAGGTCATCTTCCGGGTCCGGCACACCAGTTTCTTCTCTCATGACCCATAGCGCTATTTCTTGGTTGTGGCCATGGCTATGAGGAGAGAATACAACCCTCCCGTTGGCACCTTCTGCATTATTTTTATTGCTTAGGCTAGAAATCATGAGCTTCCAACTATATATCCGCAACGACGGTTTTTCAACACCTGTGTTTGCAAACCAAACTAATTCTCCAAACATAAAATGAGGTGAAGAGTGAAATGAAATGAATGAATGAGAAATGAAATGTTAAGAAGAGGGAAGTGAGAATGGAGAATGTTGGTGGGTTGAAGTCCGGGAAACTGGAGAACACCGAGAAATGCCTGAAAAGTACTGGTATGGCTCACCACCAATACTCCTCTGAAAACATCAGGATCCGAACTTGGGATCCCAGTTGGGGCAACCGTGCAGTCTAGCCACGCGCATACTGTGAAAATCAATGTATGTTAAAATTGGCATTGTTTATAGAGGGTCTTCTTTATAAAGTTGTTCTAATTAATTTTTGTCCCTTCATTTCTCTCCAGTTTTATACTACGTACTTTTGTAATAAGAAGTGAATGTAAATACATTGTAATTCGTGTTGCAAATAATTCGCCGTATACTGTTTTAATGTTTCATAAGTATTACCAATTGTCCACCTCTGTGGTCTCGGTATAGCGTTACTGCTTCGTTTCGGAGTTTTTCCTAAACTGTAAGGCAAATATTAGGATACTGTAAGGCCCAAACGGCTCCGAACATCATCTGGCCATCTCAATCATAATTATCATACTCACTATACTTACGAGTAGTCTGAATGTTTGAGTGAACTGTCTTTTTCCTCTTATTTTTATTATTTTCTTTCCATTGTTTATTTTTTTGCTCTCATTTCATACATTATTTTTTTAAATATACCCGAATGACCAGTAGCTCGTGCACGGATACAGCCAGAAGAAAAACAAAAACATAATACAATACCGTTGGTATTGTCACGGAGTAGACACTGGATTGAGCTGACCACCCAATCGGGGAGGCCCTCCATGCCCTTGTGTAGTCATATGGTTCAATATGGATGATCAGAGACTGGTCAAGAAGCTCTATAAATGGAAACCTATAGGAGGCAGAGCAGTTGGAAGACCAAAGATCGGATGAGAGGATGACACAATGAACGATCTAAAGAAAATGAAAGTGATCAATTTGAATATGACAAGAGACTGGCTTGGAGGAGGATTGTTGAGAAGGCCAAAACTTTCACTTTTGAAGTCGTCGCGCCTTAGGATGATGATGATATGATACAATAGTTTAAAACCCCTCTCCAGAAAGGTCTTGTCACTGTAAGTGCCGGGAGACTTTGGGCATGTAAATGTACCTATAAGTGAGAGGTTAAACTACGGTGGAGAAGTATTATTATCAATTAAATCATCATCATCATCAATTGCAGTCATCGATGATTAGGCCATTGGCCTGTTCCGCTTCAGGATAGAAATTTAACCCTCCATCTCTTCTTAGGTCTTCTTGGGTCTCTTCGTCCTGTGGGTCTGTAGTTCAATAGCTGCAGAGGTAGTCTATTGTTTGGCATTCTAAGAAGGTGTTCATGCTAATTATTTTGATATCAATTCAAATAAAGTTCTTTAATATTAATATACAAGAATTTCTATTAATATTAATGTTAAAAACATTATTTGAGTAGAGATAGGGTAATTACCTAAGTATTAAGGTTAAATAAAATATTAA
The DNA here is from genome assembly GCA_030220185.1 of Diploptera punctata. Lineage (NCBI taxonomy): Eukaryota > Metazoa > Arthropoda > Insecta > Blattodea > Blaberidae > Diploptera > Diploptera punctata. The sequence goes on from JASPKZ010008136.1 coordinate 1,078,804, forward strand.
TGTGAGCGACCATGTGTTCTTTGTATATTTTTATTATTCTGTATATTGTGTAGCCTATGCCTATTATTTATTATTAATCAAGTTTTAGATATTTCATAAGTATACGCTTCATCAGACTATCCGACACACATAATCTTGACACTCGATCCCATCAGCACATTGTCCTTTATATCCCTCCTCATCACACTGTATATTATTCATTATCTTTTACGGTCTCACTTACCAAAACATGGAATTCCCTTCCGCCCTATGTCAGAGACTGTCAAACTATAACATCCTTCAAAAACAAACTAAAGAATTATTTAATAACAAACTGACTTATACATCTCACTGATAATATTCTTTTAACAATTAATAAATTTAATTATTTATGAAAATAATATTAAGAATAACAAATATTTTTATTTGTTTTGTTTTAAATATTGTATAATCATAAAATTAGTTTTCTATATCTCATTATTTTCCTTTGTTTTTTATATACACTAGACAGGGACAATTTAATGTCTTGCTTGTATACATTTTATTATTAGTTTTAGTCTTAATTTTAACTAATATTAACTGGTTGTATTATAGATCGTAATATATTAGATATTATCTTTTTGATCAAATTTTTACTTAGTATTTAATATTAGAGTTAATTAAGATTGTTATATTCTGATGTAATATATGTTTGTCCTGGTGAGTGGAAGAGAAGACCACATGGCCTTAACTCCACCAGGCTAAATAAATCTAAATCTAAAAATCTAAATATATATATATAATTTAACCCAGTGAAGTGGAGGAGAAGTCCCTACAGTCTTAACTCCATCATGTAAAAAAATAAACCATTAAACTCTGTAGGATTTACTCTTAGAGCATCAATTCTGAAAATAGTCTACATTTAGTTAATGCTGTGAAAATTGTGACGTTATTGTATTCCAATAGTGGTAGGTGCCTACGAAATTAAAATATATTATTAGTTTTAATTTTAAAACCACAATATTGAATTCAGAGGGAAGTGGTTTGTATAGAAAGTGAATCGTATTATTTGCTGTTACTGGTAACTGTTTAAAAAACCTGTGATTAACTTCATGGAAAATAAATGTAATAATCAAAAGATAATATCGAAATGTAAACAAATCTAGCAATATGACGCAGGTACCACGATCTTCAAAAGAATTAGATGAAAACGATTTAAGCACACCATCTCACTGAAAGTAAAAATCAATCTTCTCTGAGTGACCACCAAGGGAGAGGCAGATGGTGGATGAGAATCTACACAGCGAAGATTCAAAGATGCTGGATATCGGAAAATAGAAGTCAGGTCCATATAAGCGGATGATATAAAGGAGGGATGTAGACAGGGCGAAGATTCACCTCTAGAGCTTGTGATGTTATTTAAGGAGGAAAATGAGATTTACTACACCGAAAAGTTAAATATTAAATTCCATTTGAATTATTACTGTGATGACAAAATAAATTCCATTACATTATACAGTATACCAAATTAATACAGCAATATTATGGCACCCAATGATTCTCGTGTTATCACAATGCAATACTATTGGTCATGAAATAAATATCATATTCATTACATTACAGACGTGCATGGAAGCTTCTTGTAGGAAACCTGGCAGACCTATAATGAGGTGGAGAATAACATTAACTATGTTTTGAGGGAAGTATATTATACAGGGGATTATTGAAAAACATTGGCTCAGGGTAGGGATGTATGGAGAACTTACGTCCGCGCGGCCATGAACCTACGGGCTCGATGGTGCCAGTGAGTTAGATAGTTTCCATTGCATTTTAACTTATTAGGTAAGAAAAAATTACCCAGAAAACTAAACTTCAAACATATAAATCAATTTATCAGTAAGTTTTATTGTACGCATGTGAAAGTTTGCCTTTCCTAGACTACTTAACTCATGCCCCAAATGGGACTCAATGGCCAATCACGTTTCAATGATTTCTGTTTTACAACCAATCAGAGTCGTGTTTCACGAAATATTTATCAGTGTTATAATTACCATATTAAACAAAGCTCCTCCTTTTTAATATTCTGAACAGGTCTGACCATTATTTTACAGTGACTGAGCCCACAAGAAATACGGCTACCAGATTGTATATATAGTACATGAATGTCAACACATGCCGCATGCAGGAGTTAATATAAAAACATTTGTAGCAATTGATTATACCACCAAAAATAGAAACCGCTGTTTGCACTTTCTTAAATGTATTTTTTCCCAGGTAATAATCCAGAAAAATATAATTGTCATATTTACATCATACGACATCAGAAATGAATTAATGTACAGTTTGATGTGTTTCATTTTATCTCCACTAGAGAGCATTCTTACAATATTGCGTTCCTTTGGCAATAATAGTATGATCTGGTTGCAGTGATAAACAAAAGAAGCAGATGAAGCGTACCAATCGCTTCTGATTTGTTTTCAAACATCGCCGTTTACATTAAATATATAAATATTTTAAAATAACTGTAGTTAAATAATGATTTGTGAGTAAACAGCTTAATTTTATTCGTTAAATAGTCCTAACAAATGCCACTCTTGATTTCCAAATTATCATAAGTAATGCCACGAGTGATTCCAAATTATCGATAAATTCACGACTCACGAAGTGAGGAGTGAATTTATCTAGAGAATTTGGAAATCAAGAGTGGCATTTGTTAGGACTATTTAACGAAATAAAATTAAGCTGTTTACTCACAAATCATTATTTAACTATAGTTATTTTAAAATATTTATATATTGAATGTAAACGGCGATGTTTTGAAAACAAATGAGAAACGATAGGTACGCTTCTACTGCTTCTTTTGTTTATCACTGCAACCAGATCATACTATTTATTGCCAAAGGAACGCAATATTGTAAGAATGCTCTCTAGTGGAGAAAAAATGAAACACATCAATCTGTATATTAATTCATTTTTGATGTCGTATGATGTAAATATGACAATTATATTTTTAATCGATTATTACCTGGGAAAAAATACATTTAAGAAAGTGCAAACAGTGGTTTCTTTTTTTGGTGGTATAAAATCAATTGCTACAAATGTTGACATGTATGCACTATTATATACAATCTGGTAGCCGTATTTGTTATAGGCTCAGTCACTGCAAAATAACGGTCAGACCTGTTCAGAATATTAAAAAGGAGGAGCTTTGTTTAATATATGATAATCCTAACACTGATAAATATTTCGTGAAACACGACTCTGATTGGTTGTAAAACAGGAATCATTGAAACGTGATTGGTCATTGACTCCCATTTGGGGCATGAGTTAAATAGTCTAGATAAATTCACTCGTGGCATTACTTATGATAAATAAACTTATAGAAATGGCGCTTCTAAAATGAACACGAAGGAAATATGGAAAGTAAGAGAATTTCTAAGTTACTTGAATTTCTGGTCCGATTTTGCTGACTTAAGAACTATATACTTCTTTGTTAATTATGTCGTTCGTGTCCAGTTTCGTTTTGATAAATATAAATGGGTGCCGCTACAGGAATTTGAAATTTATGAGATCGAGGTAAAAACTTTAACTCCTAATAGTCCAAATTTGCTGGTTCACCGATAAAGTCTTCATTTTGACTATTTAACGCATGCACCAAATGGGAGTTTATGATCAATCACGTTTGAATGAATTTTCTTTTACAATCAATGGTAGTCGTGTTTCACCTCGCTCTTTATCGAATTATACAATTTTACAAATCTATTTAGATCTTACTTACATGGGAACTGTCAATCTTTGCATGCCCAAACCTACCTTGAAATTTCTTCAACAGAAGCGATTTGGTGTACTAAGGCGGTGTCAAAAAAATCTGCAGTTTTTAACCGCAAGGCTCTAAATTCCAAAGCAAAAACTCCCATTTAAAATATAGGGAAATAAGACAACTCCCGAATTTGTAGATTGGATAACCCTCATAACCTCCCGCCCGCGCTGCGTCCCACCTCACTCCATTCCCCTCTACTCAAGCTGGGAATCCATTTTCTCCGTACAGTGGGTTACCATTGCTGGATTCTGCCTTGTACTTAACGGCAGATTATTTTTAACACGGCCCTGGTATATCACAACACTAGTTTAGTACAAATTTCAAGGTAGGTTTTGACATGTAATGGTTGATATTTCACTTGTTAGTAGACAAGAATATGACCATGAGAAAAATGGATAAATGATAATGTTCACTTAAGCGTTCTTCCGTTAACATTATAGCTGTCGTTTTTTTAAATCCAAATTCGGTATATAGTAATCAGTTAAAAAAGTAATGTCGAGTTCGTTTAACCATGAAAACCAATAGGAGTGAGTGTTAACCTTAAGTAAATTTTAAAAAACCGTTCCATCAGCCCAGTTTTTCTATTTTTCGTAATAAAACTCGGTATAAGCCTATGCCATTACAATGGAAGTGAATATCAATAAAACTAAATATATGGTCACACGTAGAAGTACATTATATAATGCGAATGGACAGTTAATGACAAATGAGAGAAATTTTGAGGAAGTGGATGGATTCAAATACCTAGGAACAATAATCACAAATACGAATGAGAAGCGCAAGGAAATTAAACATAGGCTCAATTCTGGAAATGCGTGCTATTATGCATTGCAGATACTTTTGATATCCCAACTCCTTTCAAAAAACGTTAAACTGAAAATATATAAAACTATTATTCTGTCAGTTATATTATATGGCTGCGAATCATGGACTCTTACTTTAAGGGAGGAAGGGAGACTACGAGTATTTGAGAATAAAGTACTTAAGAAAAATTTTGGACCAAAGAGAGATGATCAGACAGGTGAATGGAGAAGACTACATAACAATGAACTACATGGTGTCTATAGGAAGCCAGATATAATAAGAACAGTTAAGTCTCGTAGACTGCGATGGGCAGGATATGTTGCAAGTATGGGGAATGAAAGACGTGCATGGAAGCTTGTTGTAGAAAACCCATAGGGAAAACGGTGGGAGAATAACAGGAACTATGATTTGAGGGAAGTAGATTATACAGAGAATGATTGGAAAGCATTATCTCAGGATAGGGATGTATGAAGAGCGTATGTCCGCGCGACCATGAACCTACGGGTTCGATAATGCCAGTGAGTAAGTAAGTATATGCCATTACAATGAAGAGAAGAGTGTATTCTCTACAGTCAGCGAAATTCGTCCATTGTAAGCGGGGGCTTACCTGAAAACTGAAATGTTCTAGCGGACGTGGTTGATTTTTCGCAATGAAGAAGCATGTAACATTTGAAATATAAAAGTAAGTTGAAGTTCGTTAATCAGCAAAATCGGACCATAAACTCGACTGGCTGAGGAATTCGTTTAGTTCACACAGCTATTGCGTGACGAATTTTTTTTAACATATATTTTGTCGTGGTTGACACTGAGATAGATCATATTACTTTTATCACATCATGCTATGTAAAAGCTTAAATAAATTAATATGTAAACGAGCAATTAAGGTAAGACGGTAGGCCGAAATTTAAAAAAATGTATTTTTTTAATAATTAAATAGTCTATTCTTTTCTGAGCATTTGTGTATATTAATTTTAAAACTTGACAGCTGTCAGACTGTAATACTTTAAACCTTGTTTTCTCGAAAGTCAAAATTTTGAACATTTGCCCCATTATCTTAGGAACTATTTACATGAAATTTTTACAGGCAATAAACCTAGTTGTACTAAAGATATGATGACCTCTTTCATAAATCCTAATTTATGATTTTTAAAAGTATTTTTAAATAAAAAAGAGATTAGTGGCAAACAAATTGTATAGAACACGAATATTTAGATAAAAGTTTATCTGAGGTTCAGTGGTCTTTACAAACCTCATTTAATATGCTGTAAAAATTGTATTATAATTCATCTAGTAGTTCCTGAGAAAATGGGTCTCAAATTCAAATGTTTTAACATTGATGGGAAGGGGCCTACCGTCTCACCTGAAGTGAATAATTAAGTAAATATAATTATTTCCAATGAACGTTTAAAATATCCTGTATACATTTTAGAACGTAGTGTTTAATAGAAGAGTTGGGAAGATGTTAGATGGGGTTTAGTGCCTCTGTTTCTAGATGTGCTGGTGGAGTTTCGTCAGAAGGGAGTGACCGTACACTCTAAATCACCCTCAAGTGGGAAAGAGTAGCTAAAATAAAGCTTCTCCTGTGTTCTAACGAATTGTAGCAAACAAAGTGCATGAAACAATGAAAGTGCAGTTTTAGAATCAGCGCTAATGCATTGAGAGGAAACAACTTCAGACATCCAGTAACAAATCCACTCAGTTTACTTCTCATCTCTCACAAAGAGGAAGTGTATACTTCTTTCAATTCATAATACTAAAACCAATCTGGATTTAACAAAAGTACAGTTTCAATTGATGAACTGATTTCATTGGGTTGCGTGGAATCATAAGCAGACCGACCCTAAGCAGCAAATTAATGTTAACCCTAAAACCTGACGGTTAAACATTGCTTCAATATTCCTGATTGTGGGGTCACAGTGACCCCTCACATAATTTTTAGTTATAAAACCTGTTTATTTTAATATAATTTGTATAAGGTTTTCATAAGTAATGCCACGAGCGATTTCCAAATTATCGATAAATTCACGACTCACGAAGTGAGGAGTGAATTTATCTAGAGAATTTGGAAATCAAGAGTGGCATTTGTTAGGACTATTTAACGAATAAAATTAAGCTGTTTACTCACAAATCATTATTTAACTATATTTATTTTAAAATATTTATATATTTAATGTAAACGGCGATATTTGAAAACAAAAGAAAAACGATTGGTACGCTTCATTTGCTCCTTTTGTTCATCACTGCAACCAGATCATATTATTTATTGCCAAAGGTTAGCAATATTGTAAGAATACACCCTAGTGGAGAAATTCATAAACACAATTATATGTATTGATTAATTTCTGTTGTCCTATGATGTAAATATGTCAATTATATTTTTCTGCAATGTTATTTCCTGGAAAATAATTGGTTTAAGAAAGTGCAAACAGTGTTTTTTTGTGGTATAATCAATTGCTACAAATGTTTTTATATTATCTCCCGCATGCGCTATCGGCTGACATTCATGCACTATATATACAATCTGGTAGCCGTATTACTTAAAGGGCCAGTCACTGCAAAATAAAGCTATGACCTATTCAGAATGTTAAAAAGGAGGTGCTTTTTTAATATGATAAACTTCTGTTGGTAAATTCGAGGCGAAACACGACTGTGATGGTTGTAAGTGAAAAATCACTGAAATGTGATTGGTCATTGACTCCCATTTGTGGCACGAGTTAAATAGTCATAAGTAATGCCACGAGTGATTTCCAAATTATCGATAAATTCACGACTCACGAAGTGAGGAGTGAATTTATCTAGAGAATTTGGAAATCAAGAGTGGCATTTGTTAGGACTATTTAACGAATAAAATAAAGCTGTTTACTCACAAATCATTATTTAACTACAGTTATTTAAAAATATTTTTATATTTAAAGTAAACGGTGATGTTTGAAAACTAATGAGAAACGATAGGTAGCCTACGCCTTCTACTGCTTCTTTTGTTTATCACTGCAACAGATCATACTATTTATTGCCAAAGGAACGCAATATTGTAAGAATGCTCTCTAGTGGAGAAAAAATGAAACACATCAATCTGTATATTAATTCATTTTTGATGTCGTATACATTTAAGAAAGTGCAAACAGTGGTTTTCTTTTTTTGGTGGTATAATCAATTGCTACAAATGTTGACATGTAAGCACTATTATATACAATCTGGTAGCCGTATTTGTTATAGGCTCAGTCACTGCAAAATAACGGTCAGACCTGTTCAGAATATTAAAAAGGAGGAGCTTTGCTTAATATATGATAATCCTAACGTTGATAATTATTTCGTGAAACACGTCTCTGATTGGTTGTAATACAGAAATCATTGAAACGTGATTGGTCATTGACTCCCATTTGGGGCATGAGTTAAATAGTCAATGTAATCATATTATGCTTGGGAGTAAATTAAACTCCCATATTTAATACCATTGAGCAAACCATTGAGGGTCAGGGACTACATAACTAATTAACTATATAACTATCACACATTGTAACATTAGCTCAGGAGAGGGATGTATGGAGAGCTTATGCCGCGCGGCCATGAACCTACGGGTTCAATGCAGCCAGTGAGTTAGTAAGTTAGTTATCACTTCTCTTTACTAGTTCACTTATTTCATCACTTGTGAGCCATCTACTTGAATATGCCATTCTGAAAATAAAATGAAAAGTGTTAATTAATATATTACAACAAATTACTGTTTCACTAACATAGATAAATACTATATAATTGAAAGACTTGACAGCCTATAGGCCTAATTACGAAATTGAGTTTCAAGAAAAATACACATTATTTCCTGACGGTGGGGTTTCTATGACCCCAACTACTATCGTAACAAATATTTCCCTCTCCTTCTTGTAAACTCTTTAATGAAAACTTACAAAATTCTCAGTGCTGAAAGAACAAGGTTAGAAATGAATTCTCACACAGCTGTGACAGAATGATTAAAAAAGTACGCATGTTCAGATGAATAGAAATATCTGCTGGGTCGCCATGACCCTACCATCAGATTCCAGGGTTAAGTCACGTAGATCACGATGGGCAGGACATGTGGCACGAATGGGGAATCCTCGTATGGCTTCCCTGTATGGAAGCTTCTTGTAGGAAAATCAGAGGGAAAGCACCAAGTTGGTAGACCAAGAATGAGGTAGGAGAATAACACTAATAATGATTTGTGGGAAGTAGATTATGCAGGGGATCATTGGAAAGCATTGGCTCAGGATAGGAATGTTTGGAGAGCTTATGTCGGCGCGGCTATGAAATTACGGGTTCGATTTTGCCAGTTAATTGGTCGGTAATATATCCGAATATACGGCGCAAGCTAAATTGAAGGTGTATGAAAGTAAAAAAAAAATCGAATGTAAGGTTAACCTCAAATTCAGAGATGTAGCAGAAAAGCAAAAAAAAATACGATTAGATCGCGAAAATATGCACCGTAGATTATAACAAAATTTAATGTTCTGGCTTCTGTTAACTATACTGTATTGTAGAGTCTCTACCAAGCGTGTATTATCGAAAGCACTTCTTGAGAACAATAAGAATTGCATTACCGTTATACCGGTAGTTAATAATATAAAAGAAAAATACCTTTTAACTTATATTTTTAATTGGCGTTATAGTACGAATATGTCGGTTGTTTGAATACCTATAGTTTAATATAAAATATCCGTTTTTCATCTAGGATGCAATATCCCATATGAAAAAAAAATTATGTGAATGCAAAAATATCAAATCTTTTAAGGATTTTAATATTAATAAATTCTATCTTGGTTAGACTTATAGGAATGTGTCTAAATGGCACAAAGAGTAGGGTGCGTGTAGGCAAACAGTTTTCGGACACTTTTGAAATCCAGAATGGGTTAAAGCAAAGAGATGCACTATCTCTTCTACTATTTAATTTTGTACTAGATCATGCCATTAAATCTTTAGAGAATGAGGAAGGCTTGCAACTCAATGGTATTAATAAGCTGTTAGTTTATGCTGGTGATGTAGTATTGTTGGCCGATAGCGAGGAGATACTAAAGGACAACACGCACACACTATTGAGTAACACTAAGAAATTAGGACTGGAAGTAAATATCAGTAAAACTAAATATATGGTCACACGTATGAATTCATTAAATAATGTAAATGGACAGCTAATGACAAATGAGGGAAATTTTGAGGAAGTGGCTAAATTCAAATACCTAGGAACAATAATCACAAACTGGAATGAGATGCACAAAGAAATTAAACATAGGCTCAATTCTGAAAATGCGTGCTATTATGCATTGCAGAGATTCTTGATGTCCCAACTCCTTTCAAAAAACGTTAAACTGAAAAATATATAAAACTAAATTATTCTACCAGTTTATATTATATGGGTGCGAAACATGGACTCTTACTTTAAGAGAGGAAAGGAGATTACAAGTATTTGAGAATAAAGTACTTAGGAAAATTTTTGGACCAAGGAGAGATGAACAGACAGGTGAATGGAGAAGACTACTTAATAGTGAACTACATGGCCTTTATAGGAAGCCAGATATAATAAGAACAGTTAAATCTCGTAGACTGCGATGGGCAGGACATGTTTGCACGTATGGGGAATGAAAGACTTGCATGGAAGCTTGTTGTAGGAAAGCCAGAGGGAAAACGCCCAGTTGGTAGACCAAGAATGAGGTGGGAAAATAACATTAACTATGATTTGAGGGAAGTAGATTATACAGGGAATGATTGGAAAGCATTAGCTCAGGATAGGGATGTATGGAGAGCTTATGTCCGTGCTGCCATGAACCTACGGGTTCGATAGTGCCAGTGAGTAAGTAAGTAAGTATCTTCAAGCCACAGTTAGTCCAAAAACATTCATGACTAAAAATGTACAAAACACTGGTCCTTACAATTATTTTGTATGATAGCGAAGTATGGACATTGAAACAGGAGGATATACAGATACTTACATCTGCTGAAATGATATATATTCGAAGGACTGCAGGATACACACTACTAGATCATAAAATAATGAAGACAACTTTGAAGGATGACACATGGAATCTTCAGTAAACAAAATTTCTGATTCTAAGTCAAAATGGATGCTATATGTTCATGGAATGGAGGATCAGGATACCCGAACAAATGTTTAGCTATCGACTTGCATGGAGAAGGAGACCAGGACGTCCAATAAAAAGACTATTAGATGGTGTTTATTCTGAGGCCGAAGAAGGTCAACAAATGTTGTAAATTCGTGAATATATCCTGATGATGATATCCATTTATCCTATAATATCAGTTTGTGGTATCTGTGGTATGTTCCCTTTCCATAACCTAAAATGTTATCATTTATATGCGAATGTAAGGCGCACGCGAATATTAAGCGCACACCAATTTTGAGCCCCAATAATTCGGTTAAAGGTGCACCTTAAATTAGGAAATATGCGGTAATAAAATAAAAGCATGTGGCTATGTCTCGATCTTCTATCCATACGGTCTGTAAATACGCTTCTGTGTATTTGGCAGTGGCATGTGTATGATACAATCATATTTAAATACTTCCTTCATCAGAAATTGTAAATCCTTAATTCATAAATGTGCTAAGTGATAAATCAAGCAATCAATATAAGATAAATGTTAATAAATTGGGCGAGTCTGTAGCATCTGACCTGATAAGAGTTGAATATAAAACAGAATTGTTTTGAAACATGTCCTAAAAGAACTCGCCTTTTATGAGCTAATGTGGAAAGCAACGGGAAGCTACCACACCTACACCTAGTAAAGCTGCAAAGCATAGCATGAAAATGCTATGATTGCAGTGAAAGACCTGCCCTCGTACTATGGATTTATGTTATAAATTCGTCTTATATATTAAGAAGAACCTCTGTAATGTTATTTATTTATTTATTTTACCTCATGGTTTTAATACAGTAAGGTTCTTCTCTCTTTCACTTATCCCCCTCCCACACTGGCCCAGCCCCCCCTTTTCCATCCAACACACGGGTGATAGCCAGTCTCATTAGCACCCGATATAAATAACAGGTTATACAATTTAACCATTAAATATGATAACATAATAGATATAAGCTACCCGATATAAAGTTGGACAAGGGGAGAGAAAAAAAAAATGTATTACTAATAGTAATAACAATAACAACAATTATAATAAACCTTTAATTAGTTTAAGTAATTAGCTTGGTAAAGAAAGTTTAAAATATAAAGGAATAGTAAAAGTATACATGGAACACGGTTATATATTATATTGTCTAAGGAAATATGTAGTGAGTTTTTTAAACTGTTTTTGAGTTGAGTATTCCTTAATATACGAGGGGAGGGAATTCAAGAGTTCGGTGGCTGAAACAAGGGAAGGATGAAGAATAGTAAGATATCCGATGTAGCTAGAGTTGAATGTTCTCTCGATCGTGTGTGTAAGTTGAGCTGGAAGGATATCGAATGGAAGCGAGTATAAAATAAAGGGGTGATGAGGTGGACAAAGTGTTGTATAAGAATAAGGGGTAATGTATATTTCGTCTGACTTCCAATCAGTGCCGAAACAACTTTTGAAATACTTCCTATTGTAAATTTGTATGATAAATGTTGCTATGAAAATATTGAAACTGAAGGTGCTGCCAACGGGGTAAACATCCAAATATCATAGAAGTTGAAATAACGTCTTTCTTTCATCATTCTCCCAGTTTGAATGCACCATTACATGTAATAATTAAATTTATTAAGGACTAGCTAATACCCGGCGTGCGCTGCTACGCCTAAATAAATGATAATGCGTTTTTGCGTTTAGTTGAATAAGTTATAGGAAAAATAATTATAAATTTTATATCGTTATTATTTTTAGACACCCCGTGCTGATTACGCGGCGTTGCCCAAGAATCTAATTATCCCGATCGTCTTTGCATAAATTAGCTGAAAGACGAAATTGCGTTTTTATGTTTATTTGAATAAGTATAAAAAATAATAATTTTAAATTTGCTCTCTTCTTTATTGTAGCTAAAACGACCAATAAATTAATTAATTCTATTTCCGAACTACCTCTCATACAATCCGAATAATAAATATAATTCCATCTTCCAAAATTTAATATTCAAGCAATCACTATAAGTAAAGTCATATCGTAATTACTTTTAGATACCCCGGGCAGTTTACCCGGCGTTGCCCGGGAATCAACGTATGCCGATGTACTTGGCATAAATAAGCTGAAGGACAAAATTCGTTATTTTGAGTTATCCGTAAATGAATACCCGCTCTGCGCTGTTATGCTTGGCCAGTAATCTACTTTTACCGATCTTCTTGGCATCAATGAAAGGCAAAACTGGTTAGTGTGAGTTATCCATAAAAGATAAACATTCATGCTGTTACGGACTTTTTGTAGAGGTTTTTCAGATATTCAATTCTGTGTACATTAATTTTGTGTATTTGTTATGGTTTAGGCAGCGTAAGCCATTTAGGCGTCTAAAAAGGGACTTTTTTCACGTTTTCACTACAAAGAGTGATCTTTAAGGGTGCAGGAGTTGAGTATCACAACTCTCTTATAGCCCATGTACATCCCGGGAATCTCCTGAACATTTTGCAAAAAGCCTCATTACAATCGGATAAATGGTATGGCCGCGCATAAAGTACGAACAAACAAACAAACATTAATTTTTATATATTAGATTTTGGCACTTTCCTCCTTCCTATCAATTTAAGGTATCCAATTGATAAATTTCCACAAAAAATACACTAAATAAGTACCGTATACCGTAATTTATCGGTACGACCTTCTTAGAAGAGTACTACTTTCATGTCAAATTCTCGCGAAAGATGCTGATAAAGCTCTCACTGGTTGATACTAAACAGTCTTCACTTTTTCCCCCTAGTTGGTCCGGTAGACTATTGATTACGAAGAATGAGATGCAGAAAGAATTTAAACATAGGCATAATTCTGGAAATGCATGCTATTATGAATTACAGGGACTCGTGTCATCCCAACATGTCTCAAAAAAACGTTAAACTGAAAATATATAAAACTCTCATTTTTTTCTAGTTATATGGATGCGAAACACGGATTCTTACTTTCATGGAGGAAAAATATTACGAGTAATTGATAATAAAGTTTTTAAGAAAATGTTTGGACCAAAGAGAGACGAACAAACATGCGAATAGAGAAGACTACATAACAGTATGTTACATGATATTTATAGGAAAATAGATGTAATAACAGCAATCAAAATTCGTGGACTGGATGGGTAGGATATGTATATAAATGGGAAGTGAATTAAGGGCTTGCATACTCTTTACAGGGAAACCTGAGGGAAAGCGCCCAGTAGGCCAAAGGGGAGGTGGGGGATTAATATTAACCATGATATGAGGAAGGTAAATTATACATGGAATGATTGGAAAATATGAGCTCAATATAGGACTATGCAGAGCCTATGTCTGCGTGACAGTGAACCTATAAAGTTCGATAATGCCAGTGAGTTAATTAATTTGTATTGTATTGTAAGCCTATGTTTTCCCTTTACAGAGATTTAGGCGCTCTCCCCCTACAGGGAAGAATTTGAACCATACTAATTTAGTTACACTTGTTTGCGTATAGATGTCGTTTTGAGTGGTACGTGGTCAGCGTTCCGCCTCATATAGACATCTAGGAAACCCAGGTAGTACTAGGACGGGAAAATTCGGTTCATTTTGTTTAGAGGCCTTTTCATTCAGGCTTAAGGATTTTTTACGAGCCTTAAAATCTTCAGACTCGGGACCCACGGCTTAACGTCCCTCCCGGAGGACTTGCTCCTTGGATTTTTCCATCCTAAAAAATCCATCGACCCCGGCCTGGTTTGAACCCGCGACCCTCGGGACCAGAGGCAAGGAGCATAACCACTAGTCCACAGCGGCCGACTGAGTTAATTAATAGTAACTTAATAATAATAAATATTATTATTATTATTATTATTATTATTATTATTATTATTATTATTGGGAACCACAGGGAAGGAAAAAGAAGGATAGACCAACTATTACGTGGATTCAGGGAATCAATGAAGCTAAGAGGGAATGGGAAATAGAAGAAGATATATGGATGAACATAGACAGGAATGGAAAAATGTGTTAAAACAAATGTGTAGTTAACTGTGAACATGGGTACCGGAAAAATGTATCATTGTAAAAGCCGGAATATTAAAAAAAAATATTATTATTATTATTATTATTATTATTATTATTATTATTATTATTATTATTATTATTATTATTATTATTATTATTATATTATTATTATTATTATTATTATAGCAGAGGTAAAGTGATCCCACTACAGGCTTTAGTAGGCCCTTGAGGTAGTACGAGGTTAAGGCTCCCACTTTTCTAAACATTCGGCTCTTGATGCCAGTCGGTTTTGTCAGCCCTGCATGACGACCGTCTTTACCCCGAACAAGCGTCGGTACTCATTTCCATTAGAGGCTGAGTCGACCCGAGGACCATGGTGCTGTCAGAATGTTTTGGTCATTTTAAAAATTCTGACCTACTTTGACTCGAACCTAGACCTTCCGATTTTTAGCGTATTGCCTTAACCAACTACGCTATGATATGCACCCTATTTATTATAGTAGTACTTAATAATAATATTAATATAATAATAATAATAATAATGTCATAAGACAGATTCCTTGAAAGAATACTAGAAGGGGTGTCACGTGGTAGAAGAAGGAGAACGGCCAAAAATGACGTGAATTGATGGTGTTTTGAGCAGCAAGAGGGAAAAAGGATTGGACGATGGGATTGGAATGAGTGAGAGCTGTAGAAGAGAATGACAGTAGATTAAATGGGAGGAGGAAGGATTTGTGAAACATTGTTAAACCTGCTAAATAAATAAACAAATAAACAAATAATAATAATAATAATAATAATAATAATAATAATAATAAATAATAATAATAATAATAATAATAATAATAATAATAATAATAATAATATAGTATACATTAAAAGAAAATAAGCGATATAGTAATTAGCAGACGAGTAAATATAGAAATCGAGTGTAAGTTGTGATAATTCAGTAGGTTATATTTTGAGAAGGGAGAAGAGCTTTAATGTAAAGAGAGTGTCGCGGAGGTAGAGCAAACAGTCAGATGCTCCAGGACAAGAAAGGGTTTTGTAACGAAGTCACAGGGAGAGAAGAGGGAGTTCAACAATCCATTTTCACAGCACATTGAGGCTAAAAACCTTGCCATTTTCCTGTTCACAGCAGGTTACACAAGTTCCACGTTAAACCTTTTCCCTTCTCACAGCGTTCTGCATTTCGTCAGAATTATCATCTAACTTCTAACATAAATTGCCTACAACATACTGTTGATTAAATAAATAAATTGTTTAATTAGCAATAAATTTACTCAAGCATTTGATACATACAGGATGCTAATGAATTAGAGGGAATAAATCCATCTCCTTATGTCTTAAGTTATTAAACAATTAATTAACTAGTTCTATGGCTTATGAAACATTTATGTTTGATACAGCAATCACAATAATGGCCCTCCATTAGTCCTTATATTCTACCAACTTTTTTTAAAAATAGGAATGGGTTAATGAAATAACAGTATTGTCAAGGTCGTGTTTTTAATACTGGTTTTCCTTATTGTTTTACGTTTTTTCATTGTTTGTTTTACTTGTTAGTTAACTTTCTTTAATTCTCACATAGACACAAGGACAGGACACACATACCCAGATCCAAGGTGGAGATTTAAAATCCCCTACCCCGCCAGGAATCGAACCCGGGTCGCCGGAGTGGAAAGTAGAGTCTCTACCGACTACGCCACGGCGACGGACAACTGAAACTCCGATATCCGATTCCTTAAAATCCATCCGAATATTACGTTTAAACTACCATTACCTTGCTAATGGTGTATTTTATTTTCCCCAAGTAATTTTTATACATAAAAATTCACCCTGCGTATCCTTAACAGATCATATGAAGAATTGTGTTCACCGCTGTGGTCTCTAGGTAGCGTGCTGCCTTTTCACGCAGCGGGCCCGGATTCGATCCCCGGTCGGTACAAGTTTCCTGGCTGATGTTTTTTTTCGGGGTTTTTCCTCACCTGTAAGACAAATGTCAAGACACTTTAAGGCCCAAATGTTCCCCGAACATTATCTGGCCATGATTATCATAAGTAATGCCACGAGTGATTTCCAAATTATCGATAAATTAACGACTCACGAAGTGAGGAGTGAATTTATCTAGAGAATTTGGAAATCAAGAGTGGCATTTGTTAGGACTATTTAACGAAAACAATTGAGCTGTTTTACTCACAAATTATTATTTAAATATAGTTATTTTTAAATATTTATATATTTAATGTAAACGGCGATGTTTGAAAACAAATGAGAAGCGAGGTTTGAAAACAAATGAGAAACTATTGTTACGCTTGTTCATCACTGCAACCAGATCATATTATTTATTGCCAAAGGATCGCAAAATTGTAAGAATGCACCATAGTGGAGAAATTTATAACCAACATTATAGGTATTGGCTAATTTCTGATGTCCTATGATGTAAATATGTCAATTATATTTTTCTACAACTTTTTTCCTGGGAAATAATTCGTTTAAGAAAGTGCAAACAGTGGTTTCTTTTTTTTTTTGCGGTATAATCTATTGCTACAAATATTTTTATATTATCTCCCGCAAACACTATCAGCTGACATTCGTGTACTATATATACAATCTGGTAGCCACACGCAGTCACTGCAAGATAATGCTATGACCTATTCAGAATGTTAAAAAGGAGGAGCTTGCTTTAATATGATAAACTTGTTTGATAAATTCGAGGTGAAACACGACTGTGATTGGTTGTAATTAAAATATCATTGAAATGTAATTGGTCATTGAATCCCATTTGGGGCATGAGTTAAATAGTCATCATTAAAATATTCATTATGTTTGGGATTAAGGCCTCTCCTGGCGCATCATTACCACCTTCACCACATCATACATCATCGGGGCAGCGTAACTCCGCCTTCCAGGCGCCCAACCTCATAAGTGGGTTACAGTAACGCCGTGCCAGGAGAGAATACCAGAATGTCGAAACAACAATGTGGTGTCATTGAATAAAAAAATGTTTTCAAGTAGGGCGAGTGTTCAGCCGCCCTAATGCCATTAGATGTAGTTCACCTGAAACGAATATTAAAAAGTCGTTCCAGCGGTCGAAATTGTCTATGTTTCACTAAGAAATTCAGTATATGCTATTAAAATAAGCCGAGGTAGGTATTATTTAAAACTCAGCGAAATCCGATCATTAGAAGAAGGGGTTTTCCTAAAATCCGAAAATAATTGACTCTAGCAAACCGTCACAACGTATAACATTTTCTGTATACACATTTTGAGGTACGGCGAGTGTTTAGCCGCTATTATGCTCTAAAACATTAGGTGTAAGAGTTTATCTGAAACGAGCATTTAAAAATCATATTTAATTAATTTAGACGTAGCAGCTCACGCCGGGCATTAGCTAGTTTCCAATAATTTTACAGTATTTTTACTGTATCCCAACCAAGCTATATGACCTACCCATCCCTAGATCCTAGAAAAAAAGAACCTCAACAGTACAGGACAATGAAATTTACTAGGGCTTCTCGTTGTCAAGCTAACTCCATTCTCACCCCTTATTCACATGGTATTCGTCATTGTATTCTATTTTCAATACGTTTACATTATTCTCTTCTCTCAAGGTAGAGATCATATTTTACGCCCAATGAATATCACAAGCAAGATTGTCGTTTTATAAATGTCAATCTTCAGGTTCATAGAAGACATATGTTCATATTCTATATTGTATTAAAAATATGTGTATAATGGCGAAACTCTCTTTACCTTCCCAACTTATTTAAATCTATGAGACCGCAGTGAAAATAAATCATGTATAATCATCTGATGTTGCAGATTTTACATTTTTTGACGCACATTTAAGTAGCTTCTACCGATTCATTTTTAAATTCCTTTATTCCATTCCATTATCTCATTTTAATCTCTCGTATTTTATATACCACAACGCCATCCGGGCCTTAACAGTGGCACGACCTGTCGGGAGAGGGATTTTAAACTATGGCTCACCACATATTTTTTGGCCACACAACGATATGGAGGACCTCCACGAATGAGTGATAAGCTCAAAGTGAGGGCCTCTTATGAGACAATAAAACATTAAGACGAAACACACGTTTCATACACACATTTATACTGAACATGGTGAATGTGATAATGGGGACTGTTTGGGCCTTAAAGTTTTCTCACAATTGTCTAAAAGGTGAGGAAAAATCGCGAAAAAAAATCACTCAGGAAACTTGTCCCGATCGGAGATCGAACCCAGGCCCACTGCGTACGAAGGAGCGACGCTACCTCGAGATCACAGCGGTGCATCCATAGCTTTATTTAAAAAAAATATGAAATAGACCAAATAAATGTATCTTACAGGTACATTTTCAATTTAAGGGTTAATCAGAGATCGAAGAAACTGAATTATTAAAAACTGATCAGCAGTATTTTCCTAATTTACAATTTATAGAATATTTAAAATTGTTCATTATTTGCTCACATTTTCACAGGTAGCTAAAAAGTGAAATGTGGAAAATGTGTTTGGTTAATTTTTAGTAGTCGTAATTTGTCGTATTCTCACTGAAAGTATCAAGTCACATTATTTCCCCATTTTATTTTATCTGGTTCGTAAAAAATGGATCCATGTTACGTTTATACAACACTTTGGTTAGACCAGTGTTGACCTATGGTAGTGAAGCAAGAACACTAAAAAGACAAACATGGAAGCAGAATAACGGCTTGTGAAATGAGATTCATGCACAGAACAGCGGGTTACACCATATGGGATCGGAAAACGAACACCGATATCTTAAAAGAATTGAAGACTACGCCAATTTTGGAATATATTAAACAGTACCAACTAAATTGGAAACACCATCTTGAAAGAATGAGTTCAAATCGGATCCCCAAAGCTGTATACAATTATATACCAAGAGGACGAAAATCTCTGGACCGTCTTATGAAACGCTGGAGGGAAAATTTTCTATAGGATCGTATCAGGCCTTGGCCTAATACTTGGAAGGAAGAAGAAGACCAAATGGAAAAACAAGTGACTTCTTCTTCTTCTTCTTCTTCCGAATGCAGTACTGGGTGATGATGCCCGTTCTGCGACTACAAAAACTGATCTTTCCATCGGTTGAAGGGTCTTCCGAGGTCTCTTTTGCCTTCAGGGCTGAGGTGGTAAATCATCTTTGGTAAACGGGAATTTGACATTCTCTGGACGTGTTGGAACCATTTAATCTGATAATTTTGTATATGTTCAACCATTTCCCTACTATTCCACTGCATCCTTATCTCATCACTTTTCATTCTATCCCTTAATGTTACTCCAGTTAGTGATCGGAGGAATCTCATTTGTGAACTATTAATGCGGGATTTATCTTTTGCTCGAAGTGTCCAGCATTCACTTCCGTATAGTAGAGCAGGTTTGGCTATGGCATTATGAAATCTCAATAGGATTTCTTTCCTCATTTGTTTTCCAAAATTTCTCCTAAGTATACCATTTAATCTGTTATATTTTTCTGAAAAAAAAACAAGTGACAATTCATATTATTCGTCTGATACGCTGGGTTTCCCTACTTCAAATTGATTTTCTGCAAATATTCTACAACCAGATAAATTTCTCCAGGTGAATTAAATTACATTCTATATTTCCGTAAACTGAGCAGCCTATGTACTTACTCACTCTGTCGATGTGAGCGGTAATTACTGTCTTTAGCGTTGGAAATGAAATACGTGAACACTTTCATTAAGAGAGTTCCTGAAGCGAAAAAAGCTAGTGCACTAATGGTTACTAAACCTTCAATCTGTCTGCGTTCCCGGATACCGTAGTCAAGTAACTGCAGTTTACGCATCGGGATCCGACCTACGTTGGTTCAAACCCTTCAGAGCACTAATGACGTAACAATCTGTTATTGGTTTCTTTCCGTAAATGAGCAAATACTTAGGTAACGTAGATTATACAGCCTCTTTGGTACAACAGTTATCACAGATAAATAGTATTTTTATTTAACGACGCTCTTTGATAGAGATTAATGCGTCGCAATTCTGAGCTGATCGAGAAAGGCACTGCAGGATGTTAGCATATTTTAAAATAAATATAAATTTATATTTGTTCTAACCTAGGCTTCATCATTACCCCGTGTAAGGTAGATGTATTAATTCGTTTTTCTCGTTAAAGTTATCATTTTTCTGCTATAATTATTCTATTATTATTATTATTATTATTATTATTATTATTATTATTATTATTATTATTACTAAAATAAGTACCTGATATATCAGTTATCCTCAATTAAATTTGATTTCTGTTTAAAAAACTTCTTACTTTAAGGGAGGAAAGGAGATTACGAGTATTTGAGAATAAAGTTCTTAGGAAAATTTTTGCAACAAAGAGAGATGAACAGACAGGTGAATGGAGAAGACTGCATAACAGTGAAGTACATGGTATTTATAGGAAGCCAGATATAATTAGAACAGTTAAGTCTCGTAGACTGTGATGGGCAGGACATGTGGCACGAATGGGGTATGAAAGACGTGCATGGAAGCTTCTTTTAGGAAAACCAGAGGGAAAACGCAGAGTTTTTAGACCAAGAATGAGGTGGGAGAATAATATTAACTATGGTTTGAGGGAAGTAGATTATACAGAGGATGATTGGAAAACATTGGCTCAGGATAAGGATGTATGGAGAGCTGATGTCCGCGCGACCATGAACCTACGGGTTCGATAGTGCCAGTGATTTTGAGTTTTGAGTTTGAGTTGTGTTTAAAAACTTCGTCAATTAGTTAAAACCATTAGTTAAAAACATTTCAGAACATGTTCCATCATCGGCCTGTCATTTGGTATCACGTACTTTCTTTAATATATTTTTTTTTAAAATTACTACATAACTTAAATTGTGATTACAATGAATTTTAGAAATATTGATTATTATTATTGTTATTATTATTATTATTATTATTATTATTATTATTATTATTATTATTATTATTATTATTATTATTATTATTATTATTATGTTTATCGTATCTGTTCTTAGAACATGAAATTTACATTGCAACTTTTAATACCTTTTTAATCTTTTATAATTCGTTTAGTGTACAGATAATCTACACTGTAAAGATGTATTTGTATATTTGAGCTGGTCTTACTCTGCCAGAATAAATAAAACTTTATTATAGGCCTAAAATAAAGATCCGACAACATTTACAAAGAAGCCTGTTAATTTAAGGCTCAAGTTTATTTTACGTGCCGTAAATCTGCGACTTGGGAACCACGGCTTTACGTCCTCCCGAATGAAGCCATATTCATGATTTATGCGGCTAAAAATCCAACGACTTCTACCTTTAAATCTCGGCACGGATAGACAGTTATCTTATTTGACTGGCATCCCATAAGTCTATATTCCATTCCCAGCTACACAGGGTGTCCCATTCAAAACACCCACATATTAACTAATCATAATTAACGAAGTGTGCGGAATTATGAAATGATGCCGGTAATAAACGAAACAGAAACTCGAAGAATTTGCATTGCCACACATTGCCACACGCTAAAGCACCTCTATATATGCACCATTAGTAGCACGAACAACTTCAAGTCTGTATTCAATTTCGTTCCACGTTCTGTCCAACATGTCCATTGGTACAGTTGCAATTGTGTCAAGGATACGGGTTCATAAATCAAGAAGATATTGTACTGGAGTCGCTAACACACGGTCTCTTACATACCCCCAGAGGAAGAAGTTCAGTGAAGTGATGTCTGGCGATCGTGGTGGCCAGCAAATTGGTCTGCCGCGACCAATCCACATATTTGGGAAGGATTATTTCAGTGAATTCCGAAAATCCAGGCTCCAGTGTGGTGGGGCTCCATCTTGCTGAAAGATTACTTGGGGTTGCAGATCAGCTACTTGGGAGTACAAGTACTATTCCAACATGTCTTGGTATATGGGATCAGTTATTGACTTCGTCACTGCATACCAGTAAACAGTTTGTGCTCGTTGCTGAGTAGTCGCCATTTTGTTTTGACACTATTGTCCAACATGCGATAGATGAATTAACTGCAACAATGAAACAAAAATTCTTTGAGTTTCTCTCTTTTTTTTTAATACCAACCTCATTTCATAATTCCGTATAATTTGAGAGTTATGGTTAATTAAAATGAGGGAGGTTCGAATGGGTCACGGTGTATAATATTATTTTTTAGTATAGGATCTGGAACAAGATCCAAGCACAACTAATTAAATACCGGTAGTTGATATGAGAGATAACAAAATCCACTTAAAGAAACTGACACTAAAGTTGAGGGAATTCCTCACATCAACCACGCGAATCCCTATACACCTACTTGACAGTAGGTAATGACAACCAATTCGATCTCATTTGCTTTTAGATGCAATTTATTTTCCATTCAAGAGTTACATAAGAGCTCTCAAAGCAACATACATCAGTTTCAAAAGCGAAGCTAATTACCTGAAATAACAGTGTTGTTAAATAGTACCTATCGGGCAATAAAATTAAAGTTTATGGTTCGAATATTAATCTTTAATATGTTTCTTACTCTTAAAGAATGAACCGCTGTGCTTCCGAGGTAGCGTGCTGCCTTGTCACGCAACGGGCCCGAGTTCGATCCTCGGTCGGGATAAGTTTCCTGGATGAGGCTTTTTCTGGGTTCTTCCATACTATAAGACAAATGTCAAGGCCCAAAAGATCCTCGAAAATCATCTGGCCACCATTATCATATCCGTCTCATTACATTAACTTCAGTTTAAGGCCTCTCCTGGTGCGTCATTACTATCACCGTCATTTTCATATCAGCGGGGCTACGTAACCCCCTTCTAGGCGCCCAAATCTATAAAGTGAGTTACAATTGTGTCATGCCAGAAGAGAATGCCAGAAATGGCGCAATGACAACCTGGTAGCGTTGGTTTAAAGATAAAAGCTTACACTAAAAAAATATCATTCCATTGGGGTCTAGGTGTGAAACATCTAAATAAGAGGCACTCAGAGGAAATAAAACATTAAATATTATTACATGCCTATCAGAACAAATGAGTTCTGGCCTCTATCACGAGAAAAATCTAATATTTTGTTAAAAATCTATTATACAGCCAAGTTAACTCTGCACGGGCGGAAGGGAAGAGTTTTAGCGCTAGTGTCGTCGAACTACTGAGTCTATGGAAGGGATGTAGGAGAAGACTGTATATCCGATCACGTTCTGAATGGTTCAACTTTAAATGTGGACGGAGAATCCCTAAAAACGTGCGAAAGATTTTAACATGGTTGTCATATTAGTCATTTAAGCACGGAACGCTCAAGCGGTCGGATCATTTAAGATCACAATATTTGTCGTCTTTCCGTTACGAGCCTCATAATAAATCACAAGTGGCAACATGTAATGAGAAGGGAGAGCACATTCCTAAACGTAACCCCAATAGCAACAGGGTTGTCAAATTAGTAATTTTGCCAATGACCGCATAGAAGAACGGACCATTAAAATCCATAGCATTTCTCAGCTCTCTACCTGCCAAACAAAGAGCATATACAGAGGACAGGAAGTGGCAACATAGTAGGAAGAGAAAGAGAAAGACAGCTTGTTAGTTAACATATTTTCCGCCTGCACTGATCACTTGGTAGAGTAGTATATTTACTTAGGAAAATTGACGGGTGTAGTGATTGAACCTAGAAAATTCTCATTTCCATCCTTTCTATTATCCTCAAGTGAACATTTTCGTTTAATTTTAATTAATGCAAGTGAATTTAATACGAGACAATCGAAAAACATAAACAGCGATCATAATTATGTAACTAGCACTATCAACTCAATGGTTTATGGCCACACGGACATAAGCTCTCTCACTCATCCCCATACAGATCTAATGCTTTCCAATAATCCCCTGTATAATTTACCTCCCCAAATTATGATTGTGGTTCGCCGTACCGTATTTGGTTAAGGAAATACGCTACAAACTGGAAGGTCGAGAATTCATGCCCTGGTGGGGTCAGGATTTTTAAATTAAACCAAACTTTCTGGTGTCACCATGGCTTTTGGTCTAATAAGCCTCTAACTGAAATGAGTAAAAGACGCTTGTTCTGGGGGTAAAGACGACAGTCACGCAAGACTGAAAACCCGGCTGACATCAAGTGCCGATAGTCTAGAAAAAGTGGGAGCCTTAACCTCTTATTTCTCCAACAGTCTCCTATGGCCTGTAGTGGAATCACTATACATATCATGTTTATGTAATTCTCCCATCTCTTTCTTTGTCTACCTACGGGCGCTTTCCTTCTTGTTTACTACAATAAGTTTCCGTAGCCTCTATCATTCCCCACTCGTGCCACATATCCTGATCAGCACACTCCACGAGACTTAACTGTTTTATTACATCAGGTTCCCCATAAATATGTTGCACACTGTTACGGAGTCTTCTCCATTCACCTGTCTGTTAATCCCTCTTTGGAATAAAATGTTTGGTAAGAAGTTTATTCACAAATACTCATAATATTTCTCTTCCCTAAAATTAAGTCTGTGTTTCGCATCTAGGAGAAAATGCCGCGATATCAAGGCGATGCGATGGTAGAATAATTATGTAAGCCTAATATTTATAATTGTTGTTCTCACGTGCTTATGTGATTATTCGCTATTAATAGTATCCAACGGTTTCATTAAAAACTACAACAGCAACAACAATAATAATAATAATAATAATAATAATAATAATAATAATAATAATAATAATAATAATAATAATAATAATAATAATAATAATAATAATAATAGCAGTTATTATTTTAGTTGTAATAGTAGTGGAAATTTTAATAATCATAAGAACATTTTATTTAAAGTTATAGAGTTAAGAAATAAAAAGGGATTATTTTCCTTTTTCCGTAAAATGAGATAGAAAAATTATGTGCTCTTATACTATTATTAACTCTCTAGTGCCGCTAAATCAAATACCGGTACTACTAACCAACCTAATTTTCTGTATACTTTATTTTCTTGTAGAAAGTAGAGGAAATTTTAAAAAAAAAGAAGAAAACACTTACTTGTATCAAACACTGCTACAATATTTGTTGCAATGTTGTTTATATTTATGTTATTAGTAGTACCTTTTCGGTAGATATTGTAATTAAATAAATAATAGTTTTAAAAAACTAAAACAGCACGCTTTATTAGAAAACCGAACTCAATAATGAAAAATAATTTTAATTTCCAACACGCTTGAGATAAATTTAAAGTGGTCAAGAAAAAATCATCTCCAACACATATAGAATAAAACTAGAATTATCAACAAAAAGAAAATAATTTTACCATCAAAAGCGTGGGGTGCTTAATATAAATTAATATATTTGTTAATAAACAGATATTGGTAAAAGTAAAGTCTCTAAGAAGAAAATGTAAAAATCATAAAAAGCACCCCAAGCTTTTGATGGTAAAATTATTTTATTTTTGTTGATAACTCTAATTTATTCTATATGTGTTGGAGATGATTTTTTTGTTGACCACTTTAATTTTATCCCAAGCGCATTGGAAATTAAAATTATTTTTCATTATTGAGTTCGGTTTCCTAATAAAGCGTGTTCTTTTAGTTTTTTAAAACTATTATTTATTTTTTTATTTTTTAGTTTTATTATTTTACAGAATAAGATAAAAATGTAAATATCTTTAAATTCGATACTATTGTAGTATGAGCTAAAAGTAATACTCTTCTATAAAAACCCCCCCCCAGCCGAATTTGAAGCAGCGACGTATGGATTACTGAAATTATATACCACTAAGAGTCACTGCTCTACCAACTGAGCTCTTACAACGATTGACTAAAAAGTCGACAAGTCCGTAACCTATTATACCAGTTTTAATTTTTTTTTTATTTTCTGATGATTCTGGCCAGGAATTTAGAAATAAAATATGAAGTTATTGTAGTGTCACGGGTCCCTTACAAGTATACAAAGTTTCAAGTCGATCCAATGTCTCTAAGTGGGGGAAAATCGTGTTCAAAGATTCCGTTACATAAATACAAAGACACATTTTTTTTGATTTTCTGATGATTCTGGCCGGGATTTTAGATAATAAATATGAAATTATTGTATTGTCACGGGTTCTTTACAAGTATACAAAGTTTCAAGTCGATCCATTGTCTCTAAGTGGGTGAAAATCGTGTTCAAAGATTCCGTTACATAAATACAAAGACACTTTTTTTTATTTTCTGATGATTCTGGCCAGGATTTTAGAAAATGAATATAAAATTAATTATATTGTGACGGGTCCTTTACAAGTATACAAAGTTTCAAATCTGTCCTATGTTTCTAAGTGGGTGAAAATCGTGTTAAAAAATTCCATTACATAAATACAAACACACTTTTTTTGATTTTCTGATGATTCTGGCTAGGATTTTAAAAAATAAATATTAAATTATTGTATTGTTCACGGGTCCTTTACAAGTATACAAAATTTCAAGTCGATCCAATTATTTTAAGTGGTGGTGAAAAACGCGTTGAAAGATTCAGTTACATAGATAGATAGATAGATAGATAGATAGATAGATAGATAGATAGATAGATAGATAGATAGATAGATAGATAGATAGATAGATAGATAGATAGATAGATAGATAGATAATATTAGATAGATAGCTCGATAGATAGATACTGATAGATAGATAGATAATGATAGATATTGAGGTCAAGCTAATATAAATCAGTGTAAACAACAATCTGTCTTTCTTTGGATAAGAATAGTCTGAATAGAAATGATTGTTTCCGAGTATGAACTCGGCAAAGCAAACGACACGAATGATTTTTGAGGGAAGAGGAAACATCGAGCGAGCAATATTTCATCTAATCATGGCAATACACAACTTGCACAGTGCTATCTAGACCAAGGCTTACATTAATCGAATTATTGAATCTCTATGAGGATTCTCCAGTAGAGCTAATTTGGAGATTACTTTATGATGCGTTATTACCCGTTATCGAACCATTCACTGTTGGTTTTTTAGTTTAATAACATTTTCGGCATTTTGAGACAAATTGCCGTACGGAATTTGTTACGCCCACCTGACTGTTTTTAGATGGTGATTTGACATTTCAAATATAGCCCGTCAATTTTTTTATTAGATTGAAAATGAATCATTAAAATTAATATATGGTCAGTACTTTTATGGCCGTGAATAGCCTTCTTTCTCTGTGTCCACCGACGCAATTGTGAGACTCAGCACTCTTCGTTTGTGTGAGTGTCGTTGCAATCTGATTCGTCAGAGAATGAAGTAAATGTCTCCGTGATATAAACTTAGGTTATACTCTGTATGACCAAAATTAAAACAACTCGCATGATAAGTAAACAAGCTCACAACATTTATGAAGGAATATTCTATTATGTACAGTAAGATTAAATTGAATGAGTTAAAATCTATATGTATTAACAAAACATTGCTGTACTAATTCCGAGCTAAGTTCTAGTTATAGTATAAACTCGCATAAGGTACTATTGATTGATAATGGAATATATTGCCTTTTGTTTTCAAAAGAAAGAAAATATATATGCGTTTACATTGCGCACGGGCCACCTTGGCCGTACGTGCATTATGTTTCCATGAATTAAAAAAGATAAAAATAATCATAATATAAACAAATTCCTACATGGCTACACACCTGAATCAAAACAATTAATATATATTTTTTTAATCCCACTACAGGCCTCAGGAGGCCCTTGGGGTAGTAGGAGGTTAAAAAAAACAGGGGCTCCTACTTTTTCTGGACAATCGACACTTGATGTCAGCCGGGTTACCAGCCCTGCGTGACGTGCCGCCTTTACCCCAGAACAAGCGTCTGGTACTCATTTATGTTAGAGGCTGAGTCGATCCCAGGACCATAGTGCCGCCAGAAGGTTTGGAATTAGTTTAAAAATCCCTGATCCCATCGGGACTTGAACACTCGACCTTCTGGCTTGTTAGCTCAGTGATATAACTGAATATATATATGATATAAAAATATATGTATCTATGTCTACACTACATACACAATAATACACACCTACACTCCTTCCATTAAAATACCATGTATTATAGATAAAAAATTCTCATTTCTGTTTTAATAATTTTAAATTTAAAAAAATGCTAGAAAACAACCAAATTTAAAGAAAAAAACACAGCATATAATCATACACATATACACAACCCCACACACATCAAATGCACTACCAGGCTAATCAACTTATCAAGACTACTTATTATATAATATAATTAAAGATCGAAAACAAAGAACATATTGAGATTATTCTTATTAATAATACTTATATCCTTATTGATCTCCAATCTTGCTATATCTCAATTTCCCTACTGTACCCAAAAATGTGCATATTTTTTATTCACGCTCGATCCGTCTTAAAAGATCCAGCACGCCACTCTCCCACGAACCGACCTGAGAAATCTCTCCGACAGCAACTGTAATCTAAGTTGCTCTGTCTCTCTACAGAAACTGCTGCCAGTTTTCACGTCATCGCATAGCGGGCACAGTTTGAAGGAGAGGAATATTTAAGAAAGGGATTTTGGGCGAGTAAGGATAGGGAAATTATGCGTATGGCAGAGAATGTCTGACTTTTGCGACATTCATAACCCAGAAATACTAAACGGAAAATACGATGAAGATGTGGAAGGGGAACTTACATTCATAAACGGTAATGGAGGAAGTGCCATGGATTATATGCTCTATTCACATAATCTTATTTATAGGATTGCAGCTTTTAAAGTAGCGGACAGAATCGAATCGCACCACTCACCTATCGAAATCCAATTAGAATTTGAAGAAGAGGAAAGGGAAGTGGAGAGCTTTAATACGGGAAGGAGGGGAGAAACTAGAACTGTTAGGCGGTTCTGTTGGAGAGAAAACAAGGCACAAGAACTGCTTAACAAACTAGATTCTTCGATACCGGAGGTAATAGGCGATGTGGAGGAAGAGGTGAAAGAATTAAGATTACTTATGTGGGAAGGGGAGAAAATATGCGGATTGGAGGAAAATCAGGGCAAAAACAATATGGAGGTTGGTATGATAATGCATGTAGGGAAGGAAAAAGACGAACGGAGAGGGCTTTAGTGAGGTTCAGGAAAGAGGGTGGCGACTTCAATCGGCGGGTGTACATAGAGATGAGGAGACGATATAAAGAGATAACGGCTAGAACCAAGGAAAATTGGGAGAGAAAAATCTTGGAGAGAATTAATCAGGCTATGAAGGAACGGTATGTTACCAAAATTTGGAAAGTAATTAGGGAAATTAAATATCGTAAAATAAATCAGATTTCTCCAGAAACATGGGTATTTCATTTCGAAAGTGTGTTTACAGGAGGGGGAATTAGAGTTGGTCTTGACGTACCAATGCTAGACTCGGAGATAACAAAAAGAAAAGTGAGGGATGCGATTCGATCCATGAAAAATGGAAAAGTTCCTGGTCTAGACGACATACCAGCCGAGTTCTCTAAAGAAGCCTTCAAAATTGATAAGTGGACAGGGTACATAGTATGTATTTTTAACAATTTTTTTAAAAGGAAGTTTTCCAGATGAATGGTCCACATCAATACTGCATCCCATTTACAAGGGTAAGGGTGGAGTTTACAATCCGGACAATTACCGCGGTGTCTCTCCTCTGTCGGTGTTTGGAAAAATATTATTGCACAGTGCTCTATAACAGGCTAAAAAATTGGGTAAAAGAAAATAATAAAATTTCACAATATCAAGCCGGGTTCAGGGAAGGCTTCAGGACGGAGGACAATCTCTTTGTCCTGAGAACTGCAATTAACAGATGTTTCAGTGTCAAACGAGGCAGGTTACACTGTATTTTTATAGATCTAAATTAAGTAAGACTTTGACTCTGTTGAACGCAATGCTCTATTACAGAAATTATGACAACTAAGGGTATCGGGAACTATAATTAGGGCGCTAATGGGAATTTATAAAAACATGTAGTTCTGTGTTAAATATAAGGTACTATTCCGCCCGACTTCGTCTATTGGAGGAACCGTGATACTACTTTCAGCCGCCATATGACTAAATTGTGTACTGAAATGTTAACCTAACATTGTTCTTAGGCAACATCGTATTGTACGAGAAATAAGACAAAATACAAGATAAATTTAACAACTCCTCCAGTTTATTTATTTATGACAATGAAAAAAAAATATATATGACACATTAAATGTGGGCTAACCTAATCACTGGTGTCGCTAGATAGATATCCTTTATTTACAATTTCATTACGAGCAGAATTTA
Organism: Diploptera punctata; assembly: GCA_030220185.1. Classification (NCBI taxonomy): domain Eukaryota; kingdom Metazoa; phylum Arthropoda; class Insecta; order Blattodea; family Blaberidae; genus Diploptera; species Diploptera punctata. Next base: position 1,109,707 of record JASPKZ010008136.1, read on the forward strand.
TGGTCCATGCTGTCACATTTGTAAAGTCGTCTGTTATTTTCACCAAATCCTGAATTGCTAAAATGGCATACTTTTTCACTAAAGTTAAAACTAATTTGTCACTCTCCACATTTCAAATGCTTTTCTTCCCGATGTTTTAAAAATTCCACACAAGTGATCATTTTGAAACAATTGAAATTCCACGTATTCTGCGTTGCGCACACGTAAGAATAAAACAATACTTACATAATATATTAACGTTTTAAAAACATGTTTTAAGATTCTCCAGCATAATTTATATATTTTTTTCTTTATTTCGAATATTTTATAGCGAACTACATTTTCTTACACGTTAAAAGGTAAAACCGTTATTCAACCAATGACAATGCAGTCATACATCTGATTTGCTTACAGTAAAATTGGAACATAGCTCGGAATTATTTAAAATTTACGTGAAATAATTAGTAGATGTATACTATAATGATTGACAGATTTTTTCTCGGTATGAGTGATGATTTGAATATTTTTTCTTTCTCTCCTTCTTTACTTTTACCTATACCTTTGTAGGTACTTTTACATACCCCAGACTGACCAGAACTTTCAGGGACACGATCTGTCGGGTGAATATATTACACTCTTGATCTCTCTCAGACTCACACACACACACACACACACACACACACACACACACACACACACACACACACACACACACATTTATTCAATCACACAAGAACTTGGAGGGCCTCCCTAGATGAGTGCCCAGCTCTCAATGCCATTTACACCTCCGAGACAACACGAATATTAAATCAAGACACACCATTACATTATACATTCATATTAAACAAGGCAAATATGATATGAATAATGATTATGATGACCAGATGATATTCGGGGACAATTAGGACCTTAAAGTCTCCTGAATATGTCTTAGAGGTGAGAAAATTCCCCTGAAAAAAAACTCATTCAGGAAACTTGTCCAAGACCGTGATGGAAACCTGGTCCGCTGCGTCTGAGGCAAAAAAGCAGTGAAAAAAATAAGTTGACATTAAATATTTTAAAATAAATGTAGTTACAAATAGAGTATAGATATTTATTACAACTACCCATACTACTTTGATTTTACTGTATTTTATATTTTCCTCTCTCAAATAGGCCTAATTAGGTCTAATATTTTTCCGGTTCCGTAGCCGAATGGTTAAGGAAAGATGCCTTGGCTCAAAGCTACGGGACTTGCACTGCTTCGGATCTCCATAGGGGAAGAAATTTTGTCTTGGAATTTCAGTCATAATGGGACCAAACAGCATCGTTAGGCATTTGGGTATCTACAATAAGTAGAGATCCAGGTTGAGAAAACCAGCTATAACGGCTGGGGAACCCGACATGCTGACCACACTCTCCCCCTATACTTTCTGGATGATCGACTACCTCTATGATTAAGACATGTGGATGTGAGGCTAATAGTCTTCTGGTAGGCCAAGGGCCTTTTAGGCCTGTCGCGCCATGAAGAGAGAGAGAGAGAGAGAGAGAGAGAGAGAGGAGAGAGAGAGAGAGAGAGAGAGGAGGTCTAATAATTCCCCGATCATGTCTCAACAGTTTTAAGGAGACATACATTTAATAGGTGTCATTTATTTCTTACGATTCCTTATTGACAAGTAATTTGTTAATTGATATATTCTATAACGATTATGTTTATCGTTGCTGTTACGGTAAGAGTTTCTGAATCGCCTTACACATCTTGAAGCCACAAACATGCATGGCGTGCCGGTAATGTTGGTTGTATGTTGCAGGTCTTTCAGGATGATACAAATTGTACTGCCTTCAGTTACGAGTTCTGACACTATAACCTTAGTGGTGTGTGTGCGTGCGTTAGAATGTTGTGAAATTCGTAAAAGGATTAAAGAAAATACTTTAATCGAATTCAATTAATGTGATACCAAAGACCGACAAATTGTATGTTATGCGATAGAAAATTTAGGTGGGTTTTCAGTAATGTGGGTGTCACTTCTCACCTCGGAGTATTAGAAACGTATTCTTCAAGCGTAATAAGGGAATACTTCTCGTAATACCTGTAAATAGGAACATAATTTAATAGACTATTTAACTCATGCCACAAATGCTAGTCAATGACCAATCACGTTTCAATGAATATTGTTTTACAACCAATGATAGTCGTGTTCCACCTCGCTCTTTATCGATTTCTCTTTATCAGCTCCTGCTTTTGTGATAAAGAAAGCTCCTCCTTTTTAATGTTCTGAACAGGACAGAACATTATTTTTCTCCAACAAATACATTGCATATAGCAAATAATGAACAGACTCCTTGATTTTATGGAGTTGTTTACTAAAAAATAAATGAATAACCCTTAATGTTGATTATGATATATAGTTTGATGTATTTCATTATTTCTCCACTTGGGTACATTCTTAAAATATTGCGATTTTATTTGGCAATAAATAATATTATCTAGTTGCAGTGAATGAACATAACCTCACATTTCTGATTTGTTTTCAAACATCGCCGTTTACATTAAATACATAAATATTTTAATAACTATAGTTAAACAATGATTAGTGAGTAAACAGCTTAATTTCATTCGTTAAATAATCCTAACAAATGCCACTCTTGATATCCAAATACTGTAGATAAATTGTAAATCACTCGTGGCATTACTTATGATAATGAGTAAAACGCAGTATGCATTCCAGATGAAAAAACATCAACGGGAGCGAGATTCAAATTTGGAACCTTTTTGTTAGAAAATCGCCCCCTTTGCCACTCCTACTAAAATTACAGCAGCGGATATTTAGGTTAAACCACTACCCAACAGATAATCTTCGGATATCTAATTCATAACGGACGAGACGTATTCATCATCATCATCATCCGGTATCATGGCAGCTGCCGCCGTCTTCCGGAAACCAAACACCATTCCTCTCTGTCCATCCATTGATCTTCCTCCAATCCTCTGATATTCATAGCTGCTTGTACCCCTTCCATCTAAGTTTTCTTCGGTCTTCCTCTCTTCCTCCTTTCCATTGGGATCCATTCCATAACAATTTTAGGCAATCTTTGCTCTGGCATTCTTTTGACATGGCCATGCCACTGTAATCTTTTATTTTATATGTCTATGATATCCGGCTCCACTTCTACCACCATAATTTCCCTTATTTCTTTATTTCGTATTCTATCCATTCTAGATTTTCCAGCTGATCTTCTTAAAACATCCATTTCTGTACTTATAATAATAATAATAATAATAATAGGCCTAATAATAATAATAATTATAATAATAATAATAATTATTATTATTATTATTAATATTATTGCTGTTTATTGTTGTTATTATTGGTATTGGTATTTTTGTCCCGTGCCATAGCCGAGTGGACTGAGGCACTATGCTACGGGACAAGGCCCGCTGATTGGAGTACGCATGGGGAATGCATTTTCTCATGACATTTAGACTATTTTGAGCACATGTTTATGTTAATACTCTTTAGGGTCACTCGTGAATATTTATTATTATTTCTACTGTTAGATGATCGTCCACCTCTGTAAATAACGCATGTGGATGAGAGGCCAGCAGCTGGTTATTAGGCCAAGGTCCTTCCAGTCTTGTCACGCCATGGAGATTATAAATATAATTTGTATTACTTTACTGTATTATGGAATATTACATTACGTTCAGTATTATAAACGTTATACCTTGCTACTTACTTACTCACTGGATCTATCAAACTCCTAGGTTCAAGGTCGCGCGAACATAAGCTCTTTCCAATCATCACCTGTATAATCTATTTCCCTCAAATCATGGATAATATTACTCTCCCATCTCATTATTGGTCTACAAACTGGGCGTTTTCCCCCTGGTTTTGCTACAAGAACTTCCATGCAAATCTTTCATTTCCCATTCGTACCACATGTCCTGCCCATGGCAGTCTATGCGACTTAATTGTTTTTATTATATCTGGCTTCCTATACATACCATGTAGCTCACTATAATGTAGTTATTTCCGTACACCTAATTATTCATCTCTTTTTGGCCCAAAAACTTTCCTAAAAGCTCTATTCTCAAATAGGCCTACTTGTAATTCTCCGTATTACTAGGAAAATAAATAAAGTAGGCCTATGTCGGTTAGATCGAACTAGTAATAAAATCTAAATATTGGTACACCAAATACACTTGCGTCGTATTCAATGAAAGTGTAGCATTGAGAGGGGCTTTTTAATAAAATAAACGAAAGCAAAAAAGGCGTACCCAATGCAATGATAGATTAGATCAGGCGTGTCCAACCTTTTTTTTTTTTGGAAAAGGGCCACTGTCGTTAGGTGAATTGGTTTGCAGGCCACATGATTTAATTTTTTACCGTATTAAATAGGATCTAAGATAAACAATTAATTTAAATTTAAAATATCTAATATTTTAATGTTATTTTTATTAAAATATTAATCATATATTAGTTAAATTATTTTTTAAATTAGATGAAATATATATTTTTCATGTATAATCTAATTATGAAATCTAAATTGAGCGATATTTTCTTGCCGCTATACTTAGAAGCCATAATTAACTCACACAATTAATTATATTCTTCAAACCACTCACTAACACTGACACTAAAATATGAGCGAACAACTGGAAACTGGAAACTATAGGATGAACGTTCGCAAACACATTTGTCGGAAACAGAAAAAAGTCTTCATCTTTCAAGTTTATCTTAAACCAAATAGAATTACTTATTTAATAAATTATATTAGACTATAACTTACGAATATCACTGCGGGCTGAATGCGATGTGATAGTGCAAATATCATTCCGGGCCATATGCGATGGAATCGAGGGCCGCGGGTTGGCCACACCTGGATTAGATTGTTATTTTGTATTACCCATCTTTACTCTATGTAATTAATGACACTAAATATGCTCAATGCTGTTATGGTGTTCCTGATTCCTCTCCAATTATTTGGACTGCGCTGACTCGAGTAGGAACTACAACCCTCTCTTTAGCCCTATTCTTCCCTAAGTTGACATACAAGCTCAGCGTCATAAGGAAGTACATGAGTGTGGCTCCATTAGATCATCAATAAGCACATATTTTAAACCCTTGTGGTTTGCTAAACCAGACTAATTCTACCTAACAAGAGATGAGGTAAAATGTGATATAAAATGAATGAATCCAGATGAAATGACATGATGGGAGAGGAAAGATAAGTGGAGAGTATTGGTGGGATGAAATTCGGGAAAGATGAGAACCCAGAAAAAAAACTAATAATCCAGGCGTGATTCACTATCAATACTCCTCTGGTACCACCAGGATTCGAGCCTGATTACCCACTCGGTGGAGGCGCGCGCTCTAGCCACGCGTCCTCTGAGACGGCAGATATAATGATAATAAATAGTTTTTAGAACCATTGTTAATGCCGTCTATTCAAATGGAGTGAGCGGCGATTTAAGAACATTTTGTATAATATTAGTAGGGCTGAAAAAATATAGCGGTATCAGGATAGTAAATGATTCTATACACATTGTTTACAAAATGCGTGTCTTTGTCGAGCGTCTCCACTACCTGCTCGGAGCGGAGAGTGTGTATGTTCGATTCTTCTCAGTAACAGACATGTTTACGTTTCGTGTGGTTGTATCAGAATGCCGAAACAAAAATTGTACAAAGATGAGTCCATTCCTACATAAAGACTGTATTAGAAGTCTGTCCAAAGTAGCGCGTGTCAACGTGCAGTTTGTTAACATATCGGTCGAAGTACGATGCAGCCTAGCCTATAACCAATACTTTTTTCAGCGCTTTCTATACAAGCGGGTCCGTGACGTCATTTTTGTACTTGGGGGAAACAAGAGATGAATTGGTACTGCTGACTTAAAACATCGACTCTTCCGCTTTAATACTGATGATGCATTTAAAATGTAAATTTCAACTTACGAGGAAACTGTCAACCATTGAAGCCATAACCTATCTTGAAATTTCTCCCAAAGAAGCGTTGTGATTTACAAGGCCGTGTTCAAAACATTGTCATTTTTAACTGAAAGGCACAAAAATCGAAGCCGGAATCCAGCAATGACAACCCACTGTGTGAAGCAGGTTGACTCCCTGCACGAGTATTGCTGCGTGATGTGTGGCGGGACGGTGGCGCGCGGGAAAGTCGTCAGGGTTATCCATTTTACCAAGTCAAGAGCTATATTACTTCTCTGTAGTTTAAATGACAGATTGGGGCTGGAGTTTACTTCTCTGCAGTTTAAATGACAAATTGGGCTGGAGTTTAGCGCATTGCAGTTAAAAATACACATAACTTTTTTGGACAAGACCTTGATATATCATAACGCTTATCTGGGAGAAATTTCAAGATAGGTTTCGGCATGCAATGGTTGACAGTTCCCTTGTTAGAAGTGATTCTAAGTTAAGCTACACTTATAACTGACTAAAAAATTAACGCATGAAGCACACGACAGAAACTAACTGAATACTGATACAAACAACAGAGACGTTTTCCTTCAAGTCTGTACTAGGGGTTGTAATGTAGAAGGAGAGGTGTAGCCCTTATGCTATAAGAAGACAAATAAGTAACGGTCCCCAACAGTGCGCGAAATATAAGTATACAGTAAAACTTGCTCAAAACGGAATCGCATGGGACCAGTTTTTTTTCCACATTGGACAAAATTCCTCATTATAAAAAACACTAAGACTTATTAGTTATCTTAGACTATAGAGTACCGTATATGTCTTTTTATGTACCTTGGATTAATTGTAGTTCCGCTGCCATTGAAAAGTGAAATATAGTACGTATGAGCGACTTCGACGGTAACGCGCGAAAAAACAGTCCCATTTCGTCAGCGTTAAAAATATCTCTTAGGCGCGTATCCTGAAATTCAAGTATGCAATTTCGATTTTGGCTCACTAACTACACTTTCGTCCACATTCTTTGATTCCCCACAAATTTCATTCCACACTATATTGTGTCGTCTTTTAAAACTGTCCAGCCAACCTGAAGATTCATTGAAATCTCTATTCCCCTAGGGATTTAACAAGAGCTTAAGCTTGACTTTGGAACATCGGTCCGGATATTTTTGGATATTTATCTTCAATCACTCACTTTTTCTCTTACATACGTTTCAGCCAACTTTATTCCGTAAATTCAGAACGCTATATGTGAAAGATCGGTCACAGAACGTAACTAACTTAAGATTTTACAGCACAGTTATTTGCAAGGCAGGTATCTGTGTTTCACATAACGGGTGTGCATTGAGACCGAATCTATACAGGTAGAATTTGTACATTAAAAGCTCCTTATTCGCGAGGGATATGTTCCACAAATATGCCGCGAATATGGAATGGTATTTTGTATGGGTATATAGGGGAATCGTTCCAAGGTTACAGAATAAAATAAAAATTATCAAAATAAAATAAATTAATGAAAGATTTTGATCATTTCCTATTAATTATCACAGTCAGATTTAGGCAAGGACTTAAAAAACTTAGCATATTTTCCCCTTGTTTTGCAGCTTTTAAATGTTCTTTCAATTAAGATTGATATTCAACTATGAATTTTGTGATATAATTCCTTATTTTGTCTTCGAATTTCTTGATTCATTAACATTCAAACAGCGTGATGTAGACGCAAACAACTCGCCAACGCGTATAAACAGTCGAGCATTTTTATTTTTACTTTAAGTTCCAACACTATTTTTTTTTCGATACTAGTTATGTTTCTTTCCTTCTAATCGACATTATAAACTGGGAACAAAGCACAAGAGACACGTGTTATTCAATCAAAATTATTGCAACGAATGATAAGTTGAAACAATAATATACCGATCGTGGCGATGGAGGCATTTAACAAAGTACATATTGGCATGTGAAATACGACACAGCTTTTAACAATGAACTTTAGGGTCAGTGACAATTAGGTTTGTGTTGTTTTGATACTTTTTGTCCATTTGGTTTGAATTTGTAAAAGCTGTCTTGGCACCTGCCTTCAGTAAAAAAAGTGCTGATGGTTAATAAATAAATAAACCTTTCCGCTTTATACATTTTTCATGAATTGTGTAGAAATATCCTTCCGTTTCCGCGTTGTAGAGATTCCGTTCTATGCAAAATATATACACGTAAAATTATTATTATTTCACCGACCGATAAATTTGTTCACATTGGACAGATTTTCGCATTATTCACGTTCCGGATTAAACAAGTTTTACTGCATAATATTAAGTTACGAATTAATTTAAAAGTAACACCGTTAATTACCAGACGAATAAGCCCAATATCCTCTTTGTGCAGCTTACAAATTTTCAACTGTTCATTTTTTTAAACCTTATTGAATTTCTAGTGCTGTACTTTCATTAATATTTCTCGGAATAAAATATTGGAACCATATGACTGAAATGAACGTGTAACTGCGACATTTTCATTACTGTAACAACAGAACACAGTAGATAGAGGGACGTGAACACATTGGATGATCGGGTAGTGTGCGCAGTGTCATATATTTACCTGATGTGACAGTTGTTGCGACTGGCTCATCTCTATCATTTATTTGTGCTGTTGCGCCGGCCCCCAACAATTTTGCAGAGAGGTGAGTGGATTAAATTTTCAAACTGTACTCATTCGACTTGAATATTATTGAATCATTAAGGATGTTTTGAATGTTTGTCACTAAATGTCAACATTCTTTATACAAATACGAATTAACATATATTCCACCTCGTTATAGTATTATTTTTTAAATTAATAGTTTGTTTCATTTTATTTTCTTCAAATAGTATTTAATTGTTCGATACTTAACCTAAAAACACGTAAGAAATACACATACACAGAACGATTATTGTATTAATTTTTCTTTATATATATATATATATATATATATATATATATATATATGTCTTGTCATGTGTATCAGTTAAGTAGTGTCAATTTCATTGTAACCTGTATCTTTGTTCGCTTACTTTATAATTATTTGTATTTTTTTAATTGAGAACAAACATATTATATTAGATAATACTGAAGAACTGGACTGGAAGACATTATCAATAAAACTAAATACAACGTATTCCGCCTATAAGTATACTTAAAGATTAGTAATAATAATAATAATAATAATAATAATAGTAATATTATTATTATTATTATTAAACAGGTTTTTAATGTATACATCTTCCTGTACCCAATATTAAGTTTTGATTCTCTTCCTCCATTCATTTCATTCCTTTCAGTCATCATCCTGCAGACCCCTGTCCTTCATTAAACTCATAATCCCCCCTATTCACGTCCTCTATGGTCTCCTTCTTTTCCTCCCATTTGGAACCCACTCCAAACACCTAACTGGTAATATATCTTCATTCACCCTCTTCACGTATGCAAACCATTGCACTTGTTTATTTCCCACTAATTGCATAACTATTCCGGTAAAGTTATTTTTTGTCGGGTAATTCTGTTTTTGATCCTGTCTAATATAGATCATCCTGCAGATCTTCTGAAAAAATCAATATCAGTAGATTTTAATTGTGACTTTATTTTGACATTTATAGTTCACGTTTCTGCTCCAAGTTAATTAAATAAATAATTGTAATTACAAAACTACATTTCCAAAATGGTAGCAATTGAATGTTGGGACGTTTTAATTCAGTCTTGTCATTAATTTTATAGCGTGACACTTGTAAAACGTTTTAACAATACATTTAATTGAAACTGCCTCAGTTGTTTAATTTCTTCGGAATATGCTAAAAATATATAAGAAAACTTTTCAAGCTCTCTTTCATAACTTTTGGACCAAAGAGTCGAACAGATCGGTGAACGGTGAAGACTATATGACAGTAATCTACATAATCACAAATGTTTAAAGTATAATACCTGACTTACACGTCATACATCAAGAAGATAATCTCCTATGAAATTACCCCTACAAGAAGGACACCGGAAGAGGATCAACGTACAACACATGGCCTGCCAGATCACTAGACGTAATATCAACTGATTTTTTTTTATTGGGGTTCGTTAAGGAACAGATTTACATGGCACCAGTACGTGTTTGGCACTCTTGGAAGAATCAATTAATGATGTTAACAGCTAGGTGGACAAAATTATTAATCGGCAGTGTTGTGTTTATATCGATCCGTTTGGTAAAATTATACAAATACAAATAATTTACTTTTCTTCTTCTTCTACTTCATGAAATTAGGTCTTTCGACCTGTTTTCACATCAAGTGGGATTTAATAAATCTTGCCATCTAGTAAATGGGCGTCCAATACTTCTATGTTATATTGGTTTGTACTTTAATAACAGCTGAGGGATTCTATCTGTAGGTATTCTTTTAACATATTCATACTAGTTGTTTCTCTTATTTTCAACTCCGTTTGTTAAATTAAAAATATTTAAGTTTTTTTGTAATAACTTCAATTATTTTTCTGTCCAAAATTGTCACACCTGCTACTGAACGTAAGAACTTCATTTCTGCAGTTTCTATTTTTTTTCTGTCTGAACGGTTGAGTCCAATTCTCACTTGGATATGTTATGACAGGCACTACCATAATTTTGTAAAAATGTAATTGTGTACTCCTCAAAGTTTTATTTTTCAGCGTCCGTTTTATAGTGCCACACATTCTATAGAAGTTATTTAATATAAATATCATCCTTCTGGCAGTATGACACATTGTATCCTAAATAATTGAAAACGTTCACCTGTTGTATTGTACTGTGATTTTACACCTCATATAATCTTTCCCGTTGAATGTCATTACTTTTTTATTTACTTTCAGTGATTGTCGTATTGAATTTATTTGCTATTTCGCTTAATTTACACGCTTATTGTTAATTGATTTCTGAAGAGCTAAATATTGTCCGATCGTCTGCAAACAATATGGTATTTAGAATTTTATTGCCAACTACCAAATCTGTGGTAAAACTTGATTGTCATTGTACAATAACCCAAAAATCTTTATTAGTGATGATTTTCATAAAAAAATGAAAAATTCAGAAAGATCATATTCATGTAAGGAACCATTTAGGTGGTACAAAAATACAAATAAATGCTAAATAACCTAAAAACCAATAATACAAATAAATCAAAATAAAAATTACAAATTTATATTCCACATTATACACTGAAATTAAAATACACAAGTATTTCACACTGAGTACAAAATTATATTAAAATAAATCAATAACTAATCTTCGGCATCGGAATCATCCGAGGTATCAGTTACGTGATAGTTTTCTCATTTTAGGATGTTAGGATTAATCAGAGCGGATATCGAGGTTCTATTTTGGGAGATATATCAGAATTAAGACTTCTGAGCACAATTTACATGTCTTCCTTTTTAAAAGCCTCTCGGAGGTTATTGATCAGAGTGTCTGTTGTTATAATAAACATGGAAAGTAAGTCTTTATACTTGGGAATACGTGAACGCTTTCTGGTGTTATATTCCCGGAACATACGACAATCTTTGTTCCAAGCTTCCTGGACTTTTTCCGAAAGGTGTCCAATTGGAACATTTGCAGTTGTTTTCCTCTGTTCCGTGGACGAGTATTTATTGTTCAGTAATAGGCATATAATACCATGATGATTTTTCTGGTGTCCTTTGAATTTCCTGCAGTAATCTATTTGGCAGAAATTTTAGACAAATTACTGGCCAACTTAATATTGATATCTGTTTAATGGGCATTAATAACATTAATAAATGGAATTTAGTCGAAGGGAATTCGAAAACTTAAACGTTTCTTTCATCATTTACATACCTGAACTATTTTTAAAAATTTATATATATATTTTTAATATAGCGAAGGTGCTATGCAGGAAAAAGTTATATTGGAGTGTGCTGGTTAAAATACATATTATTACAAGTAAAAATGGTGCAGCTATGCACAAAATTTAGTTTCGATACATGTCTGTTGAACGGTCAAACTGTCCCACTCCCGCTCTCATCCGTAAGCGAGAGCGGCTGAAAGAGAGTGCGGCCACGGGAGTCTCGTGTGCTGGTAACAAGAGCTCGAGAATGACAAGTCCCGCGATAAAGTCAGAGTTCGTGCCACGCAAAACATGTGTCCTGCTTGTAAGAAGCCGTACGTTTCTCTGCAGTCAAAGGAATTCTTTCTTTTGCAAATAAACACATTATTATTATTATTATTATTATTATTAATTATTATTACTGAAATATAAATATATAAACAATCGAAATGAAATCGGTAAAAAATAAATGAAATATTGAACTTGAATCTTCAAAAGTTTGCAGTATTTTTATAGTGAAATGTTATGGTGAATTGAACATATAAACTGAATATTAGGTCTCAAATTTGTTATACAGTAATTAAGAATAATAGATCTACACGCAGAACAGAATATTGAAGACTATTTAACTCATCCCCCAAATGGGACACAATGGCCAATCACGTTTCAACGATTTCTGTTTTACAACCAATCAGAGTCGTGTTTCACTAAATATTTATGAGTGTTATAATTACCATATTAAACAAAGCTCCTCCTTTTTAATATTCTGAACAGGTCTGACCATTATTTTGCAGTGACTGAGCCTGTGAGAAATACGGCTACCATATTTTAAATATAGTGCATGAAGAGTTAATATAAAAACATTTGTAGCAATTGATTATACCACCAAAAAAAAGAAACCATTGTTTGCACTTTCTTAAGTGTATTTTTTCCCAGGTAACAATCCAGAAAAATATAATTGTCATATTTACATCATACGACATCAAAAATGAATTAATATACAGTTTGATGTGTTTCATTTTTTCTCCACTAGAGAGCATTCTTACAATATTGCGTTCCTTTGGCAATAAAGAGTATGATCTGATTGCAGTGATAAACAAAAGAAGCAGATCAAGCGTACCTATCGCTTCTCATTTGTTTTCAAACATCGCCGTTTACATTAAATATATAAATATTTTAAAATAACTATAGATAATAATGATTTGTGAGTAAACAGCTTAATTTTATTCGTTAAATAGTCCTAACAAATGCCACTCTTGATTTCCAAATTCTCTAGATAAATTCACTCCTCACTTCGTGAGTCGTGAATTTATCGATAATTTGGAAATCACTCGTGGCATTACTTATGATAATTTACAGACAGTAGAAATGCTAGTCGCAGAACCAAGTGCATTAGAGGTTGAAAGGCGACAGAAAAATTAAAGATGTAAAGCATCAGGTTCAGATGAGATCACAGCAGAACTGATAAAATCAATGGGAGAAAAATTGATGAACAAGATATGTCATTTGCTTAGTATGATTTGGAAAAAAGAAGGTCTTCCAGATGAATGAAAAGATTCGATTATCGTATCTATCTATAAGAAAGGATATAAAAATTATTGCAACAACTACAGGGGCATCTCATTACTTTCAACTTTGTACAAAACTCTAACAAATATATTAGTAAGCAGACTTAATCCCCATATTAATGATATTCTAGGAGATCAGCAATATGGATTTAGAAGAAAAAGGTCTACAACAGATCAGATTTTTAGTATAAGACAGATTTTATAAAATAAATGGGAATATAATTCTGTGGCACCATGCATATAACCCATAACCCTCAAATTAAAAAAAATGAGTTAATATTATTAATGTAATATTGGAGCTGTCATTTATCATCCTTCAAATTTTGATTGCTGTACAATTAGTTAAACAGAAGATCCAGAGATGGCAACACATTGGAGGTTCACTTCAGATAGGAAACCTCCATGTATGAATCTTCATTTTTCTCAGAACTACTTAAATGTGGGATATTGCTTTCATGCATGGTGCCACAGAATTGTACTGTACATTAACTGTATGTAGACCTCAAAAACGCATACTATTCAATTAATAGGGAAAATATATATAGTATCCTTCTGGAATTCGGAATTCCTAAAAAGTTAGATAGACTTATACGATTTGTTCCATGGCGCGACAGACCTAAAATACCTTAGCCTCCAGCCAACTGCTGGCCTCACTTCCATATGTGCCAATTATAGAGACAGGTGATCATCTAGCCAGTGCAGGGATGACATGTGGTCAGCATGTCGAGTCCCCCAGCCGATATAGCTGGTTTTCTCAACTTGGAACCGCTACTTATTGTAGCTACCCAATTGCCTCACGGTGCAGGGTGGGCACCGGTCCCATACTTGCCGAAATACCATGAGAACATTTCCATGGAGACTCGTACCAGCGCAAGTACCGTAGTTCTGTGCCAAGGCTTCCTGCCTCAATCACTCGGCTACGGCGCGGGACAAGAATGTGTCTGAATTGTACAAAGAGTAGGGTGCGTGTAGGCAAACAATTTTTGGAGACATTTGAAATCCACAATGGGTTGAATGAAGGTGATGCACTAATTCCTCTACTATTTAATTTTCTACTAGTGCATGCCATCAAATCTTTAGAAGATGATGAAAGCCTACAACTCAATGGTATCAATAATAAGCTGTTAGTTTGTACTGATGACGCAGTACAATTGAGTGATAGCGAAGTGATACTAAGGGACAACACGGACAAACTATTGAGTAACACGAAAAAATTGGGACTAGAAGGAAACATTAATAAAACTAAATACATGGTCACACATAGAAATGCATTATATAATGGAAATGGCCAGCTGATTACAGAGGAGGGGAATTTTGAGGAGGTGGCTGAATAAATTCAAATACCTGAGAACAATAATCACAAATAGGAATGAGATGCACAAAGAAATTAAACATAGGCTCAGTTCTGAAAATACATGCTATTATGCATTGCAGGGACCCTTGTCGTCCCAACTTCCTTCAGAAAAGTTAAATTAAAAATGTATAAAACTGTTATTCTACCAGTTATATTATATGGATGCGAAACATGGACTCTTACTTTAAGGGAGGAAAGAAGATTACGAGTATTTGAGAATACATTTCTTAGGAAAAATATTTGGACCGAAGAGAGATGAACACACAGGGTGATTGGAGAAGACTTAATAACAGTGAACTACATGGTCTTTATAGGAAGCCAGATATGAGAACAGTTAAGTCTCGTAGACTGCGATGAACTGGACATGTGGTACGAATGGGGAATGAAAGATCTGAATGGACGCTTCTTGTGGAAAACCAGAGGGAAAACGCCCAAGTTGGTAGACCAATAATGAGGTGGGAGAATAACATTAACCATGATTTGAGGGATGTCGATTATACAGGGAATGATTGGAAAACATTAATCAAGATAGGGATATATGGAGAGCTTATTTCCGCGCGGCCGTGAACCTACGGGTTCGATAGTGCCTCCGAGTTAGTTAGTTAAATCTCTCAGTTTATCGAATTTTTAAAAATAAGTATTTTGTCTTGAAATAAAATTCTCAAAGCGTAATTACTCCCTGAACTTGAAACGATAGTTTCACGAGATGTCAGTAGGATCGTCAGGCATACGTGACGGCTGGCTTTACTTTAAAAAAATCTGGTAATCATTTCTGTTGGAGTTTGAGTCAACCCAGGTTCATGTTTTCGCTGGTAGGTTCAGGCCAGTTTAAAACCGATTAAATAAGTAAGTACTAATGTTAAATACGATGAATGAGAAAACGGCCCCGCGGTTCAAGTGATTAGACACTCGCCCTCTACCTGTATGTCCCGAGATCGGTGCTCGATCACTAAAAGTTCAGTTCTTGGTTGACGAATTGGAATCACGACAGATTCATCTCGGGATTTTACGTCATTTTTGTCTTCCAAAGGCTTCATTCCACCTCTTTTCTCTACGCACGTCACTATTTCGTTTCATTTAATTAAATGCCATCTGCACTTGTGATGGTGCGACAGGCCTGTTCAACCGGCATCTTTGTATATCACATAACTTCATTAATAGGTCCTTCATCTCATCTCATGCCTTTACCGGTATTATGCCTAACACGTGTAGATAATTTCCTCTCTATCTATATATCTTAATTAGTTTAACCCCTCAACCTCTCCCATGTAGGTTTTTTTTAGATACCCCACGCCACACGGGCCTTTCAGCAACACGCTCTATTGGGGACATATGATTTGTAATCCTTTATCACACTCATATTCTTCACCACCTAAAGACATGCAGGGTCTCCCTGGATGTCGATCATACTAATTAAGGAGAATATGTTATGGCTGATGATTATGATGGCCAGATGATATTCGGGAACCATTTTAACCTTAAATTATCGCAACATTTGTCTTACAATTGAGGAAAAACCCAGAAATACCTCGCCCAGTAAACTTGTCCCAACCGGAGATCGCGCGGCAATGATGTTACATCGAGACCACAGCAGTGTGCATTACACGGTTTACTAAGAACGAGAAATGTGCAGATTTTGAGTTTGTAACTAGGTATTACTAACAAACTAACTAACTCATTGGCACTGTCGAATACGAAGATTCATGGCCGCGCGGACATAAGCTCTACATACATCCTTATTCTGAACTAATATTTCCATTCATCCCCTATATAATCTACTTTCCTCAAATCATTGTTAATGCTATTCTCGCACCTCAAACTTGGTCTGCCTACTGGTCGCTTTCCTTTGGATTTCGTATAAGGAATTTCTATGCACCTCTCTCATTCCCCAGAAGCTATAATAAATTATTTTTCCTAATGTTCATTTAAGTCGTTAGGGAATACTCTCAGTAAGAAAACAAACACCAATCTCCTCAATTATAATTTGGGTTATTTAAATAATTATTAACAGGGCCAAGTCATCTACCGAGAGAAATGGATATGCCTGGAATAAAATAGAGTAAAACCTGTCTATAAAGGAACATGACGGCTTCTTACATATATTTCCGTCTTCGCAGTTTTCCTTCTTATAAAGGGTTCCCAAATTACAAAAAATATATATATTTAGAGTATTACAGTATCTGCACCATAAATATAGTGAATGAAAAATATAAAAAGAGATTACTCGCATTTTTAGTTAATTTCACTTCCTCCTTAGCTGTAGTAAGGTAGGCTGCCTAGTTTTGGTCACAGCACATAAGCACAATCACATCAGCAAGGGTATTCCCGCAATACAATGGCTACACAAGAAGGTAAAACGATATAATGCAGAAGCGTCATATGCACAATTGTCACGTGTGGTCATTAATACTGTAATTAGAACGTGCCTAAAACCAATTTTCCGTCTTACTGAGGAAAAATTTGCTATTGGTACTTTATAAACCATTCCGTATCCGCGTTGTGAAGGTTACCGGCTTATACAGGACGATTGTACGTATAAAATCGTACCGTTCTGGAGGTTTTTTTCCCGTTTCTACAGGTTTCCTTCTTATAGAGGTTCCGGCTAAGACAGGTTTTACTGTGTACGAAAATTAGTACATAGCTATAGCAACGACTTAATATATTGATTAGCCTAAAACATTTATGATAACTAATACTACGAGTGATTTTATCTAGAGAATTTGGAAACCAAGAGTGGCATTTGTTAGGACTATTTATCGAATAAAATAAGCTCTTTACTAAAAAATAATTATTTGAATACAGTTACCGGTGTTTTAAAATATTTATATAGTTAACGTAAACGGCGATGTTTTAAAACAAATTAGAAATGTGAGGTTATGTATATTCACTGCAACTCGATAATATTATTTATTGCCAAATAGGATCGCAATATTGTAAGAATGCACTCTAGTGGAGAAATAATGAAACACATCAAACTATTATAATCAACATTATAGGTTAATCATGTATATTTTAAATAAACAACTCAGTAAAAAAATCACTGAATCTATTCATGATTTGTTATATTCAATGTATTGTGGAGAAAAAAGGAAAAATAATGGTCTAACCTGTTCAGAATATTCAAAAAAGCAGGGGCTGATAAAGAGAAATCGATAAAGAGGCGAGGTTAAACACTACCTGTCATTGGTGTAAAACAGAATTTTCCTTGAACAAACGTGATTGGTCAGCTTTTCTGTCAGTTGATACTTTGCGACATGAGTTAAATAGTTCGCTGATATAATTTGGGATAGTCTGTAATTTAAAAATATTTCTATGCGAATGGGACAGTCGGATATCTTCATATATAAAAATGAGTGTGAGTCTGTCTGTCTGTCATTTATGGATTCAAAAACTACTTGACAGATTTCAATGGGGTTTTTACAATCATTTAAAGAATGTCTATCTTTTACGGATAACTCACAATAACCACTTTTTTGACTTTTAACTCATTGAAGCCAAGAAAGTCGGGATAAGTTGATTCTCGGGCAACGTCTCGTAATCAGCACGGGGTATCTATAAATAATGACGATATAAATTTATAATTATTTTACTTTTGCATATTCAGCTGAACATAAAAATACATTTCATTTATTTACGGGTAGCAGCCCACCGGGTACTAACTAATCTTAAATAGAATACGTGACAGTCCCTGTATATTAATCAATCAGAAAAGAAATTGAACAAGAATGTTATTATTTAAGTAAGTTAATGTGTTTATAAGTTTTCATATGAAGGAATATTTTCTCTTCTTTTCATAAAGACATTCTGAAAAGTGAATCGGTGTTATCTTACGCTGCCAGATTGACAAGTTAGATATGTTCAATGGATGAATAAACATCAGAAATCTATAGAAACCAGCTTGGTGAAAAGACGTGGATGAAGTTTGAAAAGTCAATACAAAGATATGAAAAGAAAGGGACTATAGGAAATTGGGCATCAATTCAAGAAGTAAAGAGTCAAGATATCGACATATCCTGAAATTAAGCAAAGGGATTTATTAAACTACCCCGTAAAAACCTCATAAAAGACCAATCCGCATTTCAAACTGATTTTACTAATTTATGATTGGTCATGGAACATTTGAAAGTTATTTTAGTAGATTTAATATTAACCCAGACAGTGATCATAATTGTAAATGTCAAGAATCAATACAATCTGTAAAACATGTTTTATTTTATTGTCCTATATTCGAAAGACAACGATTCTGGTCAAACTTGCTTTTAAATAATGATGAGCCTTCCGTCTCAATGTGTGAAGTAATTTTTAAGAACCAAAATCATTATAAACATTTTATGAAATTCATAGCACACATTCATAACAATATGTACGTAGTATTTTCTAAGATGATTTATGTAATTCATAACTCTTATCCAAAACCATAAGATAATATTTCTGTTTTTACAATGTATAGTATAATATTGTTATAATAAGCTACAACCCTAACATGCCCTTGTGGCGAAATAGGGTTTCAAAATATTTGGAGATTCAATAATAATACCGTGAAATTTGATGTTTCCACAGAAATAACTGGATGATATAGTTTTTTTTTTTACTCTTCATGTTTTATCCATACAGTACTTCAGTTCCTAACATGTTTCAACCTTCTAACAAAATTTTCACTAGCTGTTAAATTTATAGTATATTTATTTCTTCAAACATGAAATTTAAATTAGGAATATAAATAATTTAAATCAGCTACTAATTAATGCACAAAACATATATTTTGCAGCAAATTTACTAATTTTCTTAACATCATCATCATCATCATCCATGCAAGTATTAGGCCATGTAGCCTGTTGGGGTCTCAAAGAGGAAATTTTCCATCCAGCGCTTTTTTGGACAAATCGGAGATATTTTGGCTAGGATAGTAATGAAGCAGAGGTTTTGGAATTCTGTGAGATAGCATTAATTTTCTTGTTACTGTGTTAATATTATGACTATTTAACTCATGCCCCAAATGGGAGTCAATGACCCATCACGATTCAATGATTTCTGTTTTACAACCAATCAGAGTCGTGTTTCACGAAATATTTATCAGTGTTATATTTACCATATTAAAGAAAGCTCCTCCTTTTTAATATTCTGAACAGGTCTGACCATTATTTTGCAGTGACTGAGCCTATAAGAAATACGGCTACCAGATTGTATATATAGTGCATGGATGTCAACACATAGCGCTTGCAGGAGTTAATATAAAACCATTTGTAGTAATTTATTATACCACCAAAAAAAAGAAAACCACTGTTTGCACTTTCTTAAATGTATTTTTCCCAGGTAATAATCCAGAAAAATATAATTATCATATTTACATCATACGACATCAGAAATGAATTAATATACAGTTTGATGTGTTTCATTTTTTCTCCACTAGAGAGCATTCTTACAATATTGCGTTCCTTTGGCAATAAATAGTATGATCTGGTTGCAGTGATAAACAAAAGAAGCAGATGAAGCGTACCTATCGTTTCTCATTTGTTTTCAAACATCGCCGTTTACATTAAATATATAAATATTTTAAAACAACTATAGTTAAATAATAATTTGTGAGTAAACAGCTTAATTATATTCGTTAAAAGTCCTAACAAATGCCACTCTTGATTTCCAAATTCTCTAGATAAATTCACTCCTCACTTCGTGAGTCGTGAATTTATCGATAATTTGGAAATCACTCGTGGCATTACTTATGATAAATTTGAAGAATCGTGTCACAGCATTAATTACATTCTTTCTCTTTTGAATTCGTCTAGTCTGTCTGTTCGTAAGTACTCTCAGAGACACGACTTATCGAGAAGACTTTTAAATCTAAATGGCATGCATACTTTTTTGACCACACAGTGGGGAGGGCCTCCCTGGAAGAGTGATTAACTCAATGCCGGTGCCATCTCCAATAACTCGATGACATGACGCAACATTCACTAATTCATTCATACTAGGCGAATGAGATATCGGAGGCTTTGATGGACAGATTTCTTGGGACTATTTGCGCCTTATATTTCCTTATATTGGTCTCAAAATTGAAGAAAAACCAGGAAATTGGACCCTGGAATCGAATCCTAACCTGTTGCTACCGAGACAAATTTACCCTATACCACAACGATTGTGCCAGATTAATTTATCGATAACTAACTAACACACTGGCACTACCGAACCCGTAGGTTCATGGCAGCGCGGACATATGCTCCCCATTCATCCCTATCCTGAGCTAATGTTTTCCAATCATCCCTGTATATTCTACTTCTCTCAAATCATGCATAGTATTATTCTTCTACCTCATTCTTGGTCTACCAAATGGGTGTTTTCCTTCTGGTTTTCCTGCAAGAAGATTCAATGCACTTCTTTCATTCTCCATTCGTGTCACGTGTCCTGCCCATCGCAGTCTATGAGACTTAACTTTTCTTATTATATCCGTCTTCCTATAAATACCATGTAGCTCACTGTTATTTAGTCTTCTCAATTAACATGTCCGTCCATCTCTCTTTGGTTCAAATATTTTCCTAAGAACTTTATTATCAAATTAATATATCGATAACATGTTTTAATATATTCTATGTTGAAATAGGCAGACAGTCAGACAAAGTGGTTCATTGAGAATAGAAGGTGCAACAACAGTAATGCAATTAGATGCCACTTCATAAATAACACATCTTATCTTTATAAAAATATTTGTTGTATAGGGAAGATTCAAAGGGGAAATTTTCTGATGTTTGGCAAAACTGTAATTTCGGGTAGGAAATGTTAGTTATGTTGTCTATTCAACGCTGGTCTTTAACAGTTTTAATAATTAATATCGAAATTCAAATCTGGGCCGCAGAAAGGATGAAAAATATTGATCACATGCTTCTTTTCCAGGCGTGTTGCTATTTTTCGTGGCCCTGGATTTCAGCTGATCGCTCTTACGGGGAAGTATTTCATAACATTGTATGGTAAAAAAGTATATATGTGATACAGAGTTAAAAAGTTTCACCGAAGAGATCGTATAGCTTTAACGCCAATGTGGGTTGAATTACGTAAAAGTACCCACAAATTGGGAAATTAATCTAAGAGAAAGAGGTATTATTTTATATCATGTAATCCTATGACATGATACACATGGCTTTAACATATTTTCCGAATAAAGCCACACTTGGGACTTTTACAGCCTTGAAAATCCATCAGTGAACATGCTTTGATTTGAACATGTGAACTTCGGAAACTGAGGCGAGTAATGGTACACCAGACTACGTGGACTGAGAGCTGCAAAATAAATAACCTTCAAAACACGTATTTCTCACACTTTGTGAACACTTTGTTTCTTACTACTTAAAAATGGAACGTTACAAATCGTCAGACGTCGATCGTCTTAAAACTTTGCAGACATGAATAAACGTTAAATCCATCCACTCATAGTAATTCTGCCCGAAGGCAGGTCCTTCACTGCATTCATAGCATTTTCATACTATGTTAGCAGCTTTACTAGGGAATTTTAGGTGTGGTAGCTTCCCGTTGCTTTCCACACCGGTGAAGGATGATAATGGTGATGGTGATAATGATAAGGATGATGATGATGGCCATATGACTTCGGGGACCGTTTGGGCCTTAACGTTTCCCTGACATTTGTATTACAGGTGAGGAAAAACCCCGATAGAAACCTCACCCAGAAAAACTGCCGCGACCGGGGATCGAACCCGGGCCCGCTGCGTGACAAGGCAGGACGCTACCTCGAGACCACAGCGGTGGACAACGTTAAATCAATGGTAAAAAATAACCGTTTAATAGGGGCCTTTAACTAAAACACACGGAAAATCAATTTTATTATTTAATGTAATGTCTGCGAATTCTACGTAGGCTTAGCTCTTATAGAATCGCGTGTTTTCTAAAGAAATAAAGATTTGTGTACCTGTTGGAACATAAAAATATGAAAACGGATTACATTAGTTATTAATTTTAATTTATTTTATAAACAAACTTATAAAATAACAAATTTAAATTAATAACCAATGTAATCCGTTTTCATATTTTTATGTTCCAACAGGTACACAAATCTTTATTTCTCTAGAAAACACGCTATATCCCTCCATGGTATCTTTACCTTGTCGTGGTGGAGTGGCTTGTGTGCTTAAATGATCCTGAGAGCTATGCCGGCGGTAGCATTGCTGCCGATAGGGTTACCCATGCCGGACTGGTCGAAAGTGATAAGCCAGACGAAAAAAGTACCTTGGTCGAAAGAGTGACGATCTTTCACCGTAAAAATACAACCATCAAGAAATGCGGACATGGGTTCAACTGGGGTAAAATTTTCCGGAGGTCAAATAGTCCCCCATTCGGTTCTCCGGGCGGGGACTACTTCAGGGAACCCATGCCAAAGGCTCAAATACAGGGACATGTTCCTAGGAACATGGAATGTTAGGACTTTATACAATAGCGGGGCACTAGAGATATTAACGCGGGAATTAGATAAATCGCCCTTGGATATAGTCGCTTTACAGGAAGTTAGGTGGCCAGGAGAAGGTAGTCAGGAATCAGGAAGCTTCGCATTATACTACGGGGGTGCAGAAAGACCTGCATTTGGAACGGGTTTTTTAGTCAGGAGGACGATCCTATCCGCTATCCGAGATATTAAGTTTGTTAGTGATAGGATATCATACATAAATCTAAAGGGTAAACAACATGATTTTATAATTGTAAATGTACATGCCCCCACAGAAGATAAAGATGACAAGATCAAGGATGAGTTCTATGAAGAATTATAATGCTTATTTGATAGCCTTTCACGATATCATATGAAAATTGTCTTAGGAGATTTTAATGCAAAAGTGGGGCGGGAAGATATATTCAAACCAACAATAGGCAAATTCAGTCTTCATGAAGATAGTAACGACAACGGGGTTAGATTAGTCACATTTGCCACATCGAAGAATCTCATTGTTAAGAGCACAACATTTCAGCATAAGGATATTCATAAATACACCTGGACGTCCGCAGATGGAGAAACTTGGGACCAGATAGATCATGTATTAGTGGATAAACGCTGGCACAGTAGCATCATCGATGTTAGATCAGTTAGAGGGACAGACTGCAATTCGGATCATCATCTGGTCAGAGTGAAAATCAGACAACGGCTATCGCTTATGAGAGGAACAAACGCTAAAGATGATTCTATAAAATATGAATTAAAAAACTTGAAAAATGATGATAGCAAGAATGCGGCAAGAATACCAAATCAAAATTGCTAATAGATTTGAAGTACTGGAATATTCAGATGACAATGTGGCAAACGAAGAAGACACTGATATAAATAAAGAAAGGGAGGCTATAAGAGATACTATTAAATTGTCAGCATCAGAAAGCATTGGTTGTTTCAAAAAGAGGCAAAACAAGATATGGTTTGATGAGGAATTTGCCGACATTGTAAAGAAAAGAAAGGTAGCAAAAATGAAATGGTTACGTGAGCCAGATTAGGTAAATTTAGAGCAATTGGGTAGTATTAGACGGGAAACCACCAAGTTACTAAAGAGTAAAAAGAGGGAATATTTGAGAGAGAAGATTAATGATCTTGAAATGAACGCAAAAAATAGGAACATTAGAGAATTATATCACGGAATTAGTATAGAGAAGAAAGGGTTTCAGGCTAGAACAAACATAATTCGGAATGAAAATGGGGATATGATTGCAGATTCCAGGAGTATATTAAATAGATGGAAAAGTTACTTTAATCAGCTATTAAATGTACACACAGAACAGGACATTGAGGAGGATAATTTACAGACAGCAGAAATGCTAGTGACAGAACCAAATGCATTAGAGATTGAAATGGCGATTGAAAAATTGAAGATGTATAAAGCATCAGGTTCAGATGAGATCCCAGCAGAACTGATAAAATAAGGGGGAGAAAAATTCATGGACAAGATCCTCTGGTTGCTTAGTATGATTTGGGAAAAAGAAGCTCTTCCAGATGAATGGAAGGAATAAATTATCGTACCAATTTATAAGAAAGGAGATAAAACTGATTGCAACAACTACAGGGGCATCTTATTACTTTCAACTTCGTACAAAATTCTTACAAATATATTAGTAAGCAGACTTACTCCCTATATTGATGACATTCAAGGAGATCATCAATGTGCATTTAGACGAAACAGGTCTACAACAGATGAGATTTTTAGTATAAGACAAATTTTAGAAAAGAAATGGGAATAAAATGGTACTGTACATCAACTATATGTAGACTTCAAAAAAGCATATGATTCGATTAAGAGGGAGAAGTTATATAGTATCCTGCTGGAGTTCGGAATTCCTAAAAAGTTGTTAGACTTATACGAATGTGTCTAAATGGCACAAAGAGTAGGGCGCGTGTAGGTAAACAGTTTTCGGACACTTTTGAAACCCAGATTGGGTTGAAGCAAGGAGATGCACTATCTCCTCTACTATTTAATTTTGTACTAGAGCATGCCATTAAATCTTTAGAGAATGAGGAAGGCTTACAACTCAATGGTATTAATAAGCTGTTAGTTTATGCTGATGATGTAGTACTACTGGCCGATAGCGAGGAGATACTAAAGGCTAACACGCACACACTATTGAGTAACACTAAGAAATTAGGACTGGAAGTAAATATCAATAGAACTAAATATATGGTCACACGTAGAAATTTATTGTATAATGGAAATGGACAGCTAGTGACAAATGATTGAAGTTTTGAAGTAATGGCTGAATTCAAATACATAGGAACAATAATAACAAATATGAATGAGATGAACAAAGAAATTAAACATAGGCACAATTCTGGAAATGAATGGTATTATGCAATACAGGGACTCTTGTCGTCCCAACTCCTTTCAAAACATGTTAAACAGAAAATATATAAAACCGTTATTCTATCAGTTATATTATATTGATGCGAAACATGGACTATTACTTTAAGTGAGGAAAGGAGATTACGAGTATTTGAGAATAAGATTCTTAGGACAATTTTTGGACCAAAGAGAGATGAACATACAGGTGAATGGAGAAGACTTTACATAACAGTGAACTACATGGTCTTTATAGGAAGCCAGATATAATAAGAACAGTTAAGTCTCGTAGACTGCGATGGGCAGGACATGTGGCACGAATGGGGAATGAGAGACGTATATAAAAGCTTCTTGTAGGAAAACCAGAAGGAAAACTTCCAGTTGGTTGACCAAGAATAAGGTGGGAGAGTAACATTAATTATGATTTGACGGAAGTAGATTATACAGGGGATGATTGGATAGCATTGGCTCAGGATAGGGATGTATGGAGAGCTTATGTCCGCGCGCCCATGCACCTACGGGTTCGATAGTGCCAGTGAGTAAGTAAGTATAAGTTTGTTTATTCAAACACGTAGAAGGTTAGACATATACAGGGCTTCCAATATAAAACCGGACACGCCTCACGGGGTTTCACCCGTCAGGCTGCGCTCTCTCCTCGTCCGCATTTCACTCTGCCAGCCGCAGAGTGTCCGGTTTTATACTGGAAACCCTATATAATCTAATGCATCATAGAGAATAGCCTTCTGTTAAAGAGAAAGAGAAGATTAAAGTGAAAACAATTTGAGTTTCTTTTCTGGTTAGTGAGCCTGAGTACTCACAGGTAGAAAAAACACAGCGTAAAGTTAAAATATTTGGTTCAAATTCGAACTTATTTGCAAGTTTGCCTCTCTAGCCACCTTAAAAAAAATAAAAAAAATTATAAAAGGACAAAATTCTTGTAAAATTACATAATTTATATTGAAATAAATTATACAGAAAGGTTTAATCAATTTGAAAATTCTAATAAAATATGATTACAAAAATGTAAAGACAATTCTTGTATACCAATCTACAGAGTTCCATTTTTCCTGTTTTAGAAAACAAATAATGCTTATATTTTCTCCTGTTATTGGTAATAAGTGAACATAGTACGTGATGGTTTTCGATAACATATAACAGCTCATTTAGGCCGAGGTTATTACAGTTAGTAATCATTTTATCTGACGACACTGATAGCACTACATTCCCAATATTCGTTTTATTAATCGGACAATAATCTTCTCTTTACAATCACATTTAATTCTTGGCATTTCACAGCTTCATTCTAATTCCTCTTCTCACGTCGTTGGTGCAATTAAATTCTACAGTCGCTTCACTGTTCTCTTCCGATACCACAACTGACTGCCTTGCCTAAGTTATACTAGAGATGTAGAATGTTCTAGATAGGCCGGGTATCTCACGTCCGAAATATCGTTCTGGAACCTCCGAGAAAAGATTATTCTCAAACTCAGAGTATAAAAGCGGAATTTCACGTCCCGCAAATTTTTAAACGACGGTCGTATGAGAAACGACCACCAATACAGAACATTTCTTCATTCTATCACAATAACATTATATTCTGTATTAATTTCTGTAAATGCAAAATCCCATTTATTATAGTATATTTGTCACTAGTTTGCCGAGGAATGATTTCCCGTCGTGTGTGTCGTAAATAATCACACAGATTATAGGAAAATATTTCACTATAATTTTATTTGGTTCTACAAACTTTTAATAACAGTTCAATGAAAATTGTTACTAATAATTAATCTGGATTTAAAGTTTATCTCGTACACAATTATTTTACAGTCTCTGATGAGTACAATCGCTACAATTTGTCCTCTTTCCGCTCTCTATCGCTGTCATTTCACGGCTGTCTCGCTTCCTGCCTTCGCCACAAATATATAGCATAGGGCACGTGGAGGGAAACTTCTAGGCTCGAGGTCGAGACACTTCCAAATGGAATCTTCTGGCCATCGATCCTTCCTGAAAGGGAAGTAGAAACTCGTACACATCTCTCGAATGAGAGCCTAGACATTTCGATGGTCTGCGCGGGCCTTTCGACTCGCGAGTCAATGACTCGCATTATCTATTTCTGTCATGCAAGACCACTAACCTCGCTTCAGCCCGTGAAATTCAAACGTCGTTATTACGACCGTCACAGTATAAAAATTATGGTATAAAATTATAATATGATGTACCATTTATGCTATCTGCCGAAAGGCCTACCATGTTTTAATAATCTTAATAGTTTAGGGGACTGCATAAAATGACCATAATTATATATATATATATATATATATATATTCTGATTAACAACTCAATGGAATGTTACCATCAAATTTATTAGTATTGACTCTTTTATTTCCAGCAATGTAATGCACAGATTTGACAAAACAATAGCAAACTTATGTTACTTGCATTGACAGTGCGAGATGTGTCAATTTTCTTTATAAGAACATCAAAGAATTTGTTGGTACTTTCGCACTCACCTTCGAATGCGACCGCTGATTAACTGAGACGTTAAAGAGCCCCAATAAAATAAAATATTATCAATCTTTTATCATAAGTTATGCCACGAGTGATTTCCAATTTATCTAGAGAATTTGGAAATCAAGAGTGGCATTTGTTAGGACTATTTAACGAATAAAATTAAGCTCTTTACTCAAAAATCATTATTTAAATATAGTTATTTAAAAAAAAGAATATATATATATATATATATATATATATATATATATATATATATATATATATATATATTTAATGTAAACGGCGATGTTTGAAAATAAATGAGAAACGTTGTTTCATTTGTTCATTACTGCTACCAGATCATATTTATTTAGAATAGAATCGGAATATTGTAAGAATGCACCCTAGTGGAGAAAAAATGAAACATATCATTACAGGTTATTAATTAATTTCTGATGTCCTATGATTTGAATGTGCTAATTATATTTTTCTGCAACGTTAATTCCTGGGAAATAATACGTTTAAGAAAGTGCAAACTATGGTTTCACTTTTTATTGTATAATCAATTCCTACAAATGTTTTTCTATTATATCTCGCAAGCATATTCTGGTTACGTTCGTGCACTATATATACAATCTGGGAGCTGCTTGATGAGTGATAAAATGGAGGTGAAAAACGACTGTGATTGGTTGTAAATCAAAATTCATTGAAATGTGATTGGTTATTGACTGACATTTTGGGTATGAGTTAATAGTCCAATCAAAACCCTAATCAAATTTTACGAGGAACGAATACGGGATTTGAAAGCACACCCATTTTAATCTGTAGTGCATTAATTTCTTGACATATTTTTGTCCCTTATAAACATGGGGCACAACACTAAAATTCGATTTTCCTTGGTAAGGGTTTTATTAACAAGTATTAGAGAATAAAGTACTTAGGAAAATTTTTGGACCAAAGAGAGATGAACAGACAGGTGAATGGAGAAAACTACATAACAATGAACTACATGATCTTTATAGGAAGCCAGATATAATAAGAACAGTTAAGTCTCTTAGACTGCGAAGGGCAAGACATGTTGAACGTATGGGGAATGAAATACTTGCATGGAAGCTTCTTGTAGGAAAGCCAGAGGGAAAACGCCCAGTTGGTAGACCAAGAATGAGGTGGGAGAATAGCATTAACTATGAGTTGAGGGAAGTAGATTATACAGGGAATGATTGGAAAGCATTAGCTCAGGATAGGGATATATGGAGAGCTTATGTCCGCGCGACCATGAACCTACGGGTTCGATAGTGCCAGTGAGTAAGTAAGTAAGGGTTGTATTATATGAATATGTTTGCACAGTGTTCTCGAGAGAGAGTAGTTACTTTAGTAGACACTTGTGTGCTTGATGGCTATGTGAATAGACATCGTCTAGGTATCCCAATAATGAAGAACTCTATGTTGGTACAAGAGCTCTTGGCGTTACCGAATCACTCAGGAACGTCAAAAGCAGCGTTCTTTGCATTCTGCATGGATAATGTATCAGTCTATCATCTTGTATAATGACATCAATATTAGCGGAACCTCAGGGGATGTAAAAACTTATATCTACTGGAAAATATTAAAAATAAACTTGAGACAGTATATTTGTAGTGTGGTACATTTTAACGCGGATAAAATTGATTTATTGGGTGCCAGTCTTCGATTGCTGCTGATTAAAATTATTGGGGTTAGAAATATCAGGATTGAACATAGGAATTAGATAGGACTGAGTTAAATTTTGTAATTTCCTATCTTAATTTAATATAGTACACGTATTTACATTAGTCAAATCAGGGTCACTGCATAGGTGCTCCATTGAATCCAGTTTGAAGTTGTATAGTACGAGGTGCTGCTTGGGGTAACAATATCCCTCATTGTATCATAGAACTCTGCAACTTACATTATGTCATACGATACAAAAACGTAGAAAAGTATGAATATGAATATATATATATATATATATATATATATATATTATATTGCAGATTTTCGCGGATATAAGTATGAATAAGAAAGTTTTCTTGGGTTTTCCGCGTCTTGGATTCAATTTCGGCCCCTGGCCACTGATTCCGACTTTTCGGCATGATCCCACATGTCATTATCAAGGAATGATAAGTTCAAGTCACAGATTTAGGTCTTATATAATTAAACAAATAGAGTTTTCGCTGTGGTCCGTTTCCGAAGACGTACACCCATCCAAGGTTTGTAGTTAAATACCTCCAGTACAGCGAAGAAGATATGAAGAAAACCACGGTTGGGCAACATGGAGCGTGGTCGACGCTTGGATGGGTGTACGGCTTCCGAAATGGACTACACTGAAAAGTGAAGGTGTTTTAACTATAAACCTTGGATGGGTGTACGTCTTCGGAAACGGACCACAGCGAAAACTCTATTTGTTTAATTATATAAGACCTAAAGCTGTGACTCGAACGTATCATTCCTTGATAATGGCATGTGGGAATCCAAGATGCGGAAAACCCAAGAAAACTTTCTTGTATGTATATATATATATATATATATATATATATATATATATATGGGGCACGCCGTAGCGTAGTGGTTAAGGCACTGAGCTACAAGCCGGAGGGTCAAGGGTTCAAGTCCCGTTGGGGTCAGGATTTTTAAACCGACCCAAACCCTCTGGCGGCACTTTGACCCTGGGGTCGACTCAGTCTCTAACTGAAATGAGTACCAGACGCTTGTACTGGGGTAAAGGTGGCCGTCACGAGGGCTGACAACCCGGCTGACATAAAGTGCCGATTGTCAAGAAAAAGTGGGAGCCTTAACCTCCTACTACCCCAAGGGCCTCCTGAGGCCTGTTGTGGGATCACTTTACTTTACTTTATATATATATATATATATATATATATATGTGTACAGGAAGATTACGTAATGATAAAAATTTTAAATATTTAGGAACTATTTAAGATAAATGTGAGAATTCAACTACAGAAATTGAAAGAAGAATAACTGATGGAAAAAGAATCATTGGTATGTTGAACTCGGTGCTTTGGAATAGAAATATAATTTACAGAACGAAGAAAACTAAACTATATTTCAAGTTCTGTTAAAAAGCATTTTATTATATGGGTCCGCAACCTGGACAATAAGTAGGAAACAAGCCAACAAGCTCTTAGCTATAGAAATGGATTTTTGGAGGCGACGACAAAAAAATTCAAGAAGAGATAAGGTCAGAAACAGCACAATAAGGGAAATCATGCAAGTTGAAACAAAAAACATGTTAGGAAAAATAGGAGAAAAACTTTTGAAATTGTATGGACACCTCGTAAGAATGGAAGAAGAGAGAATACAAAAGAAGATCCTTAATTAGAAAACTAATGGAAGAAGAGGAAGAGGCAGGCCTAGAGAACGATGGATGGTTGGAGTGAAGAGAAGTATGGAAGCTAGAGATTTGAGGGAAGAAAATGCTTTCGACACTAACCTCTGGCGACAAATAAATCACTTTGGGTTGAAGTAGAAACACTGTATTGTGGAATATTCCTAAATCATATATATATATATATATATATATATATATAGAGAGAGAGAGAGAGAGAGGAGAGAGAGAGAGAGAGAGAGAGAAAGAGAGAGAGAGAGACGTTATAAAAAATAAACAATATCAGATAAAGAACCAAACATACAAATAAGAAATTTTATGGGAGGAGATTTGTCTGCCGCGGGGGCTGGTTACTTTACTTGGCTATAATCCTGAGGGTAGCAGGTAGGTTCAAATCGGGCCGGAATCGATTCATTTTTAGGATGGAAAAATCTAAGGAACATATCCTCCGGGAGGACTTTAAACCTGGGTCCCGAGTCTGAAGGTTTTAAGGCACGTAAAAGAACTACAAGCCTGAATAAAAATACCTCTCTTTAGAATTTAACCGATCTTCGTCCATCCAAGTAATACCTTAGTTACCTACTAGATGTCTGATTCAGGCTATGTGCTAACCACATGTCACTCGTTAATAGCTGTAGGTAAATAAGCGTAACTAAATTAGCTTGGTTAAGAAACTCCAGCTTATGCCATTAGTAATTCCTAGAATTAAAATTTATTTGGGACCACACAATAAGCTGTTGTTATACAGTGGTTAACGGTAACTCAAGGGTTGGCAGGTACATGTACCTGGCGAAGCGAAACTAATGTTTATTATAAAAGTGTAAATTTAATTGACGTGTTGAATACGGTCAGATTTGCAAATGGTGAAACCAAGAGTGTGGCCAGAAGCTCCCATACGAGTACATACAGAGAGGAGCAAGTAGCTCCCTTATTGAAAACAGAGTGGACTAGTTTATCATATTACGAGTATTCAGAGGAGCCTGTTGCTCCCATATTACTACCTAAAAGTGTGAATCAATCTATCGTACGTATATATACCAGGGAAGTCTAGATTTGCTCAAGTAGTCTACAAGCTGTTACTTATTTGTTGTGAATATTGTGTTGTTCATAAGAGGTTAACAAAATAAACCCTTTTTAATTAATTACACAACTCATTGTTACTGATCATCGAATTCCTTATCCTTCACACTGGTAGAACCCAGAAATAAGCCTAATCTAAAACACTCTCTGAAGAGGCCCTCGTGCCTACATAAGCTTGCCGCAAGCTAGGGAGAACTCATGTCCGTCGCGGGACGTATGGGGAATACATGTACAAACTCACGTTAGGAGACATTACTCGTCCAAGTTAAATCTGCACGCGGAAAATATGCTAGGAATGTGCTGTATATTCTCTTCCTTCTCTTACTATGTTGCCACTTATCTTTTCTGTGTTGTGTTAGTTTACTGGGAGGGAAGCGCTGGTAAACATTGTGCTTTTTACATGATCCGTCATATACAGCAATCGTTGACCAAATTAATAATCCGGAAACCATGTCACTACAGGTGAATGAGGAGCCCCTCCCTTGCCTTCCTCATTACATGTTGCCAAATACTGTCCGCTGTATTGTGAGTTTGGTAATAGAGACGTGAAAAACACTGTGATTTTTAAATGATTCGAAACTTCAGTAGTGGTGTACAAAATGACTAATCTTAAAACCATGTAATGATCTTTCACATGTGCATTGGGAATTTACCTTCCATATGGCAGTTGTTTGACAACACTAGAGCTAATACACTTCCTCTCTAGCCGTGTAGACTTTACTTGGGGAAGTAATAGATGTCATTCCTTAAATATACAGAAAGGATAAACACAAAAGGTCAAAAATTCTTAGAATGGCTATCACTCCTCCCATAGATTCAGTTGGAAAAATTATTACCAGATAGCCATAAAAGAGGGGGATTTGAAGAGAAAGACTGTTTAAACAAAAGGAAAATGGAAATTGGGAAAACAGAAACGTCCTTTCCAAAAATGTGTAGAATAATAAACATTTATTTTTTATGTAAAGTGGTCACATTATAGGCCTGAAGAGCTCTCCTTTAATAATTACACTCAAAATTCCGTTTAACGAAGATCGATGTAACGATAAATCCGCATAAAGCGATATTTTTTTCATATTCCTGGCAAATTTAGTATCTTAATATTATTAATTTTTACACACTACACCAATGAAGGAATTTCAAAAACAACCATGTATCCATCCATCCATAATAATTCTGCCGAGGGCAGGTCTTTCACTGCAATCATAGCATTTTCATGTTATGCTTTGCAGCTTTACTAGGGAATTATACGTGTGATAGCTTCCCGTTGCTATCCACACCGGTGAAAGATAATGGTGATAATAAGGATGATGATGATGGCCGGATGATTTTCAGGGAGGGTTGGGCCCTAAGCTTCCTGACATTTGCCTTACAGGTGAGGAAAAATCCTGAAAAAAGCCTCACCCAGGAGCCTGTCCCGACTGGGAATCGAACCCGGGCTCGCTGCGTAACAAGGCAGCACGCTACCTCGAGACAACAGCGGTGGACAGCCAGGTATAACCATGCATATTTTAAAAGTGTAATTTTTTTCGGAATTAGATAGTTTCATCCAGAAGACTATAGCAGGTACCAGGTTTATGTGAATGAAGTTTCTATCTCGGAATTGAAACTAGATTTTTGTACAAAGTAGAAGCTTTAAAAATAGCTCACTGACAAGTTTCGAAATCAGCGTAAGTACTAATGCTAATAGTGAATTGTTTTCCCTCATAGAGTTAAGTGACGACCCCACATCTCTTTCCACTTCTCAACCACACCAGGTTAAATTATGCAGGACTATTTAAAACTCATGCCCCACATGGGATTCAATGACCAATCACGTTTCAATTATTTTTTAATTACAACAAATCACAGTCGTGTTTCACCTCGAATTTATTAAACAAGTATATCATATTAAAGAAAGGTCCTCCTTTTTAACATTCTGAATAGGTCATAGCATTATTTTGCAGTGACTGACTCTCTAAGAAATACGGCTACCAGATTGTATATATAGAGCACGAATACCAGCTGATAATGCTTGCGGGAGATAATGTAAAAACATTTGTAGCAATTGATTATACAAAAAAGAAAAAGAAAGAAACCACTGTTTGCACTTTCTTAAACGAATTATTTCCCATGAAATAACATTGCAGAAAGATATAATTGACATATTTACATCATAGGACATCAGAAATTAACTAATATTTATAATGTTGGTTATACATTTCTCCACTAGGGTGCATTCTTACAATATTGCGATCCTCTGGCAATAAATAATATGATCTTGTTGCAGTGATGAACAAGCGTAACAATCGTTTCTCATTTGTTTTCAAACATCGCTTCTCATTTGTTTTCAAACATCGCCGTTTACATTAAATACTCGTAAGTAAATATTTTAAAATAACTATATTTAAATAATGATTTGCGAGTAAACAACTTAATTTTATTCGTTAAATAGTCTTAACAAATGCCACTCTTTCTTTCCAAATTCTCTAGATAAATTCACTCCTCACTTCGTGAATCGTGAATTTATCGATAATCTGGAAATCACTCGTGGCATTACTTATGATTAACAATTATGAATTATCTACAATTTGATTAATAATACATAATAGGCATAAGCTAAACAGTATGAATGTGACAAAGAACGAACAAAAATATGAAAATTATATATTTTGAAGATAATAATGATAATAATCTATAATTTGATGAAGTAATTGACTTGGTAATTTATGTATATACAGGTTTTTAATGTTTACATCTTTCTGTGCGTAAAGTTTTATTATTCTTCTGAACTCGTCTCTATCCATCCACTCCATGTCCTCCAGTCCTCTTGTTCTCATTCCCGTTCTTATTTGTTTCATCCACAAGTTTCGAGGCCTTTCTTTCCTTCTTCTTCCAGGTAGACACCATTCCAATGTTTTCCTGGGTACCTTTCTTCTTGCATTAGTTGTACTTGCCCATACCAATATAATTGCTTATATCTTATATAATATACTATTGAATATCTAATATTCATTGTTTTTTATTATATACAACTTTCCTCATTAGAGGATTGCCTCAAGGACAAAGTGATACAGACAATTAATTTTTGAAATTGATGAAATACATTTAGTAAATACATTAAAAAATGTCTAATTGTAATTTAAGTATACATACTATAAAGTAGAAATTTTGTAAATATGGTTTCTTGAAATTGAAATTGATCCTCTAATGTCAGCGATGGCAATTTTAGAAAGATACACCCTGTCCAACAATACTGAAATATATCTAGAACATAGTTAAACTATATTGCCTAAGGCAATAATTTAGTAAGCTTTTTTTTAACTGTTTTTGAGTCGGTAGAGGGACGGAATTCCAGAGTCGTGTAGCTGAAACGAAGAAGAAAGTACAGCTAGAGTTAAATTTTCTCTCAATCGTGAGTTTAAATTATGGCGGGAAGATTATGAATGAAAGCGAGTAGAAATATAAAGGTGTGATGAGGTGGATAAAGTGTTGTGTAAGAAGTAGAGGCAATGTATTTTTGGCCCGTCTTCCAATCGGAGCTAAGAGAACATGTCAACCCATGGAGAGATGGAAGGAAAACTTCAATAGATCGTAACAGTACTTTGAGGACTATGACCTGTCTGGATGATGATGATGATGTCAAAGAATGTATTCATATAGCTAATGCTCTGGAGTTAACAACAAAGTTTTTTTTTTCTTGCTTCCCAATACTTGGACGTCACATCTTGATAATTTTCAAGAGTGTTAAAGAATGTAACTGAGTCAATAATTAAATTCTGACATAATTAAATTGGTTTACTCTTTTTGTTATTTTGTTATCTATGCAAATCTTAGTAAGTACTGTGTCCTTACACAAAATGCCATGATTTTGTATTTTCATTGACTATTTAACTCATGCCGCAAATGGGAGTCAATGACCAATCACGTTACAATGATTTTTTATTTACAACCAATCACAGTCATGTTTTGCCTAGAATTTACCAACTAAAGTTTTTCATAATAAATATGAAATTATTGTATTGTCACGGGTCCTTTACAAGTATACAAAATTTCAAGTTGATCCAATTATTTTAAGTGGGTGAAAATCGCGTTGAAAGATTCAGTTACATAGATAGATAAGGTCAAGCTAATATAAAGCGTGTAATAAAGAAAGCACCTCCTTTTTAACATTCTGAATAGGTCATAGCATTATTTTGCAATGATGGAGTTAAGTGATCTTATTTACGGAGATTACATATAACGTGCACAAGCATTATGAACTCGTTGCAGTCTTTGTCCGAATGTGACGCTCATGTTAGTTAAGAGGAAGTCACAATAACTGAAATGTGACATCATCAAAGTACGTGACTGCACTCTCCAGTTTTAAAAAATACAATCTCAAAAACACGTTTTAATGATGATGAATTATAAGAGAAATCTGTGACCTATTTTCATAAGTTGACATAATGTATGAAAAAAATCGTTGCTATTTAGTAGCGTGCAGCAAGATACTTTATTACTATAATTTAAATGTAAATGATGAAATTAATATTACAACAATACAATGTGTACAATACGAAACAATATGTAGTTTTTATTTTTAACTCCTTTTCATGTTATATTATTTAATTATTCTACCTGTTAAACACACTTTTGAAGAGTGTTGTCTATTTTTATTGTCCCGCGCCGTAACCGAGTGGTTAAGGCAAGATGCCTTGGCGCACAATTACAGAACTTGCGCTGGTTCGAGTCTCCATGGTGGAAGACATTTTCTCATTGAATTTCGGTCAGTATGCAACCGATGCCCACCCAGCACCATGAGGAATTTGGGTAGCTACAATAAATAGCGGCTCCAGTTTGAGAAAATCAGCTATAACAGCTGGAGGACCCGAAATTCTAACGAGATGTTACCCCTACACCGACTGCATAATCGTCTATCTCTGTATTTAACACGTTTGGATTTGAGGCCAGCAACCGGCTGGTTGGCTAAGGGCCTTCTAGGTCTGTAGCCCGGTGAAGATTTTTGTCTATTTTGATTACTGTAAATGTAATTAATTCCATTATAACAATAACTCTGATATAACAAATCAAACTCTGAGGGTCGACAATTGTTTTTGTGTTCTGTAGTTTGGCCATATTAGGAATATATATCTCGCGCACAATGAATGTTAAAAAAATAATACTGTATGAACTATTTAAATGTAACTGTTTATTCACTATATTAAAGATAGAAGAAAAAAGATAATTGAAAAATAATAATTGAATAATTGTTATATAATAAATTAAAAAGTAACAAAATGATACGAAAAAAATACAATGGCAGACAAACATTGTGTAACAGTTATTTCACGTCACTCATAAATACAATTTTGTGTATAGTATATTTTGTGTGTCCACCGCTGTGGCCTCGAGGTAGCGGGCCCGGATCCGATTCCCGGTCGGGACAGGCTCCTGGGTGAGGTTTTTTCGGGGGTTTTTCACACCTCTAAGACAAATGTCAGGAAGCTTAGGATCCAACGGTCCCCGAAAATCATCCAGCCATCATCATCATCCTTCTCATTATCATCACCATTCTTCACCGTTGTGGAAAGCAACGGGAAGCTACCACA
The DNA here is from genome assembly GCA_030220185.1 of Diploptera punctata. Lineage (NCBI taxonomy): Eukaryota > Metazoa > Arthropoda > Insecta > Blattodea > Blaberidae > Diploptera > Diploptera punctata. The sequence goes on from JASPKZ010008136.1 coordinate 1,147,645, forward strand.
CCTATAATTCCCTATGATCTGTCCAACGTAAGAAGCACACTTTGACATTTAACTTCAGAATGTATTACTCCGCGCAGCACGTGTTACGAGTGCGGGCGAACTCTGTCAGCTGTTTATTATTCATCCATCCATAGTAATTCTGCCCGAAGGCAGGTCCTTCACTGCAATCATAGCATTTTACTTTACTAGGGAATTGTGTAGGTGTGGTAGCTTCCCGTTGCTTTCCACACCGGTGAAGGATGACGATGATAATGATAATGGTAAGGATGATAATGATAAGGTGATAAGGATGATGGCCATATGATTTCGGGGACAGTTTGGGCCTTAAAGTTTTCCTGACATTTGTCTTACAGGTGAGGAAAACCCCCGATAAAAACCTCACCCAGAAAAACTGCCCCGACCTGGGATCGAGCACGGGCCCGCTGCGTGACAAGGCAGCACGCTACCTCGAGACCACAGCGGTGGACTGTTTATTATAAGCCGATAAATTAATGCACAACAATCGTTTTAATTTGTAATGTTGCAGGTTGTATTAACATTTACAATGGTATGTAAAAAACTAATTAAATTGTAATTGTTAATATTAAACAAATTAATTATAATCAAACATTTAAGTTAAATAACTGAACTTTCAGTAATAAAATAAAACAAACTATGCACCTTGTAATGAACTGTACACTTCACAAAATTGTCCACCACTATTAAAACAGATTTAGACTCTTCCTCTTTTGTTGGGCGTTTTGATATTACCAGTGTCTTTTAATTTCCTGCGAACATATACAACACTACTCTCCGACACACCAGTAGCCTATATTCTGCAGTTAATTTAACCATATCATTCACTATAGTGCCAGGATTATGCTCCATAAACTTACAAAATACATTTAACACCGTTTTTCACCACTCTTTAACAATTTATCTTTTTTGCTTCTAATAATTTAGTCACACATTTTATCGCCGAGTTAAGTTGTCATAAACTACCCGACAGCCGCCATATTTGTAACTGACATTTAACTTCCTCTCAAGAATCGTTTAGTTTCAAACAAATGCGAAATTTTAGTAATCTCCGACCTTCGAAGAAATATGTAGGTATATACTGTATTCTGATCAACTATAGTTAGCGTAAATAGCTTTAAATACGTAATTATGTTAATCGAGAACATTACCTATTTTTTCGCTTCCGCTGAACTGTGCTTTGGTCATGAACGAATCGCAGTAACTGCAGCAGTCGTGTGCTTTGTGGATTACCCGCCCATTTATTTTCCTGAGGTGTCTTTCTTAGGCTGGACAGAAAATAGTAAAGCTGCAAAGCATAGCATGCAAATGCTATGATTGCTGTGAAAGACCTGCCCTCGGGCAGAATTACTATGGATGGATGGACATTTTATGTCAATAAAAATAAAAATGTTTGCAAAGTACGTCAAAGGGGGAAAAATATGAAACTTACTTTGCGCCACTGTAAAAAAAATTATATATATATCACATTTTACAAGAATTAAATAATCATTTTTGCAGATTAGGCTATATTGTACATTAGAGACGAAGAAAAAATGTAAAATTCATATTTGGTCACTTACAAAGGAAAACGTATCATGGAAAATTCTTCTAAAACGCGAAAGTGATTGTAATAAAATGTGTTGTGGCCTAAGTGCTGCTCACTTTATCACAAGTCCTTCCATTAATTAAGATCTAAGTCAATCTTATGTAGTCTTTTATATTTTCTCTCAGCTTCATTAAGTTTCGGGAATTAGATTTCATTAATTTAAATCCCCATATATATATATATATATATATATACAGGGCTATTCAGAAAGAAGGAACATACTTCAAACATTTATTTCTTCCAAACTACAGAAAATAGAAACACGATTCCAACTATCCTGGAAAGAAAAAAGTTCAAATTTCACTATTTTATGCATTCAATATGAGCATGTGTTACACAACATATATCAAAACGGTGTCGGTGGCTCATTTCTTGCCACACACGAATCAACTGGTCTCCGGTTAGCGAATTCACTGCTTCAAAAATTCGATGTCGCAGATTTTCAAGATTGTCAGGAATAAGGGGGATAAAAACACGGTCTTTTACGTATCCCCACAGATGGAACTCTCACGGTGTTAGGTCTGGTCACCTGAGAGGCCAGCGGCGATGAAGTTGATCTTCTGCTCCTCCTCTTCCAATGCAACGTCCGGTTGTGTCGTCATTTTAATACAATCAACATGACAAGCAACAGCGTCAATGTGGCCGTGATAGGAACTTCAAAATTTTCTCTTTCCAGGAACGTTGGAATTGTGATTCTATTTTTTTGCAGTTTGGAAGAAATGTATACTTGAAGTCTGTTCCTTCTTTATGAATAGCCCTGTATATAGTCTAATGCCTTCAGACTGTCTTTTATGACATGTATGGCTTTCTCCCCTAGAATTGGCGGAATTGTAATCCATTTCATAAGTTGACGCACCTGTAAGGCAGAGTTACGTTACCTCATTGATATGATGATTGATAAAAGGTAATGAAGCTTCAGGAGAGTTCTTAACCTAAACTTAACGCAGGTTCCAGACCATGGGCAACCAGAAGTAATTCCTTTTAAGGAAAATTTTCTATGGTTTGACCGGATATCGAACCCGGGATCTCATAAATTATAGTCGGCTTCATGGTAGGATTTAATTTCAAACTTCTAATCAATATGTTTTGTGAGTATTTGTGTGTGTGTGTATTTTGATAGGTGGATTAATGAAGGTTGTAATGCATTGTGTTTGAAGAGTAAATATGTTATATGTTGTGATATAATTAGGTACTTCCGGACTGTAAAATATGTCAATTTCCTGTGATGAAAACGGTTGTTTTTAATTACGAGCACATCTTCGTCGCATAGTGGAAGAAAGAAAGAGGGTGAAATGATGGCGAATGAGATAGAAGACAGGAAAGAGGGTGGAAAGAGCGAGGTTTGAGTAACGCAGTTAAAGCTTCATAAGTTAGCATGGCAGTAACAACACGGTCTGTCATAGTGTGTACCACCTTCGTTTCTAATTGTATTCTCGACCCGGCACCGGCAGGAAGAATTACTAGACTACTAAAGTCCTACCTAATCTACCCTCTTCTACGATGCAATGCATCATGGGCCTTGCGTGACGTATTCGCTGTACCATTGTGCTCTCCGTGCCCCTCACTTTTAATTATGTCACGTCTTCCTCTCTCCCTCTCCCTCTGCCCAAATTGACGTCAATAAAATAATAATAATAATAATAATAATAATAATAATAATAATAATAATAATAATAATAATAAAGACAATAATAATAAGTTTTATTAGGAATATTTCGTCAAATCTCCAGCTTCCATTATTCTCCTTTCTCCTTCTAGGTGTACCTCTTTCATTTCTTCCATTAGCTTTCCTATCAAGGATCTTCTTTGGTATTCTATCTCCTTCCATTCTTATATGGCGTCGATACAATTTCAAATATTTTTCTTAATTGTTTTCTTTTTTTTCAGCTTGCATGATTTTCTTATTGTGCTATTTGTGATTTTATTCTGTTTTTAAATTCTTGTAGATCGCCTCCAATAATAATATTAATAATAACAATAACAATAATAATAACAATAATAATAACAATAATAATAATAACAATAATAATAATAACAATAATAATAATAAACAATAATAATAATAACAATAATAATAATAACAATAATAATAATAACAATAATAATAATAACAATAATAATAGTAATACGAAAAATTAAATAAGGAAGAGTTTTAAATCGGACAACGACTTAAGTACTATAGGTAACATGAATTTACAAAAATCTTGAAAATTACAGCACGAATGGATAGGTCATGTAGCTCGATTGATTGACAGCGGAAACTAATCTTTATTTTTATTGGAAAATCATTATGGAAAGGCCATTAGGAAGGAGTAAAGAGGTTAGATGATATGTGGGTTTTGTCGAACTGGATATAGGAGACGCAAACTGGATTCAGTTGAATGATGATAGTTACCGGTTAAGAGTTATAGTGAATGCGGGTTCCATAAACCAAATAGTTAATTACTTTTTTTAGTCGATTCTTTACATGTGACGCGAAACGTTTTTCTAAACTCCAATCATACGCCATGCGCATGCGCCAACAAACGCGAAGCTGTTTACACTAAGGAATCACGGTATGCAGCCAACATATATACGATATTTAACGAACCTAAAAGCTAACTTAAGCAATTTAAGTACTTACTTTAACTGTGAAGGACCAACCTAAAAGCTAACCTAACGCAATATAAGCACTCTAACCTGTGAAAGAATGCAACGCAAAAAAAAGTTCTGAATTTCTGAAGTATATGTGTACAGTTAATTAGTACATACTCTATGTTGGTTGTACTGGAACACAACTTTGTTTTCTCATAGAATATTCGTCAAATAAATTTGGTTGTTATGTAGTTAACTATAAAAAAACATACTGAAATAATCGTTAGAAAAATGTAAAATTCATTGTAAATGATGGGAAATTATTTAAAAAATGAAACCCTAAGAATAAAATTTGACAGCAGTTTATGAAGGAATTAAAAAATTCGCGTCACATGTTGTAAAAAATAGCTCTTATTTATATTACACTGAGCAACAAAAAATAAACTTGTTTTTTTGTCTCAGAAAGAATAATATATGAATCTGATAGTATTTTTTCTCCTGAATTCAAATCTGATATCGGTTTTTCTCCATCACGCAAGGTTTCCGAGAGACAGGAATTTATAATATCAAACACTTTAATATTTTCTACATTCCTAACTACACAATATTCGAACAGACGGGCTCACCTAGAAAGTAAGAAACGACGATTTTCTGCTATATTTCGCATGTGGAGCATCGCTCTTGTTGGTCCAACTATAATCTGCCAGCATATTAGGATTCCATTTGATTTGATATATCATTTCCATAGCTGAAATCTCCTGATGAAAGTGTTCCCCGTTTTATTTTACAATGGACAAATGAACGAAAAAAACGTTTATTAAAAGTATCATTTAAATCCATTAATTGAAATAGAAATTTTAAAAAAACTGTGGGCGATGGAGAAATTCCGAATACATATTTGAAAACACGATAAAAAACTGCAGAAGTACAACTATTGGTACTCATGAGACAAAAATAATGTTGACCAGTGTCATTTGTCAATAATCAAATGTTGCATTGGTAAAGTCACGTTAACAGAATGAGATACAGATGCAGCAAGGCCGGAACTAGAAATGATGACATGATATAGAGATCAAGGTGTGAAACGAGAGTTATCTTCATTTATTTAACCTGATGTAGTTAAGACCATAAGGTCTTCTCTTCCACTTCACCAGGGTTAAATTATACATATAATAACAATTATGAATTATCTAAATGTTGATTAATGATAGGCCCTACATAATAGATATAGGCCTAGGCTACAGAATATACAGTTGACAAGGGAAAGAAAGCGAAATAGTAGTTATAATAGTAATAATCTTCTTCTTCTTCCTTCCAAGTATTAGGCCAAGGCCTGTTACGATCCTATAGAAAATTTTCCCTCCCCGGGAAATTCTCGTATAAGACTTGAAAGCATAATAATAGTCCCTTCGATTGGTTGCTGGCCAAAGGAAGGCAAGACCAGTGATGGGGCTGCCATCTTATAGCCTCTGGTCAGGCTTTTCTGGAGAAGAAAAGAAAATAAAGGAAAGAAGAAATGGAAGAAAGGAAAGACTCCCTAGCCCTCGGATGCCCTAATAGCGTCGGGGTCGAAAAAACAAGAGTTAACCAAGAGAGGTTAGATAGTAAAGTTAAAAGAGTGCAAAACACAAGTAAGTGGAAGAAATGTTTTGCTCAGCTTGGGCACCTTGTGGTCGCCATCCACATATCCCCTAGATGAGGACCCCTGAGGGTTAATAGTAATAATAATAATAGTAATAATTATTATAACAATAATAATAACTTATGAGTTTTAAGTAATTGGTTTGGTAAGAACGTTTTAAAATATAAAGGAATAACAAAACAATACATGGGACAGGGTTATATACTATATTGTCTAAGGAAATATAGTGGGTTTAGTTTTAAACTGTTTTTGAGTCGGACAGTCCTTGATATACGAGGGGAGAGAATTCCAGAGTCGGGTGGTTGAAACAAGGAAGGATGAAGAATAGTAAGATGTTCGATGTAGAGGAACAGCTAGAATTAAATTTTGTTCGATCGTGTGTTTAATTTATGTTGGGAGGATAGCGAATCGAAGAGAGTTGAAATATAAAAGGAAGATGAGATGGACAAAGTGTTGTATAAGAAGCAGAGACAATGTGTTTTTCGCCTGTCTTCCAATCAGAAGCAAGAAAACAATTCAAATACTGGAGTTATGTGGTCTGATTTACGGAGGTTGCATAATATATAATATGCACAGACATTATGAACTCGTTGCAGTCTTTCACCTAACGTGATTCTCATGTCAGTTAAGAGTAAGTCACAATAAACGAAATGCGGCATAATCAATGTGGAGACAAGCACTTCTTTCAATGAGGTTGGAAGAACAGGCTAAAATATATAACAATGTTAAAGTGGCTTGACATGGAAGGAAGAAATGTTCAAGAACAGAAATAGGAGGAGACTGTTCTGAACTCAATACACCGATGATGGGCACCAAGGATCTATGAAAAAGGAGTATACTGGGAAAACAATTCTCATAAGTAATGCCACGAGTGATTTCCAAATTATCGATAAATTCACGACTCACGAAGTGAGGAGTGAATTTATCTAGAGAATTTGGAAATCAAGAGTGGCATTTGTTAGGACTTTTTAACGAATATAATTAAGCTGTTTACTCACAAATCATTATTTAACTATAGTTATTTTAAAATATTTATATATTTAATGTAAACGGCGATGTTTGAAAACAAATGAGAAACGATTGGTACACTTCATTTGCTTCTTTTTTTCATCACTGCGACCAGATCATATTATTTATTGCCGAACGAACGCAATATTGTAAGAATGCACTCTAGTGGAGAAAAAATGAAAACACATCAAACTGTATATTAATTCATTTCTGATGTCCTATGATGTAAATATGACAATTATATTTTTCTCGAATGTTATTATCTGGGAAAAAATACTTTTAAGAAAGTGCAAACAGTGGCTTCTTTTTTTGGTGGTTTAATCATTTGCTACAAATGGTTTTATTATTTATACAATCTGGTAGCCGAATTTCTTAGAGAGTCAGTCACTGCAAAATAATGCTATGACCTATTCAGAATGTTAAAAAGGAGGTGCTTTCTTTATTATGATAAACTTTACTTGGTAAATTCTAGGCGAAACACGACTGTGATTGGTTGTAATTAAAAAATCATTGAAATCTGATCGGTCATTGACTCCCATTTGGGGCATGAGTTAAATAGGCAATGATATTTTAATAACGTAAAGTAAATCCTCTATTTGTGCCCTGCATGATTCGAGGTCGAGGGATTAAATTAAACCTCTATTATTGGAGGTCTGTGATATACTGTACTGAACAAAAATGCTGGCCGACGTGGCCTTATCGCGCCAGCTTTGGAGACAGTTGGAATGAAATGGAACTAAATGGATGACACGGATATTGACATGGGGAAGTGGCACAATGAATATTTTAAAGAGGGAAAACAATATGAACCCAGAAAAATCTGTTTCGGCTTCTATTCTCCCACCATTAACCCCACATGGAGCGTCCGAGAGCGAATTCGGAACCCAGAGGTGGACAACGAGATACTTACCACTTGCAACAAGCAGATGACGCATACTTAATATTTTATCTAATTTAGGCATATATCCGTATGTAATATTTTCCCTTACTTAACAGAAACTCAACGGTATTAATAAGCTGTTAGTTTATGCTGATGATGTAGTACTATTGGGCGATAGCGAAGATGTACTGAAGGCCAACACACACACACACACACTATTGAGTAACACTAAGAGATTGGGACTGGAAGTATATATATATCAATAAAACTAAAAATATTGTCACACACATAAGTAATTATATAATGGAAATAGACATATAATGACAAATGAGGGAAACTTTGAGAAGTGGCTGAATTCAAATACCTAAGAACAATAATCACAAATAGGAATGAGATGCACAAAGAAATTAAACATAGGCTCAATTCTTGAATTGCGTGCTATTATGCTTAACAGGGACTCTTGACGTCTCAACTTATTTTAAAAAAACATTAAACTGAAAATATTTAAAACTATTATTCTAACACTTACATTATATGGATGCAAAACATGGACTCTTACTTTAAAGGAGAAAACGAGATTATTTGAGAATAAGTTTCTTAAGAAAATTTGGACCAAAGGGAAATGAACAGACAGGTGAATGGAGAAGACAACATAACAGTGAACTACATAGTCTTTATAGGAAGCCAGTTAAAATAAGAACAGTTAAGTCTCGTAGAATGCGATGGACAGGACATGTGGCACGATTGGCGAATGAAAGACGTGCATGGAAGCTTCTTGTCGGAAAGCCAGAAAGAAAACGCCCAGTTGGTATACCAGGAATGAGGTGGGAGAATAATATAAACTACGATTTGAGGGAAGTAGATTGTACATCTAGGCCCATGCCACCACCCCTTGGGATACCTGTCAAAAATCATACTCCCAAGTCCCAGACTTGTCCTCCCTATCTGTTTCGCGTCCACATTCAAGAGTTCTCGGCCTAAAACCAACACCTCTAGGGAAAAGGTGTTGGAGTTGCAACTTCGGGAATTGCTGAGCTACGTAGTACGTCAGGTCGCTCATTCCTGACGACCCCACAGTTGGTCCACGGGCTCCTTGAGCCTAGCCGGGAGGACTGCTGTCGCAGATCCACCGACCGTTCCCTTTTACTACCTCCAGGGACGTATCCTGCAGCCGTTGTGAGACCGGCTAGGGCTTGAGTCCACAAGCACCACAGTGCGAGACTTTAGTACATCCAGGTGCTCATCTCCTAGTGACCCCATAGTTTGTCCACGAGCCCGTAGGCTTAGCCGGGAACCAGCACAGTTGCTCCCCTCTGCACCGGTCCGAGCTGTGCCCTGGTGTGCCCCCAGGGACGTGTCCTGTTGCAGTTGTGGTCCAGCACGGAGCTCGCAAGCTCCAACAGGTGAGCAATAGTACGGCAAGGCGCTCAACTCCTGCCGACCCCAATAATGGTTCACGAGTCCCTTGGACTTAGCCGGGAGGACTGTCTAGCAGATCCACCGACCTTTCCCCCAGTGCACCACGTGGGGACGTGTTTGGTTGCTGAAGTGTGTCCAGCCTGAGCATTAGTACGTCAGGTCGCTCAATTCCTGACGACCTCACAGATTGTCCTTGGGTCACTCGCTCCCGGAGTCGGCGCTAATCCCCCACCAAAGACCGCGCTTCCTCCTTTTCCGAGCTTATTGACCTGGTGGTAATTCCCAGCATTACGCCCGGTATTGTCCCAACCAGCCGGTTCGCAATACTAGGCCAAGTCGTGCCGCTGCTGTGAGTCCAGCCCACTGAGCAATGTAGGCATCCAGGGTGTTCATCGCCCATGGTGCCCCCACAGATGGTCTCGGGTTCATTGAACCAAGAGAAAGGAGCTTCTGATCTCCAGTCTCCCACCGCTTCGCCACAGCGGCTGCTGATCCCGCTGTGGGCCGGGATCAACGTGCTTTGACAACAGGCCTCTCATCTCCATGTTGATCGCACTTATGGTCCGCGAGTCCATCGGACTTGGAAGGGAGGACTGACTAGCAGATCCATCGACCTTTTCTCCACTACGCCACCGAGGGGACGCGTTTTGCTGCTGAAGTGGGCGCAACACGAGTTATGTAGTACGTCAGGTAGCTCGAGTCCTGACGACCTCACAAATGGCCCGTGGGTCCGGACTGGACCTAGCAGGGAGGAATGCAATGCAAACAACCGACCGTTTCCCTATCCGCCACCCGGGGACGCGCCCTGTTGCTGTTGTGAGCACATTTGGGGCCCGAGTTTGAAAACATTAGCGCGGGATAGGGATATATGGAGGACTAATGTCCGCGCGGCCATGAATCTACGGGTTCGATAATGCCAGTGAGTTAGTTAGATTCTTAACAGAAGCATAGTATAATTAGGTGAACCCCAATTTCTATTCATGCGCTGTATAATACCTTTCTATGATTACATCCTTCGTGCACTTTTGACACTCTGCCGCGCTGGTCTAAAGGTTATACTCCTTGCACCCAGTCCCGAGGGTCGCGGGTTCATACCTAGCCAGGATCGATGGATTTTTTAGGATGGATAAACCCAGGTGACATATCCTCCGAGAGGGACTTTAAACCGTGGGTCCCGAGTCTGAAGATTTTCGGGCTCGTAAAACAACCGCAATAAATAATACCTTAGTTATCTACTAGATGTCTCATTCAGGCGATGTGATAACACGTCACTCGTTGATATATCTAGGTAAAATTAGCGTATTTAAAATATCCTGGTTAAGAGACTCCCGCCAATGAGTATCCATGTCCCCACCCGGAACGAATTGTGTATAGGCTATACTTCAATATTCTGGACTTCAAGCAGTGAGTCCCGAGTCTGAAGATGTTCAGGCTCATAAAAGAAACTGAAGCCTGAATAAAGAGGCCACTTTGCAAAATTTAACCGTCCTTCATCATCCGAATTGCCCACTAGATGTCTCGTTGATGTGATGTGCTAAGCACATGCCACTCGTTGACATCTATAGATAAATAAGCATAATTAAATTAGCCTTGTTAAGAAACTCTCACTAGGAAGCACCCATTTCTGTACCCGGGTACATACACACATACACTTTTGACGTAATTTAAAAGATTCGTTATTAAATTATGTGGAGTCATACACAGCTTTGTGCATAATAATGAAACTTACACACACACACACACACACACACACACACACATACACACACATTCTCTCTCTCTCTCTCTCTATCCCTCTCTCTCTCTCTCTCCTTCTCCTCTCTCTCCTCTCTCTCCTTCTCCTCTCTCTCCTCTCTCTCCTCTCTCTCTCTCTCTCTCTCTTTCTCTCTCTCGTCTCTCTCCTCTCCCTTCCATATCTGCCTTAGTTTAATCTCTTCTTTGTAGGTATTTCTCCGTCCGGCCTCACAGAGACACAACCTACCGGTAGAGGATATCTAAAATATTATTTTTTACCACGAAAGAACATGGAGGTAATCATCGGATGAGTGGCCAGCTCAATTCCTGATCCACTTTCAGACATAACGATAATTTTAAGACAAGGCATTCACTCATGCACCCATAATAAATAATGTTAATACGATAAAACGATATAGGTTATCATGATGGTCATATGGTTTTCGGGGGATTATTTGGAACTTGAATCTTGCTGATATTTGCCTTACAGGCCAGGAAAGCCCTGAATAAAACCCATTTGTCCTAATAGGGGACTTAAAATTGGTCCATGCCGTTCTGGACAACATAGTTGCTCCGGAACTATACCGGTAGATACCGATTTATTTTTAATAGTTGAATTACATGTTCCTTGCACGAGAGTGAATAGAGATAATTCCTATGCGAGTCTCTAGGGAACTGTGTCCAAAATCCTAAACTCATTTATTCTAAATTATATATTATCGCAGGTGTGTTGGCGGACTTTTTAATTTTAAGTAGGTGGAACGAAGTATGAAAATGTTTGTTACATTTACTCTTTAACAGTAAATAATTAGCCTATTTCTAACAACATGTTCCTGAACACTATTGAAATGTGTGCTATTAACTATTATGTAATTTTCGTAAAGTTATTTTTCATTCTTGTTAAATAATTTTTAGATACGTTTGTCGGTGATTTTATAATGTGAAGTCGGAAATTAAGTAATTATAGTTATGCTTTTGCTGTTAAACAAGTTAATAGAAATTTATTATACACGATAAAATCCTTTCGTTATGGCAAAAGATTACCGAACGCTAAGTTTACAAGGTGTTTACGAAATTGAATCAACATTTTGTTGAATTTTTTAAATAACTAGGTTCAATAATTCATTGCATTAAATATGGCAACAATCTCCTATTATAAAAAAAATTAAATTTCATTGAAGTGGCATAACACATTTATTTTTAAAAAAATAGGCCCATGCGGGAGAAGAAAACAAAGGAATTATGAAAAAAGTAATTCGAATTTCCTCGTTGTAAATCTCTTAAAATGTTTAAATAGCGTGACGTAAGGAGGGATTGTAATTTTATGTACTATAAGATTTTTAATGCAACGTAGTGTGTTCCAGAACTAAGTAAACAAATTCAATAAAAAAGAAGTGAAATCTCATTGGTATGTTTTTGAGCAGTTCTGAGGCAAAATATACAATTATATGACATCAGTCTTCTTTAGTTTTGATTATCAGGTTCAGTAACCGTAACCTCCAAATCGACTTGATTTCCCGAATCTATTAACCCTGTCCTTCAATCTCTCCTATTTTCTAAATTTAATACGAAATGGCTCTGGTTTTCCCTGTTCTAGCGACATATTCTTGGCCTTCCCAATGGTATTTCCCCCATTACCGTTTGTTCTACGATATTTTGGGGGAAGCTACTTCATCTTTAATTCTGGGAACATTCCCAGCTTCTTGCAATCTTCTTTCAAGGGAACTGTCAACCATTGCGTGCCGAAACCTAGCATGAAATTTCTTCTAGATAATCGTTTGATGTATAAAGGCCGTGTCAAAAAACCTGCCTTTTTTTAACTGCATGTTATTAAAATATAGCGCCAAATCTCCCATTTAAACTATGGTGAAGTATTACTACTCCTATATTGGTAGACTAGAAAACCCTCACTACCCGCCTTCCGCGCCGCGTCCCGCCTCACGCCACCCTGTGCTTAAATCATGCAGGGATGGACATCTACACCGTACAGTCGGCTGCGGTTGCTGGATTCTGGCTTCGATTTCTGTGCATTGTACTTTAAAACGGCATATAATTTTATGGACACGGCCTTGTTACAGTGCAACGCTTCTCCGAGAGAAATTTCAAGATAGGTTTCGGCTTGCAATGGTTGACAGTTCCCTTGTTAGATATATTATCGCACTGCCAATTGCAAACACGAAGTATGAACCAGTATCATGGTTTTAATTGTTTTATTATTTCTAAAACTATAACAAATTTAGACTAATTCCTGAAATTCACTCTAGTTTTGCTTTCAGATATTATTTAGTTGTCATGGAAGCATTGCGAGACTTTGGGTTTAGACATTATTTTTGCAATTGGTTTTCTACCTCAATGTATTCAGTTTTAAATGCATTTTCATCAGTATTCGTTTGATAAGTGGTTCTGTATACACTATAGTCATCAGTCATCACATAAATTTGTTCCTGATTGGAGCATACGACATAATAAAGCTCTTCTATTTGGTTATACTACTTGTCAAAGTCTTCGCTGTTTCCAACATTTGTCTATCGATTTTAAGTCACTTTCAACTGTGCTCATCCAAGTTATTTTTGGTCTACCAACCTCCCTTGCGACTTGCGGATTCCAGTGTAATGCACACTTTTCTATTGCGTTTTGTGGGTTTCGTAGTGTCTGTCCAATCCAACGTAATTTTTCTTTCTTTAATATATTGTTTGGGTTTGTGCTTGTCCAGTTCTTAGGACATAATTTTATTTTTATAGATTCACTATACGAAAACTAAATTCATAATCAATACTAATCAACTTCAAAGTAATATTCGGTTGAGGCAATTGTCACAATTTAAAAAATAATAATATATATATACCTGATAATATAGTATCCTCAAATAGTGAAATATTTAAAAGATTGTAGGCCTTTCGGGACCAGTCCCATCCTCAGTAAAATTTGTTTTGCTACTGAGGTTCTCAATGCTATTCTTTATATTCTGAATTCATAAAACCGAATTCGCTATTTTTATCTGGAAAGATAGATATTCTTTGAATTCTAGGTCGACTGAAGATAATTAAATCCGGAGAATTAAATGTAATAGAAAATCAGCAGTATATACCGATAACGAGGGATATAATCTGCCAAGCTGCGTGAGATATTGAACGGTAAACAAGAATTAGGGATGTTTTGTAAGCTACCCGGTACTATATCCATCCGTACAAATAAACAGCTTGTCTACATCTGTGATATAAAGCTTATCGTTTCTGACTGGCAGTCTGTTGATCCGGATTCGATTCTCGGCTCTATCATGGAAAGATAAATGTAGTCTAATGTCTGGAAAGCGGTTCACTCGGCCTATTGAGGACAACTAAAAGCTAATTGATGTAATATAAGAAATCCGATTCCGAAACAGAAACCAAGTGGACTGCTCAATAGGGTGGGCCGAAAAAAACTCATTTTTTAAATTTCGAAATTGTAATAGCGCGGAAAAGTTGCGAATTATAAAGACAAAAGAAAAGAAAAAAAATCAAAATCGGTTGACATCTTCCGGTCTCATAAAGGCTCTAAAGTTTGACAAAACGTGAAAAAACTTCATTTTTGAGATTATTTCTTTAATTTTTTAATTAGATGTTTTTGTAATGTATTAGTTTGTAATGTCTAAATAGAGCCTAAAAACATTGTGTTTTAATTAGGTTTAGATTAATTGATATCTTCCGGTCGCGTATAAGCTCAAAATTTGTCAGAATAATGAACAAGTTATATTTTTACGCATTTTTGGTATTTGATAAATAACTTCCAGAGTATTGATTGTCAGATCCCACAGATAGACATAAACGTGCTTATCAAAGTTCAGCAATACCTACTCGATAATAAAAAAAAAACTGAAAAAATGAAGCTTTTTTTCATATTTTGCCAAACTTCAGAGCCTTTGCGCGACCGGAAGATGTTAACCGATTTTAATGTTGTATTCTTTTTTTTTAAGCTATATAATTCGCAACTTTTCCGCGCTATTACAACTTCGAAATAAAAAAAATGAGTTTTTTCGGCCCACCCTACTACACGACGCTAACCACGTGACTCCCTCTGCTGTCAACTTCTAGTCAGGGACAAAACGACTTAAGTTGGTCTTGCCTTATCGGCCCATTCTTTTACGGATTGAATAAATTAAGAAATCATAGTAAAATCGGAACTGCCAATCAAAAACATGGATACGTCAAGTAAACAATAAAATGTTAAAACATAAAAATAGTTGCCTGATATGTCAGTCGTCCTCAACTTAATTGTATTTCTGTTTAAGTAACTCCATCAAGTAGATGAAACTGTGAAGGACTTTCCGAAGTGGGTCCGTCGCCGTGGCGTAGTCGGTAGAGTCACTACCTTCCACTCCGGCGACCCGGGTTCGATTCCCGGCGGGGTAGGGAATTTTAAATCTCCACCTTGGGTCTGGGTGTGTGTCCTGTCTTGTGTTGTATGTATGAATAAGATAAAAAGGTTAACAAAGTTAAACAAAAAGGAATACCAGTGTAAACGAAAGAAAACTAAGTCCGTCGCCGTGACGTAGTCGGTAGAGTCCCTACCTTCCACTCCGGAGATCCGGGTTCGATTCCCGGCGGGGTAGGGGATTTTTAATCTCCACCTTGGGTCTGGGTGTGTGTCTTGTCTTGTGTCTATATGTGAGAATAACAGAAAGTTAACAAAAAGGTAAAATCAAGAAGGAAAACAGTATAAACGAAAAAAAAAATGTTTCATCTTCTACACTCCGTCTGGTACTCAATACGTTTCTTAAACAAAAATTTAATTTAGTTGAGGACGACTGATATAACGGGTACATATTTTAACATTTTGTTACATAACCTCAACGGTGTTTCGCAGTGAATTTTAGAAGTATTGATAGTAAAACAATTTGCCACACATTCTCAAATATATATTCCGTGGATTACACTAAAATACAGGCAGACGGGGTTATAATGTAATCAATTACTCCTGGGTTCTACTTAGTCAATGTATCTCCACTATACTCCATAGCGCAAAAATACTAGAAGAACCATTACCTACCTTTTCATACTTCTGAATTCCTACACTCCTAGTTACCTGGCGTCCAGATTTGAGAAGTTATCTTCTTACCACAATATTGACACTAGGTCACAAGATAACACTCTGATAACAATCCCTCTTCATAGCACTTCCTCTTATTCTACTTCTTTCACAGTAGCCTCTGCCCGCTCCTGGAATTTCCTTCCACAAGATATCAGGGGTTGCCGCACAATTGGCACTTTTAAGTCAAGCTTATACAAATATATGTTGTTAAATAATTACTTTTTATCGACAACATAATTTAATCTGTGGCAATAGTTTTTATTATCTGACTTTTCTATCTTGTACATTTTATATTTCAATCGTTAACTCTAGATTCAATCAAATATTTGTAAGTAATAATTATATTATAGACGTACCATGTATATTTATGTTTATTGTAATTTAGATGTAAGAATATATTTTACATTTTTTAAACCTTGTTGAGTGGTAGACAAGGCTTTAAGGCCTCAACTCTGCCAGGTAAAATAAAGTTATTATTATTATTATTATTAATCACAGAGGTGGATGATCATCCAGTATAGGGGTGACAAGTGGTCAACATATCGAATTTGCCAGCCCTTATAGCTGGTTTTCTCAACCTGGAGTAGCTATCTATTATAGCTACCCAAATTCTGTACGATGCTGAATGAGTACCGGTCCCACACTGGCCGAAATTCCATGAGAAAATTTCTTGTCGCATGGTGAGTTGAACCAGCGCAAGTCCCGTAAGTTATGCGCCAAAGTATCATGCTTAACCATTCGGTTACGGCGCGCGACCCAATGTATGTCCTCAAGAGTAATATCTGGAGGTATCAGATTAAGGAATTGTTCTGACCAAGGTACGCACCTCACTTTTCACTTCAAGAAAACGTTAAATGAACAGGGCTTACTACCTAAACGTATCTTCCCTACCTACCTACCCAAAAACAAACCAACCCACCCAAACAATTTGCAATCTACTTTCCCGTGTAGAGATTTAAAAAATGGAACAGTCTGTATGTATCTGAGTACTTTCAATATTATTTAACTCAACGATCTATTTATTTGTGTTTAATTTTGTTTGAAGAGTTCATTTCACTCCACTTGAGATTCTCAGATTATATTATGGTCTCTCCACAGTTATATATATATTTTGTAATGGTGTTCGGTTACTGAATGCTTCATTTCGACGAGTTTTGCGGTTGAAGAGCACTTGAACATTTATTTTCCTTGAATGTTGTTGAATTGAGTATGAACTCGGTAACAGGTTTTCTTATATAGATTGTATACTGAACACTTAAACTGCTGAATCAGTTGAGATTTACATGCAACAATTCGATGCATGCATGAAACGCATACCTGATAAGAAACTTGAAATTCTCGAAGCATCTTCAGTTTCTCTATGTATTGTGTTTAGGAAATTGATACAAAAAAGTAGCAATTAACGCTTTAGGATTCATATTTTTATTCCGTCAAACATGAAAATTTTACACGTGTAATTATTTCACAAAAATGAAATTTTAACGTTTTCACAATTTGAGAAAATTTGTGAATTTTTGGGCCCGTAATGGTCATCTGCCCATGACTGGAATTTAAGAACTTGACACCATATCTCATGGAACTGATTATATATTTTGAAAAAAATTGCCACATTAATACATTTGTGTGTAATAGGAAATACCTTAAAAAACTGAACATATTGAATTGTGTTCACTGTAATATACGCACATTGAGCTTGAAAGGGTGTTTTGATGATTCAAAATACAGTTCATATGAGCAACGTAGATTTGAAAACAATATTAAATACAGAGTGGTTTATGACATTTTCAACGGCAAACGGGCATCAGACCTTGACATTCCTGGTGAAAGGAGCCTGCTAGAGTTGATTATTAAAATTTCAATTACAATATCGTTTACTAACTTTGATGACAAATAAAAGGAAAATAGAGAAATTTAGAGAGAAATAGATAAAGATTGCCTTCGGCGTGCGATCCAGTGGAACCTATTCGCCGGGAAAGACAAGCTCAGAGGCCGGGCCCGCTTATCGCCTAGTACCGTTGATAACGTTATAGACTGTTCTACAGACGATAACAATATTGCCATAGAATTATTAAGGGGACTGAAAATAAATAACTTAAAATTTAGCAAACATTTAATAGAAAATGAGCCTCATATTATGGAATTATCAGAATTGTGACAAAATATCTGCCCGCGCATCGTGTTATTTTTTGGGTGTTACTTTTCGGCCTACCATTTCTTCAAGGAAAAAT
This sequence comes from Diploptera punctata, assembly GCA_030220185.1. Classification (NCBI taxonomy): domain Eukaryota; kingdom Metazoa; phylum Arthropoda; class Insecta; order Blattodea; family Blaberidae; genus Diploptera; species Diploptera punctata. The sequence goes on from JASPKZ010008136.1 coordinate 1,165,800, forward strand.
ATTACCACAAGCAAGACTTGAAACACATTGATATGTTTCGCAATTTCATGGCTTTAAGATCGCTGGGGCTCTCACGAGATTTGGTAACATACAAAACGACCTGCTTCCCAATGATTTTCCGTAAAATAACACAAATTTAATTAAATTGTATTTCACTACAAGCATAATCACAATTAAATATGGTGTATGAAAATTGTACGTCTCTTCGTGAAGTCGTTTTTTTATTATTGAATTTTAAAAGTGCAAAAAAAAGAAATGCGACTGCCGATCATAGACCCAGAGCAACTGAAAATTTCCGAGCATCTCCGTGACGTCACTGTTCGCGAAAGAGATAATATCTATATATGATTTATGGGATATACATCAGTTGTGTGTTTGGTAATTATTTTGAAGTGCATATTTAATTAATGCAATTACATTGTTCTATAAAAAAGTTTGGAGTTGTTTTTCGAAAATATTAGCAAATTGCATGTACGGGAAATACGTTGGTTTGGGTGTTTCTTTGATAGATCGTATGCTGTGTTTTAATATGTTTATTTTTTGTTTTATATTTTTCTGCTAGCATCAAATCTTTAGAACTATGTCAGATGAAAGATTATGCAGGGAAGATCCCATAATTTTCCAAAAGTAGATGCCTTCATGTTGATGAAAATTGCTTCGAATTGCGAGTAACCTACCACATTTCTGCAAATATACGTAACATCAAGTCAGACGGGTTAGTTAATAAAAACGCTAAACTCCAGAGTCGGGCTGATATTGTTGTATATTTGTATATGACATTTTTAATTTTAATTAACCTTGACAACACGATTCATTTGTTGGAATTATGACGTCAGATTGTAATTAAAGAATGGCAGGAAGGGAGAGACAGTTTATTGTTGCATGGAATTTAACATTGGTATATTTGGAGGAACGTTTTGAGGCATACCACACAAAACAGAATTGTGAAGTAGACCAAAATTCCAAGTTATTTCGTAGTAATGAATGACCATTCTTGTTATAATAAACTGTCAAGTTATCGTTAGTAATGCCACGAGTGATTTTCAATTTATCTAGAGAATTTGGAAATCAAGAATGGCATTTACTTGGTCCATTTAACGAATAAAATTAAGCTGTTTACTCACAAGTCATTATATATATATATAGTTATTTTAAAATATTTATATATTCAATGTAAACGGTGATGTTTGAAAACAAATGAGAAACGTTTGTTATGCTTCATTTTTATCACTGCAACCAGATAATATTATTTATTGCCAAAGGATCGCAATATTTTAAGAATGCACCCTAGTGGAATAAAAATGAAACACATCAAACTGTTTATAACCTCCATTATAGGTTATTAATTAATTTCTGATATCCTCTGAATAATTTTTTTTTTCTGGAACGTAAAAAGGTAAATGGTGATTTTCTAGTAGGTCTTGATGGTCATTTGCATTAATTAGGTCCATAAGGAAGGCCATATTTGTTTGGCCCCAACATTATTTGAGACTTGCTAACAGAAGTAAATCTCACTCTCTATCACTTAAGCTTCTGATTTCCTACACTCCCAGTTACCTGGCGTCCAGATTTGAGAAGTTATTCTTACAACAATATTGATACTAGGTCACAAGATAAGTCTGCTAACAATCCCTCTTCATAGTACAGGGTGGACCGCTCGAATGGACCTAATTTCAATTGCTTGTTACTGGCAAACGGTTGAAGATAGAAACTTAAAACAACGTTCATATTACAGAAAAACTCACCAAGTTTTGATATCCAGATCACCACATCTCTATATGAGCCCCAGCAGTCACTGTGACGATATCAAAGCGATGAACAATTTCTTGCCAAGTACGTTGGAGTATGTCTTCTGGAATGTTCTCAATAGCCTCTATGATGCGCTCACGAAGATCACGAAGGTCTTTGACTGGGGTGGTGTAAACTTTATCTTTGACATAGCCCCAGAGAAAGAAATCCAGTGGTGTTAAATCGGGAGATCTCGGGGGCCACGCGATTGGTCCTCCCCTACCAATCCAACGGCCAGGGAAAAATGTTGTCCAAAGTCGTACGAACTTCATTGGACCAGTGGGGAGGAGCACCATCTTGCTGGAAAACGATGTTAGGCTGCAGTTGTTCAATTTGTTGGAAAGAAGAACTGCTCCAGCATGTCAAGATATGTGGTACCACGAACAGTTTTTTCTCGGCGAAGAGAAAAACGGTCCAATGACCTTATTATGTGACAAAATGCACCAAACATTCATCTTCGGACTATCACGAACATGCTCTTGAATAGCGTGAGGTTCTCCGATCCCCAGATCCGCACATTATGCCGGTTTTACCTTGCCTGACAAATGGAAAGTGGCTTCGTCCGAGAAGAAAATCTTGGTCATGAAGTCAGGATCAGCGCCGAGACGGTCCAGCATCGTATTGGCGAATTCCACTCGTTTCGGCATGTCATTCGGCTCCAGACGTTGCACTAACTGCACTTTATATGCGTGCAGTTTGAGGCGTTTGTGGACAATCCGTTGTAATGTCGATTTTGGTATTTGAAGTTCCCGCGAAGCTCTTCTTAATGACTTCCGGGGGCTTCGCTCAAATGCGGCTTGAACATTTGCTACCATTTCATCGGATGCTCTGCGACCACCACCATGCTTCTTCAACACAGATCCTGTAGCTAATAATGTATCACGCCACTTCTTTATGCTTCTAGCAGTTGGAGCATCACGGTTAAACACACGCCGGAACTCCCTTTGAACTCTAATGATTGATTTAAAACTCCGCATACCACAAAACAGCTTGCGCTTTCATCTGCGGAGTCGCCATTTTCACAAACAATTAAATCTAAGAACGAGAAACGTATCTTTGTGCCATCTACCGACAGGATTCGAAACTTGGTGAGTTTTTCTGTACTATGAACGTTGTTTTAAGTTTCTATCTTCAACCGTTTGCCAGTAACAAGCAATTGAAATTAGGTCCATTCGAGCGGTCCACCCTGTACTTCCTCTTATTCTACTGCTTTCACAGTAGCCTCTGCCCGTTCCTGCAATTTCCTTCCTCAATATATCAGGGGTTGCCGCACACTTGGCACATTTAAGTCACGCTTATACAAATACATGTTGTTAAATAATTAACTTTTCTCGACAACTAAATTTATTTAATGTCATTAATCTTTTTTTTTTCTTTTCTAATTTGTACATTTCATATTTCAATCGTTAACTCTTGATTGAATCAATATATGTTGTATGCAATAGTTTTATTGTAGACGTACCATATATATTTATGTTAATTGAAATTTAGATATAAGAATCATGTTTGTATTTTTTAACCTATTTGAGAGGTAGACAAGGCCTTAACTCTGCCAGGTAAAATAAATATATTATTATTATTACTATTATTATTATTATTATTATTATTATTATTATTATTATTATTATTATTATTATTATTATTATTATTATTATTATTATTTACTTGATGACTTTTGAAATATATCTACTCCTCTTTCCACAAACCATATCAATAAATAGGCTGCCCCAACCGGCCCATCCAAATTGAATTTTTTTTTTCATTACTGGAGAATACTTTTTTCCATCCAGATTTACAGGTCAGTCGACGCTGACTTTTCTTTGTATATCAACAGTTTGCTTCGAGCCACCCTTCTACATAATGTAGACTTGTGCACATTAATGTTAGGATCATGAGCAACTCTTTCTACAGTTGTAACAGCTGCACTCAGTCCTCTGATAACCAACCTACTCTGCCGCAGTGTTAACTGTACCTGGTCTCTCAGGAGACTTTTTTATACGATATTCCGGTCCATGCTTCCAAAAAACTATTCTCTACCCATGGGGATTTGTCAGTTTTCCGTGATATTTCTCTAGATGATAATCATTCCTCCTTATAGGCGAGTATTTGGCCTTTCTCCACATCTGACAGTCCTGATTATCGTCCCATTGTCTTAAACACTTGAAACTAACTGAAAAAAACAGCATTGAAGTATTTTTATTCTGTTACGTACTTATACATGCCCTCTGTATTAAACATCGGCAGTAACAGGGAGTAAGAGAAGTAAGACTCATGTTTGTTTACATGGATCTAGCGATTTTATCATTATGCAACAGATGGTGATATTAATATGAAACAAGGAATTCAACTCGTTGTATTATCGGAGAGTAGGAAGTGTCTTTTTTATGTAATCCATCCATCCAACCATAGTAATTCCGGCCGAGGGCAGGTCCTTCACTGCAATCGTAACATTTTCATACTATGATTTGCAGCTTTACTAGGGAATTATAGGTGTGGTAGCTTCCCGTTGTTTTCCACACCGGTGAAGGATGATGATAATGATAAGGATGATGATGGACGGATGATTTTCGGGGACCGTTGGGCCCTAAGCTTCCTGACACTTGTCTTACAGGTGAGGAAAAACCCGGAAAAAACCTCACCCAGGAGCCTGTCCCGAACGGGAATCGAACCAGGGCCCGCTGCGTGACTAGGCAGTACGCTACCTCGAGAGCACAGCGGTTGACTTTTTATGTAATGTTGTTGTGAATACTTTGTAGCCTCCATACAGCCTAAGTAAAATTATTACCAGATTATTCCACAATTTTTTTAGTATAGACTTGGAAAATGTAGTGGTTGCATCATTTTGCAGCGTACATTAAATATTGTCCTCTCTATTTAAAGATTGAAAAGTAATGTCCTGATAGAGAGAATGGGACACAAAATCAGATGAAAGGTATAAATGTTCACTGGTTTAGTTAAGTTAGAGTTGATTGAGCACTGTGTAACGGAGTAATGGCTGTAGCGATTAGTTGAAATTTCCAGAGAAATAATGATAATTACATAATGTGTTCTTACCCACATATCACGTAACATTGTAAATTCTGTATCGTTTAGAATTAACCGTGTAACATGAAAGGCTAAGTGGATCACGTGATAAGTACGCGTACGAGAGCAAATATATGACACAACTTCAGAAATGGAACGCCAATGAGGTACAAGGCAAGTTGGATGCATATACGAAAATATTAAAATTTTATCATGAATTCTAGGAAACTTCTACAAAGTGGAAGTAGTAGTAATAATAATAATAATAATAATAATAATAATAATAATAATAATAATCCCCTCCATGGTATCTTTACCTTGTCGCGGTGGAGTGGCTTGTATGCTTAAATGATCCTGAGAGCTATGCCGGCGGTAGCATTGCTGCCGATAGGGTTACCCATGCCGGACTGGTCGAAGGTGATAAGCCAGACGAAATAAGTACCTTGGTCGAAAGAGTGACGATCTTTCACCGTAAAAATACAACCGTCAAGAAATGCGGACATGGGTTCTACTGGGGTAAAATTTTCCGGAGGTCAAATAGTCCCCCATTCGGTTCTCCGGGCGGGGACTACTTCAGGGAACCCATGCCAAAGGCTCAAACACAGGGACATGTTCCTAGGAACATGGAATGTTAGGACTTTATACAATAGCGGGGCACTAGAGATATTAACGCGGGAATTGGATAAATCGCCCTTGGATATAGTCGCTTTACAGGAAGTTAGGTGGCCAGGAGAAGGTAGTCAGGAATCAGGAAGCTTTGCATTATACTATGGGGGTGCAGAAAGACCTGCATTTGGAACGGGTTTTTTTAGTCAGAAGGAGGATCCTATCCGCTATCCGAGATATTAAGTTTGTTAGTGATAGGATATCATACATAATTCTAAAGGGTAAACGACATGATTTTATAATTGTAAATGTACATGCCCCCACAGAAGATAAAGATGACAAGATCAAGGATGAGTTCTATGAAGAATTAGAATGCTTATTTGATAGCCTTTCACGATATCATATGAAAATTGTCTTAGGAGATTTTAATGCAAAAGTGGGGCGGGAAGATATATTCAAACCAACAATAGGCAAATTCAGTCTTCATGAAGATAGTAACGACAACGGGGTTAGATTAGTCACATTTGCCACATCAAAGAATCTCATTGTTAAGAGCACAACATTTCAGCATAAGGATATTCATAAATACACCTGGACGTCCCCAGATGGAGAAACTCGGAACCAGATAGATCATGTATTAGTGGATAAACGCTGGCACAGTAGCATCATTGATGTTAGATCAGTTAGAGGGACAGACTGCAATTCGGATCATCATCTGGTCAGAGTGAAAATCAGACAACGGCTATCGCTTATGAGAGGAACAAACGCTAAAGATGATTCTGTAAAATATGAATTAAAAAACTTGAAAAATGATGAAATGCGGCAAGAATACCAAATCAAAATTGCTAATAGATTTGAAGTACTGGAATCTTCAGATGACAATGTGGCAAACGAAGAAGAAACTGATATAAATAAAGAATGGGAGGCTATAAGAGATACTATTAAATTGTCAGCATCAGAAAGCATTGGTTGTTTAAAAAAGAGGCAAAACAAGAAATGGTTTGATGAGGAATGTGCCGACATTGTAAAGAAAAGAAAGCTAGCAAAAATGAAATGGTTACACGAGCCAAATGAGGTAAATTTAGAGCAATTGGGTAGTGTTAGACGGGAAACCACCAAGTTACTAAAGAGTAAAAAGAGGGAATATTTGAGAGAGAAGATTAATGATCTTGAAATGAATGCAAAAAATAGGAACATTAGAGAATTATATCAGGGAATTAGTATAGAGAAGAAAGGGTTTCAGGCTAGAACAAACATAATTCGGAATGAAAATGGGGATATGATTGCAGATTCCAAGAGTATATTAAATAGATGGAAAAGTTATTTTAATCAGCTATTAAATGTACATACAGAACAGGACATTGAGGAGGATAAGTTACAGACAGCAGAAATGCTAGTCGCAGAGCCAAGTGCATTAGAGGTTGAAATGGCAATTGAAAAATTGAAGATGTATAAAGCATCAGGTTCAGATGAGATCCCAGCAGAACTGATAAAATCAGGGGGAGAAAAATTGATGGACAAGATACGCTGGTTGCTTAGTATGATTTGGGAAAAAGAAGCTCTTCCAGATGAATGGAAGGAATCAATTATCGTACCAATTTATAAGAAAGGAGATAAAACTGATTGCAACAACTATAGGGGCATCTCATTACTTTCAACTTCGTACAAAATTCTAACAAATATATTAGTAAGCAGACTTACTCCCTATATTGATGACATTCTAGGAGATCATCAATGTGCATTTAGAAGAAACAGGTCTACAACAGATCAGATTTTTAGTATAAGACAGATTTTAGAAAAGAAATGGGAATATAATGGTACTGTACATCAACTATATGTAGACTTCAAAAAAGCATATGATTCAATTAAGAGGGAGAAGTTATATAGTATCCTGCTGGAGTTCGGAATTCCTAAAAAGTTAGTTAGACTTATACGAATGTGTCTAAATGGCTCAAAGAGTAGGGTGCGTGTAGGCAAACAGTTTTCAGACACTTTTGAAATCCAGAATGGGTTGAAGCAAGGAGATGCACTATCTCCTCTACTATTTAATTTTGTACTAGAGCATGCCATTAAATCTTTAGAGAATGAGGAAGGCTTACAACTGAATGGTATTAATAAGCTGTTAGTTTATGCTGATGATGTAGTACTACTGGCCGATAGCGAGGAGATACTAAAGGCCAACACGCACACACTATTGAGTAACACTAAGAAATTAGGACTGGAAGTAAATATCAGTAAAACTAAATATATGGTCACACGTAGAAATACATTATATAATGGAAATGGACAGCTAATGACAAATGAGGGAAATTTTGAGGAATTGGCTGAATTCAAATACCTAGGAACAATAATCACAAATAGGAATGAGATGCGCAAAGAAATTAAACATAGGCTCAATTCTGGAAATGCATGCTATTATGCATTGCAGAGACTTTTGATGTCCCAACTCCTTTCAAAAAACGTTAAGCTGAAAATATATAAAACTATTATTCTACCAGTTATATTATATGGGTGCGAAACATGGACTCTTACTTTAAGGGAGGAAAGGAGATTACGAGTATTTGAGAATAAAGTTCTTAGGAAAATTTTTGGACCAAAGAGAGATGAACAGACAGGTGAATGGAGAAGACTACATAACAATGAACTACATGGTCTTTATAGGAAGCCAGATATAATAAGAACAGTTAAGTCCCGTAGACTGCGATGGGCAGGACATGTTGCGCGTATGGGGAATGAAAGACGTGCATGGAAACTTCTTGTAGGAAAGCCAGAAGGAAAACGCCCAGTTGGTAGACCAAGAATGAGGTGGGAGAATAACATTAACTATGATTTGAGGGAAGTAGATTATACAGGGAATGATTGGAAAGCATTAGCTCAGGATAGGGATGTATGGAGAGCTTATGTCCGCGCGGCCATGAACCTACGGGTTCGATAGTGCCAGTGAGTAAGTAAGTAATAATAATAATAATAATAATAATATAATAATAATAAAAAACATGAAATAAAGTCCCAATTTTGACGCTTAAATGGCTGCCGCAGCCTAAACCATAACGAATGCACCAAATTAATGTACACAGAAACGAATATTGAAAAAAACTCAACAAAAAAGTCTGCGAAAGCATATGTTTGTCTTTTTCGGATTCGCAATAACCATTTTTGTCTTTCATTGATATCAAGAAGATCGGGATAAGTAGCTTCCCGAGCAAGCGTGCTCTTCCATACCGTTCATCCATTTGAGATGGGGCTTGTGAAACATATTCAGGAGATTCCCGGGGATGAACTTGGGCTATAAGAGAGTTGTAATACTCAACCCCTTCACCCCTAAAAATCACCCCTCGTAGAGAAAAACGTGAAAGAAAGTCCCTATTTTGACGCTTAAATGGCTTACGCTGCCTAAACAATAAAAAATACACCAAATTAATGTACACAGAATTGAACGTCTCAAAAAACTCTACAAAAAAGTCCGCGAGAGCATATGTTTATCTTCTACGGATAACTCACAATAACCATTTTTGTCTTTCATTGATGACAAGAAGATCGGGATAAGCAGATTCCCCGGGGAGCAAGTATAACAACGGTAACAAATGGTAAAAACACATTAACATTTATGTAGGAGCAGCAGCGCACACCGAGTATTAGCTGGTATTAATAATGGTGATAGTAATAATAATGATGATAACGATAATAATATGTGTGCGTATGTATGTACACGTATATACCCAATTGTCCCTCTTGGAGTGATAGGTGCTCCCCTAGGGGGAGATTTTTTAGAAGCTAACTTAGTTACCCTTATTTCCCTACATATGTCAGTAAGTGACAAATAATAACAGTAATAATACCATTACACAATCGTTAAAATATATGTTTTCCATAAACAAGGGTTGTTAGAACCCGGAAAAGGAAACCATCTGTATGGATAAACATCCGAGTGTAACTCAAATTCAATATACAATAGTCAAGTGAAACTCTCCGGCTTGAATCACTGAGCTATACTGTTGCGTCATGTGTAATGTGCAGACATTTGATTACAACGTTTCACGTGTTGAAACTGAATGTGGTGATATTTTTCGAGCTCGCTTCGAAGCTCAGTACACACGTTAATATTTATAGTCTACTTGGTGCATAAAGTAGGTATTTTATATGTATAACCCGTATGTCGCTCTTTGGGACACTGTGCTCCCCCATCGGTATTTTCTTGATCAAACTGATTCAGTTACGTTTATTTCCCTATAAATAGCAGTGAGTGTAATGTGGTCAGCACATCGCCCCTGTGAGGCATATAGTAGGAAACTAAGGTATTACTTGGTTGGGGAAGCCCAATTAAATTTTGCTCAGAGGTATTAATTTAGACTTGTTTGTTTTGCGAACTCTGAAATCTTCAGACTCGACACCCAAGTTTTAAAATCTCTCCTGGATGAATTTTCCCTTTGGATTTTTCCGTACCAAAAATCCATCGATCCCAACCGGTTTTCAACCCTGGACCCTCGGGACTAGAGGCAAGAAACATAACAACTAAACCACCGATAATTAGTTGGGATGGTTACAACACGCGCTGGGCATGATGAATGTGTCCTGAATGTTTTATTAACTTGATGTTGAGGTATTGGGTCATTTAGTAACTATCTGTAAATAGTTTAGTTTGACTGATGTAAGTATTGGATTTGAATTTGTGAGGCTCTAATTCAATTTCTAGTAGTGCTGGGTTCAGATCTGAAATGAGTTAAATTAATTCAATGTAGTTTACATAGAACTTCGGTTTATTTTATCTATCAGGTTTTGAAAGTATGCAACATCTTCCTCTGCTTAATATTAAGTTTTGATTCTCTTCCTTCATTCATCTCTGTCCGTCCACTCACCATCCTGCAGTCCCCTGTCCTTCATCAAATCCATAATTCCCTCTATCCATTTCTTCATAGGTCTCCCTCTTCTTTTCCTCCGATTTTGTATCCACTCCAAGCACCTGACTGGCAAACTATCTTTTTTATCCTCTTCACCTCTCCAAAACATTGTAACTGTTTATTCCCTGCAAATGGTTAAGTTGTTTCGTTTAATTTCACTTTTTTCCGGACTATTTAACTCATGCTCCAAATGGGAGTAAATGACCAATCACATTTCAGTGTTTTTTTATTTACAACCAATCACGGTATTTTTTTCACCTTGATTTTATCAATTTAATTTTATCGCTGTAAAATCACTCTACTCCTTTTTAACGTTCTGAATAGGTTATAGCATCATTTTACAGTGTCTACATGTGGATACCAGATTGTATATATAGTGCACGAAAGTAACCTTATCGTGATTGCGGGAGATAATGTAAAAACATTTGTAGCAATTGATTATACCACTAAAAAGAAAGGTACCACTGTTTGCACTTTTTAAACGTATTTTTTCCCAGGTAATAACGTTCCAGAAAAATATAATTGACATATTTACATCATAGGACATCAGAAATTGCAGCCGGAAGAAGCAAGAGTCTCTGCAGGGCGTGTTTTAGATTACGCTCTTTCTGGGTTTTACTGATGTGAAGGACAAGGAATTCGATGATTAGTAACAATGAGTAGTGTAGTTAATTAAAACAGGTTTATTCTGTGAACTCCTTATGAAAAACACAATATATAATGAATTAATATTATCTTGAAGGCTACTTGAGCAAATCTAGACTTCCTATGATATTTACGTACGATCGATTGATTAACACTTTAGATAATAATATAGGAGTAACAGACTCCTCCGAATACTAGTAATATGATAAACTAGCCCACTCTATGTTCAATAAGAGAGCTCCTGACCACACTGTATGTACTTGTATGGGCCACCAGCCACACTTTGATCGTATTAGAGCGACTAACCACACTGTGTGTGTGTGTGTGTGTGTGTGTGTGTCTGAGATACTAACCACACTGTGTTAACAATAAAATTTCTTGGCCTTTTATATTAATTTTCCAAGGACGTTTTAAATTGGCTCAAGTATTCCTTTTACAAAATGTATTATCAACACTTCAATCAAATTTACACTTTTATACTGAACATTAGCCAGTTACATATACCTGCCAACCCTTGAGTTACCGTTAACCACTGCATAACAAAAGCTTATACTGTGGTCCCAAATACATATACCTGCAAACCCTTGAGTTGCCGTTAAGCACTGTATAACAAAAGCTTATTGTGTGGTCCCAAATAGTAACCAAATTAGTAATTCTAGGAATTACTAATGCTACAAAATTAATTAATATACAGTTTGATGTGTTTAATCTTTTCTCCACTAGGGTGCATTCTTACAATATTGCGATCCTTTGGCAATAAATGATATCATCTGGTTGCAGTGATAAACAAGTGAAACATAACGTTTCTCATTTGTTTTCAATCATCGCCGTTTACATTAAGTATATAAATATTTTAAAATAGCTATATTTAAATAATGATTTGTGAGTAAACAGCTTAATTTTATTCGTTAAATAGTCCTAACAAATGCCACTCTTGATTTCCAAATTCTCTAGATAAATTGGAAATCACTCGTGGCATTACTTATGACAAGACGATTACGTTTACTTGTTACGACGGACCTGCTAGAATCTATCGTGGGCCCGACTGCTAAACAGATCAACAGAGAATCTAAGGATAACTAATCTACCAGACATCATTAGTAGAAAACAAGCCTTGAAGCATTGGCAGAGATACAGAATTTCCAAATCAAACCGTACCTAAACTTTGTGAGAAAACGGATACATATACAAAAAATTGAAACAATCATCTGGATATTGTAAGACTACAATAGAGAAAAATACTACCTAAAATATAGTTGAGGTTATACAGATTGAAATACATACCGGTAGTGTGGATGGGCTTGTTTCGACCACGCAGATAACCAGCCGAGGCGAATATATTTAGTAGGTCTTGAAACGTTAAACCGAAAATATATGAAACAGTTATTCTCCCAGTTTATTACATGGATGCGAAACATGGACTCTTACTTTCAGGAAGGAAAGAAGATTACGATTATTTGAGAATAAAGTTATTAGGAACATTTTTGGGCCAAAAAGAGATGTACAGACAGGAGAATGGAGAAAATTACATAATAATGAGCTACATGATATGCATAGGAAGCCTGTGATGGGCAGGACATGTGGCATGATGGGGGATGAAAGAGGTGCATGGAAGCTTTTTTAGGGAAACCAGAGTGAAAACGACCAGTTGGTAGACCAAGAATGAGGCGGTAGAATAACATTATCCATAATTTGAAGGAATATAAATATATATATAAATATATAAAGTGATCCCACGACAGGCCTGGAGGCCCTTTGGGGTAGTAGGAGGTTAAGGCTCCCACTTTTCTAGACAATCGGCACTTTATGTCAGCCGGGTTGTCAGCCCTGCGTGACGGCCGCCTTTACCCCCAGAACAAGCGTCTGGTACTCATTTCCGTTAGAGGGCCATAGTGTCGCCAGAGGGTTTGGGTCAGTTTAAAAATCCTGACCCCAACGGGACTTGAACCCTCGACCCTCCGGCTTGTAGCTCAGTGCCTTAACCACTTCGCTACGGCGTGCCATATATATATATATATATATATATAAATAGGGGATGATTGGAAATAATTTATTCATGATAGGGATGTATGGACAGCTTACGTCCGCGCGGTCGTGAACCAACGGGTTCGATAGAGCCAGTGAGTTAGTTAGTTAGTTAATTAATAATACTTATCAGCAATCGAGTTTACTTCACTAAGTAGTTGTAGGGGTAAAGTTTGGAATTCACATCATGGAGGTAATTGCGATCACGATTTTATTCAGAAACCACTATTAGAGCCGCGTTCTGCGTATTGCTAGCATCTTCTGCGAAATATTTTAAATATTGTGTATAATGTCAATGCTAGTTGAGCAGCATCTCTGCAGTGTGGTGGACATTTTGTATTTCGTAAACTTTTCTTGTATTAAGCTAAGCTGATTTGTCAGGTACGTTAGGTATTCATCAATTAAATGTATTAATTTTAAAGATTGAGATGGCAGGGTGAATATTAATGTGAAATAATTACTTACAGTATCAACATATAACTCCAATACGAAATGTTGCCAAATCATTTCCAACATGGCACTTTGAGGTAACTCCGATCAACACTGATCAGAGTTCTCCGCATTGTTGGAATATATTTCTTTTGTTTTTATTATTAACGTTTAAACAGTGTAATTAAACGTTGTGATGTAAGCCGGGACAGCAATTTGTGTTACAGTTGCACTTCATATTCAAAATGGGTCGTGCAGAATGCTGTGGATATGACAAAGCAGAGAAATACCAATATGATCTTTGTTCGCAGAGAGAGTAACTTTTGCATTTTTGTGTACTTCAGCTTTGTTCTTTATGTTTCAATAAGGTGATCGGAATTACCCAAGTGTCGGAGAACTCAGATCAAGCACAAGTATTACAATATATTTTTTTAGGTTAGTCTATGGTTTATTTATATTTGTATGTCTACCTAAATGGGTGCTAGAAGAGTAGACAGTCCTCTCTCTCTCTTTCTCTCTCTTTCTCTCTTTCTCTTTCTCTCTCTCTCTTTCTCTCTCTCTCTTTCTCTTTCTCTCTCTCTCTTTCTCTCTCTCTCTCTCTCTCTCTTTTATTCCCTTTTTCGGACAATATTGCAGTTATTCTATTAATTACTTAAGATATTGACATTCCCTCTCTTCACCCCTATTCAGCTATATATATGCAAATTATTTTCGTCGAATATTTTAAACTGCATTTCGGAGCAGATTTCGATAACACACAAGTACACCGTGTCCTATTCAATCCTCTCACATTTTAATTAATCATAACTCTCAAAGTATGTGGAATTATGAAATGAGGTTGGTATTAAAAAAAAGACAAATCAAAGAATTTATTTTTCATTGTTGCTGTTAATTCATCTGTCGCATTTTGGACAATAATGACATAAAACAAAATGGCGACTCCTCAGCAACGAACACGAACTGTTTTCTGGTATGTAAAAGATCTTGTGTTTGCGACTCAAGTACAAGATCTTCATGATTTACGAACCCGTATCCTTGACACAATTGCAACAGTACCAATGGACATGTTGGACAGAACGTGGCACGAAATCGAATACAGACATGATATTGTTCGTGCTATTAATGGTGCACATATAGAGGTGTGGCAATGTGTGGCAATGAAAATTCTTTGAGTTTTTGTTTCGTTTAATACCGGCCTCATTTCATAATTCCGCAAACTTTGTTAGTTATGATTAATTAAAATGTGGGAGATTTGAATGGGACACTCTGTATTTAACCGACTCCGATTGTACACCTTGGCTTTGGGTCTCTGATCGTCCGCAGTGCCCTATATGTGTGACTTAGGATAACAAGTAAGGTCAAATTGTGTTTATAGTACTGTACTGTACAGTATTTATGACGCTACAGACTTACCATTTCAGGAATTGACCGACAAATGTATATATTTCAGTGTAACCAATAATTAAATGATCTGTGGCATTAATCAAACAAGTAAGCAACGTGTAAAGTTTCCAAGATCTTTGCTCCAACTAATAGTTCGTGTGTATGTTTTTACGCTGTCTGCAATTTGTATTGGAACGCGGAGTTAATTAATGACCAATACTTGATGTGAAAGCAAGAAGAAATTAATTTACGTTATAGTGAAGAAACGACAGAGGAACTGAGGCATGCCGATCAATAATACTGCAGAAGTGGGGAAGGGGAGAAGAACAACACGATAATTAGGTACCTGTTGTTTTTTAACACACCCTTTAACACGATTTAAATTATCAAGTCCATAATGCAAACTTTTTTTTCCACACTTCCTTTCTATCTAACCATTCTTTACGAAGAATGAAAAATGTTCCCCATAATCTCTCTCCACCTATATGTGAATTCCAAATTAGAATGGAACGTAGCATGGTGCGTTTTTAATTAGTTAGAACATTTTGTAATTGATGTCAGTATGTATCGCAGTGGAATATAAAATATTACCAACGTCTGAAGAGGGAAAACGGAATCGGAAACAAAGGAATTAAAAATGAGTTAACTGCTGTTCAAATAATGGAATAGGAATATTTTTTAAACTCGTTCTCTACATTAACTTCTGAAAAATGCATATTTATATTCTTTTTGTGTAAATGTTTCACATTTATATAAAGTTTAGATATATTTGAAGAGTACCTGAGAAATCAAACTATAGATTGGATAATACTATTCTTGTAACTTGGAATACTGTAAGTAATTTGGCAGTTTGAAAACCAAAATTCTTTCTCTGATAGACTCTTAGTATTACTAACTTAGTGGTTTGAACCTATCTTCTATCATGTCCTAAAATTGTAAGTAGTAGTAGGACTTTATTAGACTAAAAGTAAAATATTTACAATATTATTTACAAATATGGGTCGCACGGGCAGTCAGCCGTACGTGCTGTTTACAGCCCGTTACAATAAAGTAATAATTGAAGAGAAACAAAAAGAAAACAATAATATTACAATTTGCGGCAAATAACTTTCGGAGGCACGAGGGTCTCTTCAGGGCGTATTTAGTTTAAACTTATTTCTGGGTTCTACCGATGTGAAGGACAAGGAATTCGATGATCAGTAACAATGAGTAGTGCAGTTAATTATAACGGGTTTATTCTGATTTCGTAAGGTAGCCACTGGCCACACTGTATGTACTCGTATGGGCCACCAGCCACACTCCGTTTGTGTATGAGTTATTAACCACACTGTGATCGTATTAGAGCGACTAACCACACTGTGATCGTATTAGAGCAACAGGCCACACTGTGTTAACAATACAAATTTTTGGCCTTTTATATTAACTTTCCAAGGAAGTTTTAAATTGGCTCAAGTATTCCTTTTAACAGAATTTATTGTTTTGCAAATTTGAACATATTCAACACGTCAATCAAATTTATACTTTTATGATAAACATTAGTTTCGCTTCGCTAGGTATCTGTACCTGCCAACCCTTGAGTTACCGTTAATCACTGTATAACAAAAGCTTATTGTGTGGTCCCAAATAATAAACAAAATTAATTCTAGGAATTAACCGGCATTAAATTACATAAAGAAAACACAATAATATTACAATTACATAATGCAAAAACATTATACATTAATTAAGTTATGTATAATTATTAAGAATTACACTTGTAAGTATCTGCATTTCCTGGATTCATAGAGAACCATGACGGTGTTTAGATTATTATTTTAATATATTGGAGGTTATTATATTTTTGTAGCATTTAATATGATAGTACATATCATATAATCAGTTAGCAGTATTTGAATTCCCTGTGCATATGGGGCCTACTTATTTATTTAACATGGTGGGATTAAGGTCATGTGGTCTTCTCCTCCACTCACCAGGACAAACATATATTATTAGAATACATCTAAATAACTCACTGGCACAATCGAAACCGTTAGTTTATGGCCGCGCAGATATAAGATCTCCATGCATCCCTGCAATGAGCTTATGTTTTCTAATCATCTCCTGCATGATGTACCTTCCTCAAATCATCGTTAAATTATTCTCCCACCTCATTATTGCGTGCCTAATGGACGCTTTCACAATGGGTATCATATATGGAATTCCCATTTCCCTCTATCATTCCAAATTCGTGCAACATGTCCTGCATATCTCAGCCTACGAGATTTAACTGTTTTTTATTATACCTGGATTCCTAAAAAGATTACTCTATGTAGCTCACTGTTATGTAGTCTTCTCCATTCGCCTGTCTGTTCATCTCTCTTTGGTCCAAACATTTTTCTAACATCTTTATTTTCAAATGCTCGTAATATTTTCACCACCCTTGAAGTAAGGGTTCATATGTCCAATCCATATAATATCACCGGGAGAATAACAGGTGATATATATACATATATATATATATATGTATACAGATCATATTTTTTAAAGGAGAATTTGAGGCGATAAGAGCCCCTGAAATGAATAATAGCATGCTTTTTTCCAGAATTCAGTTTAATTTATTTCTGCACCTCATTTTTTTAATTATTCTGAAATGCATAATAGCATGCTTTTTTCCAGAATTCAGTTTAATTTCTTCCTGCACCTCATTTTTTAATTATTGTTCCTAGATATTTAAATTCAGCCTCTTCTTAAAAAATTCCCTGATTTGTCATTAACTGTCCATTTCCATTATATAATGTATTTCTATGTGTGACCATATATTATTTGGTTTTATTGAAGTTTACCTCCAGTTTCAAATTTCTTATGTGCTTCTGAATAAGAGTGTTCATGTTTGACTTCAGTATCTCCACGCTCTTGCCTAAAAATGCTTCATCATCAGCATAAATTAACAGTGTTTTAACACCATTGAGTTGTAGGCCTTCTTTATCCTCTAAATATTTGATGACAAGCTCTAATACAAAATTGAATAATACACGAGATACTGCATCTCCTTGCTTCAACACATCGTGATGTGAAATATATCTAATAACCCTTTGCCTACACCCACCCTACTCTTTGTGCCATTTAAAAATATTCGAATAAGTCTAACTATTTTTTTTTTTTTTTTGGAATTCCGATATCCGTCAGGTTACTATATAACTTCTCCCTCTTAATTGAATTCGTATGCATTTTTAACATTTATTTACAGTTCATGTACAGTGTCATTATTTCCCATTTATTTTCTAAAATCTCCATTATACTAAAATTTTGATCAATTGTAACCTGTTTCTTCCAAATCGACATTGATGACCATCTATTACATCGCCAATATGGGGGATAATTCGGCTTACTAACGCATTCGTTAGAATTTTGTATGAAGTTGAAAATTATAACAGCTCCTGTGATTGTTGCAATACGTTTTTCTCCTTTCTAATACATTTTAACAATCATATATTATTTCCATTCATTTGGAGAGCCTCTTTCCCCAAATCATAATAAGCAGCTTACGTATCCTTGTCCCTCAAGTTTTCCTCATTTTATCAGTTCTGCGGAGTTCCCATACGAACCTGAAGCTTTATATATAATTAATTTATCCATCGCTATTTTTGGTTCTGTGACTGATATATTTCTGCTGTCTGTAAATCACTCTCTTCAATATCACGTTCTGCGTGTTCATTCAATAGCTGAATAAAGTAATGTTTCCATATATTTAATATACTGCTGGAATATGCCATCATATATCCATTTTCATTCCTAATTATGTCGGGTCTAACCGGAAAATCTTTCCTCTCTATCCTAATAATCTGTTATAATTTTCTGATGTTTAATATTTTTTGCATTTATTTCAAGATAGTTAATCTTCTCTTTAAAATATTCCCTCTTTTTGCTCTATAATAACCTTGTGGTTTCCCGTCTGATTTTATTCAATTTTTATAATTTAATTGATTTGGCTCACGTAACCAATTAATTTATGCCAGCTTAATTTTATTTACAATGTTGGCATAATCCTCATCAAAGTATTTCATGTTTTGCTTAATTTTTTTAATAACCTGCGATTTCTGAAGCTGACAATTTAATAGTACCTCTTACAGTCTCCATTCTTTATTTATATCAGTTTCTTCTTCTGTCACCACATTCTCTTCTGAAGATCTCAATATTTGATATCTATTAAAAATTTTTATCTGGTATTCTTCCCTCAATTCATAATTTCTTAAGTATTTAATTCATATTTTTTCAGAATAATAGTTTGCCTTTGTTCCTCTCATAAGCGATAACCTTCTCTGTTTTCAAACTTACCAGACGATGATCAGAATTGCAATCTGTCCCTCTAACTGATCTATCATCGATGATTCTATTGTGCC
This sequence comes from Diploptera punctata, assembly GCA_030220185.1. Lineage (NCBI taxonomy): Eukaryota > Metazoa > Arthropoda > Insecta > Blattodea > Blaberidae > Diploptera > Diploptera punctata. The sequence continues at coordinate 1,184,977 of JASPKZ010008136.1, forward strand.
AGCCTTTTTTCACTAATACATGATATATCTGGTTCCGAGTTTTACCATTTGGTGACGTTCAGGTATATTTATCAGTATCCTTAAGCGGAAATTATGTAATCTTAACAAAATATTTCTTTGGAAGTGGAAAAGGTGACTTATTTTAACTATTTTCATGAGGACTGAATTGTTTGGTCTGAGTATATATCTTCCCGCCCCATTTTTGTATTACAATCTCCTGAAACAAATTTCATATGACATCGTGAAATACTATCAAATACATATTCTAATTCTTCAGAGAACTCATCTTTGATCTTGTTATTCTTAACTTTAGTGGGATCATGTGCATTTACGATTACAAAATCATGCCTTTCACCCTCTAGAATTATATATGATATCCTATCGCTGACAAAGATATCACGGATAACGGAGAATATCAGTTGGACTAAAAAAAAAGTTCCAAATTCACGTCTTGCACATCCCCAATAGTGTAATGAAGAGCATTCAGATACCTTTCTTTCTTCTCCTGGTCATCTGACTTCCTGTAACCCAACAATATCCAAGGGAGATTTATCTAATTCATGTGTTAATATTTCTAGCGCCCCACTACTATATAATGTCATAGCAATTCATGTTCCTTGGGGGGCTATTGAAAACTTTACACCAGTGGAGCCAATATCCGCGTTTCTTGACGGTTGTATTTTTACAGTGAAAAATCGGCAATTTTGTTTGGCTTATCGCTTTCAACCTGTCCGGCGTTGGTAATCTTTTAGGCAGCATTGCTACCCGCTGCATAGCTCTTGGGATCATTTAAGCACGCCACTCCATCACGACAAGGTAAAGATACTATGGAGGGAATGTCTATAACATAATAGTGTTAATATCTGAAACTAGATTCAAGAATAAAGTGTCACAAAGCAGGAAAAATTACGAGTTGTAAAATAGGACCTACATGAAAGAAATTTAGTCATATGATGAGATGTAATACATTAATCTATCGCTAAAATTGATATTAATATCAATAGTTTAAGCTGATGTTTACTTACTTACTTACTTACTCATTGGCACTATCGAACCCGTAGGTTCATGGCCGCGCGAACATAAGCTCTCCATACATCCCTATCCCGAGCTAATGCTTTCCAATCATTCCCTGTTTAATCTACTTCCCTCAAATCATAGTTAATGTTATTCTCCCGCCTCATTCTCGGTCTACCAACTGGGCGTTTTCCCTCTGGCTTTCCTACAAGAAGCTTCCATGCATGTCTTTCATTCCCCATACGTGCAACATGTCCTACCCATCGCAGTCTACGAGACTTAACTGTTCTTATTATATCTGGCTTCCTATAAACACCATGTAGTTCATTGTTATGTAGTCTTCTGCTTTCACTTGTCTCTTCGTCTCTCTTAGGTCCAAAAATTTTCCTGAGTACTTTTTTCTCAAATACTTGTAATCTCCTTTCCTCCCTTGAAGTAAGAGTCCATGTTTCGCACCCATATAATATAACTGGTAGAATAATAGTTTGATATATTTTCTGTTTAATATTTTTTGAAAGGAGTTGGGACATCAAGAGTCTCTGCAATGCATAATAAGCTGATGTTTTATATATAAAATAATAAAAAAGTATTGATTGCAAAATGAGTAATATAAGTGAAGTGTTTCTGTTAGTTTATTAAATAACTATTCAGTTTTTAACGGTGTTATATTATGGCCATCATCATCATCATCCTTATCATTATCATCATCATATCATCATCCTTCATCGGTGTGGAAAGCAACGGGAAGCTACCACACCTACAATTCCCTAGTAAAGCTGCAAGCATAGCATGCAAATACTGTGATTGCAGTGAAGGACCTTCCTTTGGGCAGAATTACTATGGATGGATGGATAGTTTAACTGTCTCTTACATTGTACAAAAGAGAATTCCATGTTCTGAAAGGCGAAACTCTAAATGACACGTAATGTGATATAAAAAAGACAATGTCCTGATGTGATTGGGTATCAAAATTATGTGTATCGGAGAGACTCATAAAGCGTCCTGAAAAGTAATTAGGTGATGAATTGTGCTCACTGATGACTGTTGAGTGTACACTTGTCATTTTCACCATCAATTTATATATTTGTTTTGTGATTATCTATACACCACAGGAGATGCAGCGTTTTTCCATATAAAATCGACCCTATTTTATATTTATGGCAAATCACAAACTCCAGTGCACATTTATAGGGCGATGAAGCCATTGAAAATGAGCAAAACAACGCGACTAAAGTAAATATAGTAGTTTAAAGACGATTGTTTAACGTACTACAGAATGAATCAATGAAACAAAAGCACGACATCCAGAGACATTTTACATGTAGGGGTTGGTTGGAATGCGAGGGGATCAGGGGAAGGTGGATGAAGCCGTCGGCCTCGGGTTTATCTAGTCGTTGGAATTAAATTGTTTTCTGGCATGCGAACTATGCACCAATACATGCAGCTACTGTACAAATCCACGCCATGACTTCTAAATCTCTTGCTGTTCACTTCGATTCGAAAACTCGAGTTCCCATTGAGACTAGCATTTTACGAATGCGTATATTCAGCTAGTACCTTAAAATAAATGTAATTTCACTGCATGTCATCTGAAGAAAGTGGTGAGTTTTATATATTCTGAATTATGAATTACTTTACTGTGTTTTCTCTTTTCCTTTCTCTTATTTTGCTATGTACATATGGCAAACATACTTATTTTTTATTATTTTTTGTCTTTCCATATGTTTTTTAATAACGTTATGTTCCCAAGGCGATATCTTATCAAATGGCAAGCTAACTAACTACCTAACTAAATCACTGGCCCTAACGAACACGTAGATTCATGGCCGCGCGGACATAAGCACTCCATACATCCCTTTCCTAATATAATTTTTTCCAATCATCCCCTGAATTATCTACTTCCCTGAAATCATGGTTAATGTTATTCTCCCCCTCTTCATTCTTGTTCTACCGGCTGGGCGCTTTCCCTCTGGTTTTCCTACAAGAAGCTTCCATACACCTCTCTCGTTTCCCATTACTGCTACGTGTCCTGCCCACCTCAGTCTACGATATTTAACTGTTTTTATTATATCTGGCTTCTTTTAAAGACCATGTAGCTCACTGTTAAGAAATCTTCTCCATTCGCCTGTCTGTTCATCTCTCAATGGTCCAAAAATGTTCCTAAGAATTTTATTCTCAAATACTAGTAATCTCCTTTCCTCTCTTAAAGTAAGAGAATCAAATGGCTTACACATTACAAACTCTTAAAGGCTCATTGCACCTAATAGAGCAGAAACGTGGACAATCAATCCAGCCATTGACCAGCATATTCGGATCGTTTGAATAAAAATAATCCATAGAATGTTTCGTTATTTTTTTTTATTGAAGGTGAATGGAAACGGAGAACATATCATATAAATTGTTGATGAACTATTCAGACATGTAATCCAGGATATGTTAAAGCCATAAAAATAAGATGATTCTGACATATTGAAAGACAAATTGAAGCTGAAAGGAAAAGAGCAAGACCTAGGAAACAATGGTATGATGTGATGAACACTCTGATAAACCTGGATTTCAGAAATTGGATGGTTCATGCCAGAAATAGAACACAGTGGAAAGCTGTTGGGCGACAGGCCAAATATATTTTAATTGTGCTGTAGATCCATGTATGTTGATTATGATGACCAAAGTGACCTAAAAGTCAATTTATTGGCAAGGAGAAGGACTTCTGTACAGCACATTAGACACATTGACGAACTTTCCCGGACCTTTGATTACACTGAGCAACAAAAATGAAACTTTTTTTGTCTCAGAAAGAAAAAATATGTGATTATGATAGTATTTTTTCTCCTGAATTCAAATATTATATCGGGTTTTCTCCATCACGCAAGGTTTCCGAGAGGCAGGCATTTATAATTTCAAACATTTTAATATTTTCTACATTCGTAACTACACAATATTCGAACAATTGGACTCACCTAGAAAGTAAGAAATGATGTTTTGCTATATTTCGCCTGTGGAGCATCCCTCTTGATGGTCCAACAATAATCGGCCAGCATATTAGGATTCCATTCACCTTGATGTCTCTTTTCCATAGCTAAAATCTCCTAATCAAAGTGTTAGCCGTGCTCATCGCTTACTGCGCCAAGATTTTCCGGGAAGAAATCTAGGTTTATTAAAAAAAAATAATTATTTAAATCCAGTAAATTAAATTGAAATAAAAAAAAACTGTGGGTGATGGAGAAATTCCGAATACATATTTGAAAACACGATAAAGAAACTGCATTAAGTAAGTTACAACTATTGTACTCATGAGACAAAAATCATGTTGACCAGTGTTAATAGTGTGCCAGAGCTAAAGCCGAGGACAGCTAGGCATCCTCCACAGTCAATAGGTCTGAAGTTACAGTGTCTACGTAAAAATGTTTTGATACTGTTAATGACATATTCTGTGTTCCATTCAGTGACAAACCTAATCCATGATATACTACATACATTGGGGTAAATTCTTCATCAAAATCACCAGTTTCAAACCCAAAATGAAGCTAATATATTTTTACAAGTGGTACAAGATTTCACCTTTGAGGCTTAAAAGTTAGTTCATCACAGCAGAACCAGAAATTGTTTGAATGATTTTCTTGATAAAATAGAAACGTTTATAATACTCATAAAACTAACAAATAAGACTTTATACAGCAGAAAACCACTATACATGTTGACAGGATCCCCGTCATTTCAATGCTGACTACTGGCTGCCTGTCTATTAAAAATGCAATATTCGACGATGTTAGAACGTGTTTGAACTTGAATAAGCCTGCACTGAGTTAGAACATATTTCAATACGAAATCGTCTGCCTGCAGCAAACCTATTTTAAATAAAATTGTCACTGCTATAATTTACGAGAATTATAACCAAGAAAGCTTCGTAAGAGTTACAAAAGTATATTATACAAAAATGACAGTCACAAAGCTATGCTTGATGGAAGACTGTTGATTACATACTTGAATTCAGTATACAACATTAATTAGGACCGCTATTCAGTTCCTTGTGAAAAAATTATGTTGAACAGTGAGATTTTGGGGCTCTTGAAAGAATCTCAAGCCTAAATTATAACATCTGAGAAAATTAAATTGGCCTTTCAAATCCAAGTATTATCTCAGTTGTCTCTTTGGTGCGATGAGCTAACTATTTGTCATTCATAATAATAATAATAATAATAATAATAATAATAATAATAATAATAATAATAATAATTCTAATAATGATAATAATAACATCTTTATTTTACCTGGCAGAGTTAAGGCCTTAGGTCTTGTCTACAGCTCAACGAGGTTAAAAATTACAAACATGATTCTTACATCTAATTACGATAAAAATAAATATTACCTAGTATGTCTACAATATAATTATTATTTACAAAATATTTTGATTTAATCTGGACTTAACGAATGAAATATAATACGTTCAAGATAGAAAAATGAGAAAAAAACTATTAATGACATATAATAAATGTAACTCTTGAGAAAAAAATAATTATTTAACAACAGTTAATTGTATAAGCGTGATTTAAAAGTACCAAGTGTGCGACAACCCCTGATATACTGAGGAAGGAAATTCCAGGTGCGGACAGAGGCTACTGTGAAATTAATAGAATAAGAGGAAGTGCTATGAAGAGAGATTGGTAGCAGACTGTTATCTTGTGACCTAGTGTCAATATTGTGGTAAGAAGTTAACTTCTCAACTTTGGACGCCAGGTAACTAGGAGTGTAGGAATTCAGAAGCTTGAAAAGAAGTGAAAGAGAGTGCAATTTACGTCTATCAGTAAGACGGAGTCATGAGAGATTCATTAACATCTGTAAAGAAATAATCATAACTAAATTATCCTTGATTAAATAACTCCCGCAAGGCAGCACCTATGCTCAACGATGAGGCTGTATGGGTACAGACAGAAAAAAAAATGATTTTGGAGCATACATTGGAGATGAAGAGACTGGAACACATGGTCAAATAAGTCCTGCTGTTTGCTCAGTATATCGGTATATCGTGTAATAAGTTGCTCCTCTTATATTACAGAGGTATCATACAGTGGAGCAGATAATCATCTCGTTGCACTAGGCAGAGAGGTTCGAGTTATTCTGCTCTCATATGCGAGAGGTATGAGGTAGAGAGAGGAACAGATAGGGTGGGTAAAAACGGTGGAGGTTGAATTCCGCAGAAAGAAAGCTGCCTTTCGAATTGACATTTATTATTATTATTATTATTATTATTATTATTATTATTATTATTATTATTATTATTATTATTATTATTAATTATTATTATTATTATTATTAATATTAAGAATTTTCATTGCCACACGTTGCCACACACTAAAACACCTCTATATGTGCACCATTAGTAGCACGAACAATATCACGTCTGTATTCGATTTCGTGCCACGTTCTGTCCAACATGTCCATTGGTACTGTTGCAATTGCGTCAAGGATACGGGTTCGTAAATCATGAAGATCTTGTACTGGAGTCGCAAACACACGGTCTTTTACATACCCCCAGAGGAGAAAATAATACGATTTTTTTTTTGTTTTATGTCATTATTGTCTAACATGCGACAGTTGAATTGACTGCAACAATGAAAACAAAATTCTTTGAGATTCTCTTTATTTCAACTCCAACCTCATTTGATAATTCCGCATACTTTGAGAGTTATGATTAACTAAAATGTCGGAGGTTACAATGGGACACGGTTTATTATTATTATTATTATTATTATTATTATTATTATTATTATTATTATTATTTGTTTTTGTTTTTTTTATTATTATTATCGCCATTATTATTATTAATAATATCACTGAGCAACAAAAAAGAAAATGTTTCTTGTCTCAGAAAGAAAAATATATTATTCTGTTAGTACGTTTTCTCCTGAATTCAAATATGATATCGGTTTTTTTCCATCACGCAAGGTTTCCGAGAGACAGGAATTTATAATTTCAAACACTCTAATATTTTCTACATTCGTAACTATACAATATTCGAACATTCGGACTCGCCTAGAAAGTAAGAAATGACGATTTTCTGCTATATTTCGCCTGTGGAGCATCCCTCTTGATGGTCCAACAATAATCGGCCAGCATATTAGTATTCCATTTGCCTTAATATCTCTTTTCCATAGCAGAAATCTCCTGAGTTAACTCATTTGGTTTTATTTTACAATGGACAAATGGACGAAAAAACGTTTATTAAAAAATAATTATTTAAATCCATTAATTGAAATTGAAATAAAAAACTGTGGGTAATGGAGAAATTCCGAATACATATTTGAAAACACGATAAGAAACTGCATTTAGTACAACTATTGGTACTCATGAGACAAAAATCATGTTGACCAGTGTATTCAATGCCACCACGTTGTCATTTCGACATTATGGCATTGCGTTAATGTAACCCACTTTTGAGGTTGGGGCACCCGGAAGGAGGAGTTACGCTGCTCCGATGTTATATGATAGGTGATGATAATAGTAATGACGCGCCAGGAGAGGCCTTTGTCCTAAACGTAATGAGTAGGCCTATGTAGTGATTGATAATGATATCCAAATGATGTTCGGGGACCGTTTGGGCCTTAAAGTTTCCCAACATTTGTCTTACAGGTGAGGATAAACCCCAAAAAAAACAATCACCCAGGAAATGTTTCCCTACCGGGGATCGAACCCGGGCCCGCTGCGTGACAATGCAGCACGCTATCTTGAGACCAGAGCTGTGGACATTATTATTATTATTATTATTATTATTATTATTATTATTATTATTTATTACAAAGGGTAAATTGATCCTACTGAAGGTCTTAGGAGATCCTTGGAGTAATAAGAGGTAAAGGCTCTCATCTGTCTAGACCAGCGCGGCAGCGTTTCCCAACGTTTTTCGGCTCGCGAATCCCTTCCACAATGATCTGAGTTGGGTGAACCACTGACTTTTAAATATAAGTTACATAAAAGTAGACATGCATAAAATTTAATTTCAAGAAAATGTTTAATGACTTTAAGTTAACTTAACCCTTGAAGGTTAAAACCCAGAGTTACTCTAATTACGGCTTAAAAGTTACACAACGTATAGGCCTAGTTGCAATATTAATTAATAAATTTTCATAAGTAATGCCACGCGTGATTTCCAAATTATCGATAAACGCAGGACTCACGAAGTGAGGAGTGAATTTATCTAGAGAATTCGGAAATCAAGAGTGGCATTTGTTAGTACTATTTAACAAATAAAATTAAGCTATTTACTCACAAATCATTATTTAAATATAGTTACTTTAAAATATTTATTTATTTAATGTAAACGGCGATGTTTGAAAACAAATGAGAAACGTTATGTTTCGTTTCTCCATCCACTGCAACAAGATCATATAATGTTATATATTGCCATCTGGCGTGGGAAACTTGAAATATCATCGCAATATTATAAGAATGCATCCTAGTGGAGAAAAAATTAAACACATCAAACTGTATATTATAATCAAAATTATAGGTTATTAATTTATTTTTAGTAAACAACTCGGTAAAATCATTATTTAAAAACACAATTATTGAACACAGAATTATCAAAAAGAACTCGGTAAACTCGGTAATATCATTATTTAAAAACACAATTGTCAAATTTGTATTTCGTCTATATCTTCATTTGAAGCACAGACAAATCTTGTTTCTGCCATTTTGAACAGTCAAATATGGCGGTTTTACTGTTCACTCAGTCACTGCAAAGTAATGGTCAGACCTGTTCAGAATATTAAAAATGAGGAGCTTTCTTTAATATGGTAAATATAACAGTGATAAATATTTCGTGAAACACGACTCTGATTGGTTGTAAAATAGAAATCATTGAAACGTGATTGGCCATTGAGTCCCATTTGGGGCATGAGTTAAATAGTAATTGTAATTTTTCACCTCTTTCTTGGAATTCAGTGAGAAGGTTGCGCCTACTTTCCATGACACAGAGCTTAGAAGCCAGGAACCACAGAAGTTAAGGGAGGTGATGGGTGAAATTTCTATTTTCTACATTTTTAAGTTACATACTTGATTTCTTGTACACGCATTCATGCCATAAGGAGTAATACAGGGTGGACCGCTCGAATGGACCTAATTTCAATTGCTTGTTACTGGCAAACGGTTGAAGATAGAAACTTAAAACAACGTTCATAGTACAGAAAAACTCACCAAGTTTCGAATCCTGTCGGTAGATGGCACAAAGATACGTTTCTCGTTCTTAGATTTAATTGTTTGTGAAAATGGCGACTCCGCAGATGAAAGCGCAAGCTGTTTTGTGGTATGCGGAGTTTAAATCAATCATTAGAGTTCAAAGGGAGTTCCGGCGTGTGTTTAACCGTGATGCTCCAACTGCTAGAAGCATAAAGAAGTGGCGTGATACATTATAGCTACAGGATCTGTGTTGAAGAAGCATGGTGGTGGTCGCAGAGCATCCGATGAAATGGTAGCAAATGTTCAAGCCGCATTTGAGCGAAGCCCCCGGAAGTCATAAGAAGAGCTTCGCGGGAACTTCAAATACCAAAATCGACATTACAACGGATTGTCCACAAACGCCTCAAACTGCACGCATATAAAGTGCAGTTAGTGCAACGTCTGGAGCCGAATGACATGCCGAAACGAGTGGAATTCGCCAATACGATGCTGGACCGTCTCGGCGCTGATCCTGACTTCATGACCAAGATTTTCTTCTCGGACGAAGCCACTTTCCATTTGTCAGGCAAGGTAAACCGGCATAATGTGCGGATCTGGGGATCGGAGAATCCTCACGCTATTCAAGAGCATGTTCGTGATAGTCCGAAGATGAATGTTTGGTGCAGTTTGTCACATAATAAGGTCATTGGACCGTTTTTCTTCGCCGAGAAAACTGTTCGTGGTACCACATATCTTGACATGCTGGAGCAGTTCTTCTTTCCACAAATTGAACAACTGCAGCCTAACATCGTTTTCCAGCAAGATGGTGCTCCTCCCCACTGGTCCAATGAAGTTCGTACGACTTTGGACAACATTTTCCCTGGCCGTTGGATTGGTAGGGGAGGACCAATCGCGTGGCCCCCGAGATCTCCCGATTTAACACCACTGGATTTCTTTCTCTGGGGCTATGTCAAAGATAAAGTTTACACCACCCCAGTCAAAGACCTTCGTGATCTTCGTGAGCGCATCATAGAGGCTATTGAGAACATTCCAGAAGACATACTCCAACGTACTTGGCAAGAAATTGTTCATCGCTTTGATATCGTCACAGTGACTGCTGGGGCTCATATAGAGATGTGGTGATCTGGATATCAAAACTTGGTGAGTTTTCTGTAATATGAACGTTGTTTTAAGTTTCTATCTTCAACCGTTTGCCAGTAACAAGCAATTGAAATTAGGTCCATTCGAGCGGTCCACCCTGTATTATATTGACGTGTCATCCTTCTAGGCTTAAAGGTTTTTGAGTTATTGAAGAAAATCCATTTAAAAATTTGCATATTAAAATTTTTAGTAAGTCCCATAATTGTTTAGTAAAATGTTTCCTACACGACCACTGACTTATTTAGAACAACAATATGCATTAACTTTTCTATATAATTATAATAAAGGAAGAAAAATATATACATCCTCTGCATATGAATTTGTTTTTAATTACTACACATATTTTATTTTTTTATTTCAGAAACTATCAACGTTGTTTCAAAATCCATGCATAGAATTATTAGTCATAGTGTGTGGGACATTCAGTTAACATTTCGTGCCTCTATCATTAAATTTGTCAATATTATTTTTATTTGAATGTATTGAAATGCAATGAAATATAAAAGTGTGGAAAAGCCAATTTGAAAGTTTGCATGCACTTAAATTAGAATGTAGCATGAATGCTCTCCTACAGTCATTAGAGAGACTTACAAGCGCCATAGGACACTGAAACTTCGACAACTTGTACTTTAAGGTACGTAGTATTTTTTATTACAAAAAACAAAAAATGCTAAATTTGACCGAAAATGTCGAAAATTTCACCCATCACCCCCTTAAATGAAGTCTCAAATCACTTTCAGCACAAAGTCTGTTTCTGAATTTATTTTTGAAATGGGCAAATGAAGAAAATGACTTTTCGCACAAAGAGGCATACATACGTAACAAGGGGCATCATAGGGTTAATTTAATTTTAAAATAATAATAATAATAATAATATAATACTAATAATAATATAATAATAATAATAATACTTATTATTATTATTTATGTATTAATATTATTATTAATAATATTATTATAGTTATTATTATTAATAATATTATTATTAACATTATTATAGTTATTATTAATTAATAATATTATTATTTTATTAATATTATTGTAGTTATTATTATTATTATTATTATTATTAATATTATTATAGTTATTATTATTATTATTATTATTATTATTATTATTATGACCATGCCACATAAATGAAGTAAACAATAATATGCCTAACCTCGAAATACGCCATTACGGAAAAGTTTTGGCGAACCCCTTGAAATATTTTGTGAACCCCCAGGGGGTTCGCGAACCACAGGTTGGGAAACGATGGTATAGAGAGTCGGCAAGAGATGTCAAATGGTTGTCAGGCCATCGTGACAGTCGCCTTTACCTCCAGAACAGGCGTCTGGTTCTCATTGTGCTTAGAGTCTAAGTCGATCTCAGGGCCACGATGCAGCCAAAAGGTTTAGATCAGTTTAAAAATCTTGCCCTTACCAGGACTCGAACCCGGCTTGTAGCATATTATCTTAACCAACTACGCTATTGCGTGCCCCCCATTTTTATTATTATTCCGTATTAATATTATTTCGCATTATTATTATATCGTATTATTTTTATTATTATTATTATTATTATTATTATTAATATTATTTGGCTCCGTGGCGCAAGCGGTTAAACGCTCACCTCTCACCGCTGGGGTCCTAAGATCGAGCCTCGGTTACTCCAAGCGGGTTTCGTGGTGGACGGAACGGAGCTTGTGCAGATTTTTCTCGGGGTTGCTCCCGTTTTCCCCTGCCACAATTTTATTCCACCATTTCTTTATACTCATCTCATCCATTTCGTTCATTTTCCCTTGTGATGGTGCGTCAGGCGTGGTCAGCCGGCACCCTTTTCATTCACAGACCTTTATATATAGGGGCTCCACCTCATTTTATCCCTTGTCCCAACCCTAAGTTGGACACGAGTTGAGGATGTTCTATTTTGTTATTATTATTATTATTACTAATATTATTAGTATTATTATTATTCCGTATTATTATCATTATTATCCATTACCATTATTATTATTATTATTATTATTTATTATTATTTTATTATTATTATTATTATTATTATTATTATTATTATTATTATTATTATTATTATTATTTATTATTATTATTATTGAGAAAATTTTACTAATAGTATTTCGATTTAATTCTTTTGAGAGTATACTCTACGAACTTACCGAAATCGTTGCTGTGGAAAATTCACTATTTGGAGATGAAATATTTATAAAAGTCTAGAATTTCTCATTTAAATATGCGCTAACTTTAACAATGTTAAGAGTGAGGTGCGACACTGGACTTACTTAATACTACGTAAGTCTACTTTGTTCGAGGTGAGGTAGCAGCTGTGCTTGTTCTGGGATGCATTAATTCCCTTCTTCCAACACCTGACTTCCTTAAACAGTTCGGATTGATGCTCCTGCATTATATTTTCCACAGACACACGTGTCTCTTGTCTCTAAGGCAAACACAAGGTTATTCAATGGTAAATCACTTCAGTCGCTAACAGTCAATTGCAAGGGAAGTTTCTTAACCCCGTCTACAATTTTTTTAAATGTTCTCGTTTCAATGATAATTGACATTTATGTAAAAACGCGAAAATTACTGACGTCAATTGAGGAAACTAAGTTTGAATCACGACTGCAGATTTATAATTTAAATTATAACCACAATTGTGGACGTCGACCTCGGTGATCTAGCGGTTACGTTCCTTACTTCTAGTCCCAAGGGTCGCTGGTTCAAACCCGGACGGATTCCACGAACTTCTCTTCTTCATCGCTGGTCCTTGTAGTCAGACCTTGACCTCCCTTTTAACAGCATCCATTCACTCCGATTACTTGTTTTTTTATTCCCAGTTCTTGATTCTAGCCTGTTTTAGATGTTCTATACACCATCCAACAATCTCAAACTTAGTCAACCAAATCCTTCTCTCATTATTCCGTTTGGAGTTTAAATCCATTTTAGGTATTCGATTAATATTCCTCCTACAGACACGGCCCAGCCATTCAATTCTTCTACATTTAATTTATGTGATGATGTCAATGCCTCTGCATAAGCTCTGAAGTTCTACATTTGTTCTTATTCGCCATATGGCATTGTCACAAACTGGTCCATAAATCTTTCTTACAAATAAGACAGAGGCCCTCTACCTGAGTGTGTCCAGGCTTCACTTCCATAGGCTAGAACGGATTTTATTATGGTTTCATATAATATTTTACTTTCATAGATACATACCTTGGCTTCATAACGTTATCAAGAGCTCTTAAACATCTAATACCAGCAGCTATTTTTTTCTTTATACTCGTTAATGTATCGTTATTACCAGATACCACATATACTAAATACGCGTATTTAAAACCAGATAGTTGTTCATAACTCGTTCCATTTAAAACAATGCTGTTCATGATTAGATTTACATTTAGAGTATACTTACTTTTCCTTTTGTTGATTTCTAATCAAGCTATTTGTGCTTCAGTTTCCAATTTGGTTAAAACTTCATCCAATGAGTTTAAATTTCTAGTTTACAAATAAACCATACATGCAAAACAGTCTTCTCAATAATACATTCATTAAATCGCGTAAGAAATTGTCTGCCATTCGCTCTTAGGAAAATATTAGTAGAAACACTTGCAATGCCCCATTTTGATTATTGTGACTCTCTTTTTACAGACTTAAATATTATTTACACTCAAAGACTTCAACGTGTTCATAATTCTTGCGCACGTTTTATTTGTGGTATTCGCAAATTTGACCATGTTACACAACATACACCCGTCCTGGAACAATTATCGGGGCTTCGTCTAAGCGAATCGATAGAACTTGCCATTCACTATCCCTTCTCTATAAAATCCTTCACACATCATCACCTAATTATTTATCACGCCGATTCATCAGACTAGCCGACACACACAATCTTGACACTCGATCCCATCAGCACATTGTCCTTTATATCCCTCCTCATCACACTGGTAATAGTAAAATCCCTCATCTTTTAAACGGTCTCACTTACCAAAACATGGAATTCCCTTTCCACCTATGTCAGAGACTGTCAAAACTATAACATCCTTCAAAAAACAACATTAAAGAATTAATTTGATAACGAACTAACTTATACACCTCACTGATAGTATTCTTTTAACAATTAATAAATTTAATTATCTATGAAAATAATAATAAGATTAACAAATATTTATTTTGTTTTGTTTTAAATATTGTACAAACGTAAAATTAGTTTTCTATATCTCATTATTTTTCTTTTTTTTATATATACATTAGACAGGGACAATTTAATATGTCTTGCTTGTATACATTTTATTATTAGTTTTAGTCTTAATTTTAACTAACATTAACTAGTTACATTATAGATCGTAATATAATAGATATTATCTTTTTTTATCAAATTTTTATTTAGTATTTAATATTAGAGTTCATTGTGATTGTTATATTGATGTAATATATGTTTGCCCTGGTGAGTGGAAGAGAAGGCCACATGGCCTTAACTCCACCAGGCTAAATAAATAAATCTAAATCTAAATAAATCTAAATTGACAAAACACAAATTTCTTCTGTTAGTTATTTGAATGTGGCGAACCGCAGTGAAAACGGAATCTTGTATAACTGCTGTTATTAGTATATTGTGTTATTAGAGATACATTTAAGTGGTTTATTTTTGTTCACTTTCTTCTGATTTATTTAAAATATTAAATTAATTGAACCAACTGATATATCCAAAAGATACATTACGAATTTAAGGGTTAAAAGCACAACATCATCGGCCCACAGATTTTTACGAGAGGAAAATCCAAGGAACAAGTCCTCCGGGAGGTACTTTAAGCCGTGAGCCCCGAGTATGAAGATTTTTTGGCTCGTAAAATTATATCAAGCCTAAATTAGTACCTCTGAGCAAAATTACCCCGGATTTCCCCATCCAACTGATGCCTTAATTGCCTACTATATATCTCAATGAGGCGATATGCTGACCACTCACTAACATGTATAGGGAAATAACAGTAACTAAATTAGCCTTGGTCAAGGTACTCCCGCTTGGGGAGAACCCCTCTTCACGAGAGTTGTATAGGTTCATATGCATACATACTCTCGTGAGTATTGAGTTGATCATGAATTCTTTTTTCTTGCATTTGAGTCGTGTTTCCAGATGAAAGTAGACATACATTAATTTACTTCACTTGCATTCTTATTGTACTTGCATTTCTATTGAAATTGATTTCCATCCTTCTAATGATGTCCTTCCATCCTTCTCTCACACAAAATTGATAGGCATTTGCATTCAATGCTTGCAGTAAAATAAAAAAAAAACTGAATGCTTACGGTGCATTGCAGAAGTATGAGTTTTCCTTTGAAATTATTCATAAGTAATGTCACGACTGATTTCCAAATCATCGATAAATTCACGAGTCACTTTCTGACTCGTGAAATTATCTAGAGAATTTGGAAATCAAGAGTGACATTTGTTAGGGCTATTTAACAAATGAAATTAAGATGTTTACTAAAAAATCGTTATTTAAATATAGTTATCGGTATTTCAAAATATTTATATATTTAATATAAACGGTAATGATTTGAAAACAAATCAGAAAAGTGTGGTTATGTTTCGTTTGTTATTCACTGCAACTTGATCATATTATGTATTGCCAAATAGGATCCCAATATTGTAAGAATGCACCCTAGTGGAGAAAAAATTAAATATATCAAACTGAATATTATAACCGACATTATAGGTTAATTTATTTTTAGAAAGCAACTCAGTAAAATAATTATTTAAAAACACAATTATTGAACACACAATTATCAAATGTGTAGTTCGAAGGAATCTGTTAATTATTTGCTATATTTGATGTATTGGAGAGTCAGTCACTGCAAAATAATGCTCTAACCTGTTCAGGGTATTAAAAGGAAGGAGCTTTCTTTATCACAAAAACAGGAGCTGGTAATGAGAAATCGATAAAGAGCGAGGTGAAACACGACTGTCATTGGTTGTAAAACTTAATTCATTGAAACGTGATTGGTCATTGACTTCCATTTGAGGCATGAGTTAAATAGACTCTGTAACAAATGGTCGCATTAATTTTCTTCCATCCTGTACCTAGTATAGAGATGGTATTACACAATGTAACTTAATATTGAACTCCTTTAATGAAAGTAATTATAGTATTTCGGGGAAATGGAGCAACAGAGGATGTAGCCAGATATATATTACAAATGCTAGTATAAATATGTTGAAATCTCCGCATTGTACATTGTCCATTCAGATATATCTCTCGGAAGATAGAAGAATGAAATTGGCAAAGCGACTTACAGATTAAGCTGCGCGATACTAGTAGATACTATGTGGAATCACTTGAATCCGGTGGCAGCTGCATATGCATTAGCCGTATATGTGGATTATACCGACTGTAAATGAAATAATCAACAAATGTAGTTTGTTAAAAAAGGGGTTGCACTGTAGCTAATTGCGATGAGAAACCTAGGATCACACAAGGGAACTCTCAACCATTACATGGCGAAACCTACCTTGAAATTTCTGTTGTCGTGTACACTTAGCAAAAAAAAAAAAAAAAAGAATGAGCGGCTTCAAGACGCAAAGTCCCTGTTATGACCCACTGCGCATGCTCGAAGAGCTAACGCTGTGGTTCACGAGCTGACGCATTGTTAAAGGTTTTAAATACGCTGTATTTCGTTTTAATCGTCTTAAATATTTAAAGAGCAGTGAAGGAGAAATGTTTCAAAATATCTGAGTATTCGACGAATACATTATTACTCAAATTCCGATATTTCAAATAAAGTTCAACTCTCGTGCATAGTGCAAAAGCATACAAGACAACCAGGATTTAGACGACTATCATCCGACGTTCGAGTAGCGTAGATCGTTAAACGAATTACGAAAAAATTAAATATATAAAAGAGCCGTGCTTCAAATGGCTCGACAATGATTTTTGTTATTTATTTGTATTTCCGCAAAATTCATCCCACAACATTTAATTCCGGACACAGGTCAACTTGACACAATTTTAAGTAATATTCCTGCCTTCGTAAACTCCACAACACTATTTATCTACTGGCATAATTTAATTGTCTGTGCAGTATCACATTTTAATAATAACGCTATATAAATGTATGTAATAAAATGTAACATACCTTCATATATTTATGTATTTATTTATTTAATACGTATTACTGAGGAAAAAGTTTCACCCTTCAATTAAGATATTTAGTTTATATAGGTCAAGTCTAGCCTGATAATAGCCCATAGATGATGAACAGAAACAACAACATAATAATAATAGTAATAATAAATATTAATACTTCCAAGTAGTTCGTTTTTATTTTTATTTCTTTTAATAATAATAATAATAATAATAATAATTTATTTTAGCTGGCAGAGTTAAGGCCATGAGGCCTTCTCTTCCACCAAAATAGCGAATAGTAGAATTATACAAAAATTACATACATATTACAATTTTTTCCCTGCAACTTTTAGAGTTGACAGACAGAATAAAATAGAAAGCATTGTAATAATTAAAAAAAATCATTGGGAAACGAGCATGTGACCTCTTGTATACGATGCAAGCCATAAGGCACTGAGCTAAGCGTTCGCTGGATTGTTTTGCATTAAATAATTTTCTTCAATGGAGAAAGCGGAACGTATTGTAGCTCTACTGTGCAATTAGTTTACTCGTGTGAATCGCGCGTTGAAACTTAAAATGTTCGAGATCGAGAGTCCGCTATTTATTTTTTTGCTAAATGTACAATGGTCGTGACCGAAAAAACCTATCGTTTTTAACATCAAGGCACAGAAACGGAAGCCAGAATCCACCAATGGCAACTCGCTGTTCTTTACAGATGGACGTCCCTGATTTACTTAGAAAGAGGGAATGAGGCGGTTGTGACACGGACGGCAGGTAGCGAGGGCTGTGCAATCCATCAAGTGAGGAGTCGCGTTACTTCCCTTTAGTTTAAATGAGAAATTTGGCATTGAATTTTAGTACCTTGTAACTAAAAGCAATTTTTTTTGACGCGGCCTTAGTACATTACAACGATTCTCTAGGATAAATTTCAAGTAAGTTTTGACATGAAATGGTTGACAGTTCCCTTGTCAAAGAAAAATATCAGAGTTATTTGATATAAAATTATTCATATTTTATAGGCCTATATGTCAGAAATAGTCATACTAGAAAAAATGAATATTAAATATTGAATAGTAGATAATATAAGATAGCCATCCATCCATAGTAATTCCGCCCAAAGGCAGGTCCTTCACTGCAATCATAGAATTTTCATGCTATGCTTGCAGCTTTACTAGGGAATTGTATGTGCGGTAGCTTCCCGTTGCTTTCCACACCGGTCAAGGATGATGATGGCCACATTATTTCGGGGACCGTTTGGGCCTTAAATTTTTCCTGACATTTGTCTTACAGGTGAGGAAAAACCCCGATAAAAACCTCACCCAGAAAAACTGCCCCGACCGGTGATCGAACCAGGGCCCGCTGCGTGACAAGGCAGCACGCTACTTAGAGACCACGCGGTGGACACATATGAGATATAAGCAATTACAGTTGTATGTGGATTTACGATGAATGCAAGAAGAAAGGTTACTCAGAAAAAAAAAACATTGGATTGGTGTCCATCTGGAAGAAGAAAGAAAGGAAGACCTCGAAAGACTCGTGGATGCAAGAAATAAGAACTGGAATGAGAACAAGAGGACTGAGGACTGGAGGACGTGGAGTGGATGGACAGAGACGAGCGTGAAGTGTAAATTCCTGCACACACATTCTTTAAAATAACACTAAGAATTTGGGTCTGGAAGCCTATATATATATGGCCACACATAGAAATACACTCTTTAATGGGAATAAACAATTAATGGCGAATGAGAGAAAAATTCAAGAAATGATTGAATTCAAATGCCTAAGAACGATAATTATAAACATGAAAAAGCTGCAGATATGAATTAAATATTGTCTCAATTCTGTAAGTGCAAGCTATTGTGCATTACAAAAACTCTTATCATCCCACCTTCCTTCAAACAACGTTAAATATATAATATAGGCCTACCAGATAATACCCGACGTGCGCTGCTACGTTTAAATTAATTAAATGTGTTTTTATGTTTAGTTGAATAAATAAGAAGAAAATAATTTCTAATTTATATCATAATTGTTTTTAGATATCCTGTGCTGATTACCCGGGGTTGCCCGGGAATATATTTATTCCGATCTTTCGGCATCAATGAACTCAAAGACAAAAATAGTTATTTTGAGTTATTCGTAAAAGAAAGTTATATGCTGTTGCAGACTTTTTTGTAGAATTTATTGAGATATTTGATTCTGGGTACATTAATTTGGTGTATTTGTTATGGTTCAGACAGCGAAAGCAATTTAAGAGTCCAAAAGTGAATGTTTTAGTACATTGATGAACTTTCCTTTTAGCTCCGGCCCTATAGTTTTTATCCAATGACCAGTTTGTCATTTCGACATTTCTGGTGTTCTCTCCTGACATTGGCGTAATTGTGTAGTCTACTTCTGATGTTGTGGCGCCTGGAAGGCGGGATTTAAAGTTCCCCAATTATATGATGAGTGATGATGATGATGATAGTGGTGCGCCTTAATCCTAAACTCCATATAAGGCAAATATGAATGATGATTATTTTGTTGGCCAAATGGTGTTCAGGGACAGTATGGGCCTTAAGGTTTCCTGACATTTGTCTTACAGGTGAGCAAAAACCTCGAAAAACGTCACCGAGGAATCTTGTCCCTACAGGGGATCGAACCCGTTCTTGCTGCATGACAAGGCAATACGCTATCTCGAGACCACATAGGTGGACCCGGCCCCATAATACGTTCGATAATATGTTAGCTTAATTTAAAAATCTCTAAATGATGGTAAAAACTCCATTAAAATCGGTGAAGTAGTTTTTGAGTCCGACTCACAGGCACTTATTTTTATATAGATGATTTTAAAAAGTATGTTATATAATTATTTTATAATGTATTTAGATTTGTATTAAATTATACTGTTATCGTTGTATTTGTTATGAAGGAATCGCTTGTCTTTTCTGAACGCCATACATGCTTCTCCGCGTGACGTTTGTGTTTTGTTGCTGTATAGCACAGTTGAGTATTAAGATGGCGTACGTTGTATAAAACCCGTGCGTGCCGTGTGCAAAAGTTAATAAATAAAGTTGTAATAATTGTGATAGTTGTTTAAGCGTGTGTAGAGTGTTGCAGTAATGTTTTACGCGTGTTTTGATGTGTGTGGAAGGGACACAGGAACTGTGGTTGTCTTGATTTCTGCACAAGGTTCGTAGATTTGTGTTATGATATTTGTAAGTTTATTGCTAATTGATTTTATCAAAAAATCTCTCTACTTCAACCTTAGTTTGACCTTCATCTTAAAGGTGCCTTGGCTCAAGTTTGCATCAGCGCTCGGAGATTAAAAAAAAGAGAAACCTTACACAGATTCAATCATATTTAACTTTCACGTATTAATTTTTATCCAACACTAGCCAACATCTGGCGTGCGTTGCTACGTCTAAAGAAATGAAAATTAATATGTTTTTATGTTTAGTTGAATAAGTGAAAGGAAAAATAATTATAAATTTATATCTTAATTATTTTTAGATAATCCGTGCTGATTACCAGTAGTTACCCGGGCATCTACATTATCCCGGTCTTCTTGGCAAAAATGAGCCGAAAGACGAAAATTAACGTGTTTTATGTATAGTTGAATAAGCGGAAGGAAAAAGTAATATCGAAATTATTTTTATATATCCCGTGCTGATTATCCGGCGTTACCGAGGAATTTATTTATCCCGATCTTCATGGCATAAATGAGCTGAAAGACGAAAGTTAACGTTTATATGTTTAGTTGAATAAGTAAGACAAAAATGCATATCATAATTGTTTTTAGATAGGACCCGGTGCTGATTACCCATCGTTGCCACGGAATCTACTTATCTCAGTATTCTTGGCAAAAATGTGCGCAAAGACGAAAATTAACGTGTTTTTATGTTAAGTTGAATACATGAGAGAAAAAATTTATATCGTAATTAGTTTTAGATACCCAGTGCTGATTACCCGGCGTTTGCCCGTGAGTTTATTTATCCCGATTCTTCCTTGGCACGGAAACGACGAATGAGCTGAACGACGAAAATTAATGTATTGTTATGTTTAAGTTAAAAGGAACCCACTTCTTATCATCTATCCCAATTACTTTTTTAAGATACCGTACGCTGATTAAACACGGTGCTGCCCGCGAAATTACCTTATCCCCGATATTTCTTGGCATAAATGAGCTGAAAGACAAACATTCATGTGTTTTATGTTTAGTTGAATAAGTAAAAGGATAAATTTCTATCGTAATGTATGCGTAATTATGTTATATACATACGTACGTACAGCCTTCGAACCACGAACTGGATGGCGATAATTCTTTGATCGCATAGAATGATACGAGTTTTGAAGAACGACTTCATACCAGTAAGTTGTTACGTGTGCTGTCTCATATGAGTTCAAATTGGGCGGCGTAGTCTTTCTTCGTGCAGTATTCGTGTGGTACGTTTCAGTGGAGCACTCGCAGTCGGTAAGATGCTCTCTTGCGACGACGCGGTCCAGGTTCGATCCTGGTCAGGAATAATGTTTTTTAGTAACGTCATTAATTTTCACAATTTCCTACGTATTACCAGGCTTCGTTAAATAAATAAATTTGTATATATAGGGAAATAAATTGATTAAAGGAAACAGGACGTTTATAGAAAATCATTAACGATTGTAATATCTCATTACTTCGATTACAAAGCACAATGAATAACAATATTATTTATTTCCACAACTAATTCAAAACGCGTCTGATTAATTTGAACTAAATCAAGTTAATATCTAATTTCAACATTAGACTAACTTCTGGAGTATTGCATCGCTTCATACAGACTGTTTGTAGCAGGGACGGTTGTGGTCTAATGAAGGGAACGGCTATTTCCCGTGCAGGAGGTCGCGTGTTCGATCACGCTGCTATGCTTTTTTCTCGTCCTTATTTCAATTCATTTTTTTTTATTTACTGCATTTACCGCAATACTTATTTACGCGAAATAATTTTCCCTACCACGACACAAAATGAAATATAACGGATTTCAGTTTCTCAAACAGTTGTGCACTTGTGGACCAAGTAACATGAACTCTGATCATGCGCAAGAGCTTCGTTCAGAGACTTGAAAATTATCTGTGGGCCATCAATTATTTCAAAGGTTGTACATATTACATACTTCCAAAAAAAATCGCGGTAAATTAAAATGTAATTTAACATTTTTAAATAATAATAATAATAATAATAATAATAATAATAATAATAAACTCGCTAACTATTGAATTCATTGGCTCATAGCGGAACGGGCATCCCTATTCTGATCTATTGCTTTCCACTCATCCCCTGTATAATCTACTTCCCTCAAATTATGGTTAATGTTATTCTCCCACCCCATTCTTGGCCTGCCTACTGGGTGCTCGCCTTTTGGTATTCACAAAAGGAGTTTTCCATGTCCCTCTTTCATTCCCCATACGTGCCACATGTCCTGTCCATCGCAATCTACGAGACTTATATCTGGTTTCCCATATAGATCAAGTAGATAACAGTTAATAATATTAATACTACTAATAATAATATTTTATTTACATAACGATTTCGAATAGTTGCACATTTCTCTGCCTAAAATTTTACTTTCCTTCTCTCGTCCATCCACTCCATATCCTCCAGTCCTCTTGTTCTCATTCCAGTTCATATTTCTTGCGTTCATGAGTATCGAGGACTTCCTTTCTTTCTTCTGCCAGGTGGACACCATTACAATATATTTCTGGTAACATTTCTTCTTGTATTCGTCGTACATGCCTATAACAATTTAACTGCTTATATATGATATAAACTACTATTGAATATTTAATATTCATTTTTTTTCGTAAGACTTTTTTTCTACTACTTCTACTGCTACCAGTACTACTAATATTTCTATTATTACTTCTACTACTATTACTTCTACAGCTAGTACTACTACTACTACTACTATTACTACTATCACCACCACTACTACTACTATTTCTACTTCTGCTGTTACTACTACCACTACTACTACTGCTGATACTACTACTGCTGATACTACTACAGCTGCTACTACTACTACTGCTGCTGCTGCTACTACTACTGTTACTACTGCTACTACTACTACTACTACTGCTACTACTACTGCTAATACTACTTTTACTACTACTGCTTCTACTACTACTTCTACTATTACTACTACTGATACTATTACTACTACTGATACTATTACTACTACTGATACTATTACTGCTACTGATACTATTACTGCTACTGATGCTACTACTACTATTACTACTACTACTTCTACTATTTCTACTGCTACTACTACTACTACTACTACTACTGCTACTACTACTACTACTGCTGCTGCTACTTCTACTACTACTGCTACTTCTACTACTACTAGTACTGCTACTACTGATACTGCTACTGCTACTACTACTACTACTACTACTACTACTACTACTACTACTACTACTACTACTACTACTACTACTACTGCTACTGCTACTGCTACTTCTACTGCTACTTCTACTGCTAGTACTACTACTACTACTAATAATAATAATAATAATAATAATAATAATAACACAATTATAATGAAAATATAAACGAAAGTAAGCATCATTTTTTTATTCATTGATAGGGTGGAAGCTACACATGACTGGGTATATTTGCGGACTTGTGATCAGTAATTAATTGCCAAATTCTCTGATATACATGTTGTGCAATTAGTGTGAACCGTTTCTACTGGCGTCCCATGTTACAGAAGACAGATACATTATTCTTTAATTAGCTTACACTAAGGTTCAGTAATATCGGCCGCGAGGGCCTAGTGGTTATATTCCTTGCCTCTATTCACGATGGTCGCGGGATCAAACCCGGCCGGATCGATGTATTTTAGGTTGGAAAAATCCAAGGGACAAATCCTCCGGCAGGAACTTTAAGGCGTCTGACGATTTTCAGGCTCGTAAAAGAACAGCATGACTGCATAAAAAAAAGTACTCTGTTCAAAATTTAACCGACTTTCATTCATCCAAGTAATACCTTAGTTACCGACTAGATGTCACATTGAGGCGATGTGCTAACCACATGTCACTCCTTGACATCTGTAGGTAAATAAGCGTTACTAAATTAGCCTGGTAAGAAACTCCCGCTATGGAGCATCTCTTTCGCCACGACTGACGCATGAGGTATGTACAGCCTTTGAAAAAATGATGGCGAAACTCTTGATGGTGGAAAGTTTAAAGTTTTGAAGAGCGATTCACACTAGTAAGTTGTTACATGTGCTGTCTCCTATGAGGTCAAATCCGGCGGCATAAGGGGCCAATCATTAATTTATTCCAATCGTTATTGATAGAATTTCAACAAATACATTTATTGATTCAATTTCTAAGTTATGATAGTTATCAGATTACTGAAAGCAAGTAATGGTCTCTTAAACCAATCAATTGTAGATTAGCGCTTACTTCTGATGAAGCATATGTATCGTTCGCTTCAGTAGAGCAGTCAATAAGATGCTTTTTTGCGACGACGCAGGCCCAGGTTCCATCCTGGTCAGGATTTTTTTTAATAACGTCGTTATTTTTTATAATGCCTACACGTTACCAGTTATATATATATATATATATATATATATATATATATATATAAACGAATAACGATTGTAAAATCTCGTTACTTTGTTCAAAAAAAAAACAAGGCATAGCAAGCTTGTTTCTTTCCGCTCCTAATGTAAAATGCGTCTGATTAATTTTAAATTAAGACAAGTTAATATAAAATTTCATTATACAAGTAAATCCTGGAGTATTGCATCGCTTCATACAGACAGTTTCTAGCAGGGAACGGTTGTCGTCTAGTTGAGGGCGCTTCTATTTTCCATGCAGGAGGTCGCGTGTCCGATCCCGCTGTCATTTTTTTTTTTCTATCTCTCTCTCGTCCTTACCTGAATTAATTTTCTTTGTTTTGTTTTCTGCTTTGTTTTATTTACAGCATTTACCGCACTACTTATATACGCGAAATTATTTTCCATTGCTCGACACACAACGAAATAGAACGGATTTTAGTTTCTCAAATAGTTGTATACTTGTGAACCAACCAACTGACCTCTGGTCATGGCAGTGGCTTCGTTCTGGGACTTAAAAATTACCTGTGCGTCAAAAATTATTTCAAAGACTGTACAAGATAACAATAGTAAATAGGTAATATTATCATATTTACTTTCTTTTAGTAAGTAATGAAACACCTGAACTCACAACAACCTACGCCTGTGAAGTTGAGTAAAAGAACTTCGGTTAATGTCGACCCTTCGGTTTGAGTGGACCCTGTTGATATATTTCTTAATTGGTGCTGCCCTGGAACAGAAAATATAACTTCTTCCCCTCATCAACTTTGACGTGTTCAACGTCAGTTACGTTTACTCTCTGTGCGAAGAAGGGTTATTTTTTTATGTTTATGAAAACGACCATTTAAAAGTTTTTTATAAGTAATGCTACGAGTGATTTCCAAATTATCGATAAATTCACGACTCACGAAGTGAGGAGTGAATTTATCTAGAGAATTTGGAAATCAAGAGTGGCATTTGTTAGGACTATTTAACGAATAAAATTAAGCTGTTTACTCACAAATCATTATTTAACTATAGTTATTTTAAAATATTTATATATTTAAAGTAAACGGCGATGTTTGAAAACAAATGAGAAACGATAGGTACGCTTCATCTGCTTTTTTTGTTTATCACTGCAACCAGATCATATTATTTATTGCCAAAGGAACGCAATATTGTAAGAATGCTCTCTAGTGGAGAAAAAATGAAACACATCAAATGTTAATTCATTTCTGATGTCGTATGATGTAAATATGACAATTATATTTTTGTGGATTGTTACCTGGGAAAAAATACATTTAAGAAAGTGCAAACAGTTGTTTCTTTTTTTGGTGGTATAATCAATTGCTACAAATGTTTTTATATTAACTCCCGCATGCGGCATGTGTTGACATTCATGCAATATATATACAATCTGGTAGCCGTATTTCTCACGGGCTCAGTCACTGCAAAATAATGGTCAGACCTGTTCAGAATATTAAAAACGAGGAGCTTTCTTTAATATGGTAATTGTAACACTGATAAATATTTCGTGAAACACGACTCTGATTGGTTGTAAAACAGAAATCATTGAAACGTGATTGGTCATTGACTCCCATTTGGGTCATGAGTTAAATAGTCAAGCTAAGAATTAATTCTTTGTTTCTGCTATTGCATATTACCAATGTTGAAAAAACTCCTAATTATATTATATTATGTAGATGCTGTTTCAATATACTAATGGGTTAGGTTTGATATTATGTGACATGGTGGCTGTATAAAGTAATTAAAGACAAAGGAATTCGGTTAATGTAGACTTGGTCCACTTTACACGAATACTTATATTTTATCAAGAAGGGTGCTATATGTAAAAGCCATACACTTAATTAATTTTATTTAATATATTTGTAATTTGTCCTACACCCAAAGACCGTCGCTATCTGTAGACGAATGACGTGTGAATGTTATAAACAACGATAACATTTTTCAAAACATTAAATAAACATCGACGCTTTTTAATTACTATCAACCATAAATACTTTCAGATTAATTTGTGCCAGTCTCTATAAATTAATAGAGTAAATAAAATTAAAATAGTCTGAAAGCTAGGATAGACTATGGGATCCACTTTACCCGAAATGGAGGTTAAAGTGGACCTTTCTTGTAACGTAGAAATGTTTATGAATTGTGAATATGTTTTCATATTTGAATAAAATAACAATGATATTTCATAGTTATAACACTGATGATAATCACTGCAAATAAACGAAATTCAAATCCCTTAATTAAATGAAGAGAAAACAACAAATTCAAAATAGGGGTCCAATTACCCGAAGTTCCTCTAATCACTGTCAATAAAAACGCTCTTATCCAGCTTCAAATGCGCGATACCAAAGACTGTTTACTATTTTGTCCTAGTAAAATGGTATCCATTTCGTTCCATTAACTTCGTTTAGCCTCAAATCTTAAATTAGCGTATATGTGCCACACGCCACCCGGGCCTTAAAATGGCACGACCTGTCGGGAGAGGTATCAAGCACTATTAATCACACACAGATTTATTGACAGAACAAGGATATTAAGGGCCTTCCCGAGCAAATGATCAGCTCAATGTTAAGGCCACCTCCGAAACAACAAAACATTAAGACGAAACACACTACTCACACACACATTAATCAAAATTTGGCGAATATGATAATGACGATTACGATGACCAGATTTTGTTCGTGGACAATTCTGCCTTAATGTTTCCTGATAGTTGTGTTAAGGGTGAGGAAAAACCCCGAAAAAACCTCATCCAGAAAACTTGTCCAGACCGGGAATCGAATCCGGACCCGCTGCGTAAGAAGCAGCCACGCTACACCGAGACCACAGCAGTGAACAAAATACAAAAAAAAATACACAACACTGTCAAAATAAACTAAACTGTAATTTTTGCCTGAACGATCGAGAAATATTGAAACTTTGAACCCATGGATGTGCATTCGTGACATAATTTGCCACTGAGAAGTGACTTATGTCTCTTTCCATGATGCCGATGCCGTCAGGAATTATTTAAGCATGACTTTGAAACGTCATTTTTAAAATAAAGGATCGCCGAGGTGAATAGTGAATAGTTTTCGTAAATTCTACAACCTGGAGGGGGAAAAAAAAGTGCGGACTAATAATGAATGTCCGACGCTGACCACGATGGAAGTGCTTCATTACGTCACAGCGGTAGACGGAGGTTTTAAGCTTTCCTCCCCTCACTCACCTTCTAGACAATACCAGTGCACAAGACAAAACACACAGCACAGACCTAGAACGAGCACACCGAACTCCGTGAGTCCATTGAAGAAGAAATATATATACCATACCACTCAGCACTAAATACAGGGAATCCATTTTGAGCGGAAACCTTTTTACAGCGTTGCAGCGGCCCTCACTTTGGCCGCTATTGTGCTTGCACCGGCGGGGAGCGTGCTCCGTTACTACCGGCCAATGAAGGCAGTTACAAGATAGGCCTACAAAATACAAATAACTCAACTAATTTAGATTATCATAAAAATAGACTTACACATAGAGGTTTATTACTCACAATTTATTTGAGATACTTTTGAAAATGACCCCCGTCCGCAGTAAAATATGCCTCACATCGTTTAAACAAATTACATTGAGCAACAAAAAATAAACTTTTTTTTGTCTCGGAAAGAAAAATATGTGATTCTGATATTATTTTTTCTCCTGGATTCAAATATGATATCGGTCTTTCTCCATCTCGCAAGGTTATAATTTCAGACACTTTAATATTTTTTTACATTCGTAACTACACAATATTCGAACATTCGAACTCACCTAGAAAGAAATAAATGACGATGTTCTGCTATATTTCGCCTCTGAAGCATTCCTCTTGATGATCCAACAATAATCGGCCAGCATGTTAGGATTCCATTTGCCTTGATATCTCTATTCCATAGCTGAAAACCATTTTAGTTAGCTCATTTGGTTCTATTTTACAATGGACAAATGGACGAAAAAAACGTTTATTTAAAAAATAATTATTTAAATCCTGTAATTGAAATAAAAAATGTGGGCGATGGATAAATTCCGAATATATATTTGAAAACACGATAAAAACTGCATTAAGTTCAACTATTGGTACTAATGAGATAAAAATCATGTTGACCAGTGTTATCTGCCAATTTCTGTAATTTCGCTTCGGTAATAGACTGCATTGCACGTGTTATTTCGACCTTAAGTTCTTCTAATGTATCAGGATTATTTCGGGAAACATTTTCCTTTAGGTATCCCCAAAAATAATAACCACAGTAAGTTTAGTCCGCTGATCTAGGAATCGTACAGTCAGGATATTATTGAGAATTTTTTGAACGCGCCTTCTCAATAAGTTCTTGTTATTTCTCCTTAAGTAACATTCCACCAAATAAATTTGCTGTTCAAGCGTATACTTCATTTTCTATTACTTTCTTATGTATCACACAAAAACAAGCGACATGCGTCCCACTACGACGCACTGAAGGAACTAACCGCTGGGATGTTGTGAACAATTTGTCTCTCACGCTGGGTTCGTACTGATCGCAGAGGCGGCGGCAGAATGATGCGAGGTTTCGTCTTAAAATGGATTCCCTGTTCAATGCATACATCTCATAAAACGACTTACCCATTAGATTGGCCTTCTTGGACGCCGTTAAGATTAAACGCAAGGCCTACAGAATACACATGTGATTCCCGACAGAAGAGCACAGACGAATACAAGGGAATTACACATGCACTAAATATTCATTGAAACAATATTTATCTTTACTCAGATACAGGCAAAGCAATATTATTACGGACTCTGCTGTACAACACATTTGAGAATACAAATTACACTCCTCCACATCACACTCAATACTATAACACGAGATTATAGATACATGATCACACTAGGTATACTTAACACAACACTAGAACACACTAATAACAGAATACCAGGCACAGAAAACATACCATATGTCATTCGTATAAAAATCTACCACATACAACGAAACTACACTTACTAAACAATTCCAGCACAAGCATCCTAGTAGGTTACTTGCTGAAAAGATGGACAAATCCAGTTATAATACTTTTCCAAAACCAGGGAAAGGCGTATCAAGCTCATCAACTTACAGGCCCATCTAACTCACACCAACAATCTCCAGACTACTCGGAAAAAATTCTAGTCGTTCGCAATACGTAATTTAGTGCAGTAATGCCTACGCAATACACAAGCAGATGACACGCCTTAGCGTAGTTGGTTAAGACAATACTCGACAAGCTGGAAGACCAGGGTTCAATTCTCGGTGTGGTCATGATTTTTAAACTGACCTAACTTTTCTGGCGGCACCATTGACCACTGGGTCAACTCAATCTCTAATAGAAATGATTACCAGATGTTTGTTCTAGGTGTAAAGGTGGCCGTCACCTCTGTACCCATTGTCTAGAAAGGTGGGAGACTTAACCTTCTGCTACCCCAAGGGTCTCCTTATGGCCTGTTGTGGGATCACTTAATATATCAGCGGGCTTCACACCATGATACGATATAACAGAGCAGATCACACAGCGTCAACTTATACACCAAACATTACACAACTACATTAGTAGCTATTAATATTAAAACGTTTTATGGCACGGTATGGCTTGACAGCCTGAGATATAAATTTGGCTCTCATTAAACCTACATAATAATAATAATAATAATAATAATAATAATAATAATAATAATAATAATAATAATAATAATAATATTTTTTTATGTACAGAATGTTAATGTTTACACATCTTTCTGTGCCTAAAGTTTTATTTTTCTTCTCCACTGATCTCTCTCCATCCATTCCATGTCCTCCAGTCCCCTTGCTCTCATTCTAGTTCTTATTTCCTGTATCCACGAGTTTCGAAGTCTTCCTCTCCTCCTTCTTCCAGGTGGAAACCATTCCAATGTTTTCCTGGGTAATCTTTCTTCTTGCGTTCGTCGTACGTGCTCATGCCAATTTAATTGCTTATACTGTATATAATCAACTATTGAATAACCAATATTAATTTTTTCTCTTATGACAGTATTTCTTATTTTGTCTAATTTTGAACATCTTGCTTCTCTCCTCAAGAAATCATTTCCATCGACATAAGTTTTTGTCCTAAGTTTTTGTTGAATTTCCAAACTTCAGCTCCATATGTGACAGTACTTCTCACTATTGACTTATATATTTGTAACTTATTTTTCCTGGTTATGTGTCTGTTCCATAAGACTCCATTCACCATTGCTGTTATTGCTCTACCTTCATTTATTCTGTTCTTAACATCACTTTCTTATTTATCCTCTTTATCTAATTTTACTCCCAGATACTCAGTTTCAGAATAATAATAATACTAATAATAATAATAATACTAATAATAATAATAATACTAATAATAATAATAATAATAATACTAATAATAATAATAATAATAATAATAATAATAATAATAATAATAATAATAGCTTTATTTTACCTGGTAGAGTTAAGGCCTTAAAGCCTAGTCTACCACTCAACCAGGATAGAATAAAAATACAACAATTATTCTTACATCTAAAATGCAATAAACAAAATTATTACATGTTATTTCTACAATATATATTTTATTATTTACAATATATTTTCATTTAATCTAGATTTAACGAATGAAGTGTAAAATGTACATGATAGAAAAATGAAAAAAACTTAATGATATAGAATAAATATAGTTCTCGTGAAAAATAAATTATTTATCAACAAATAATTGTATAAGACGGATATCCGACAGTACATGTTATAGAACTGCACAATTACGATTGAAAGTAGTAACTTCCTTTCTCTTTAACCTCCAGGCAGGTTCACCTCGAGGAGGTCTTCCAAGCCCTCACTTATTTTTCATTTACGTATCTGACATACCCTATCAATCCAGGACTAAATAAGAGTAAGGCAGTTTGCTGACGCTGCATTATACTGGTCATCTTCCAGGAACATAATAGAATCCACATCACAACTGAG
The DNA here is from genome assembly GCA_030220185.1 of Diploptera punctata. Taxonomy (NCBI): domain Eukaryota; kingdom Metazoa; phylum Arthropoda; class Insecta; order Blattodea; family Blaberidae; genus Diploptera; species Diploptera punctata. Next base: position 1,216,998 of record JASPKZ010008136.1, read on the forward strand.
TTGACTGACCACTTAGACTGGACGAACAAATGGAGGATACATACAAACACTGACAAAACATAAGTCATCCATCCATCCATAGTAATTCTGCCCGAAGGCAGGTCCTTCACTGCAAATATAGCATTTTCATACTATGCTTGCAGCTTTGCTAGGGAATTGTAGTGTGATACATTCCCGTTGCTTTCCACACCGGTGAAGGATGATGATGATAATGATAATGATGATGATGATGGCCATATGATTTCGGGGACCGTTTGGGCCTTGAAGTTTTCCTGACATTTGTCTTACAGGTGAGGAAAAAACCCGATAAAAACCTCACCCAGAAAAGCTGCCCAGATCGGGGATCGAACCCGGGCCCGCTGCGTGACAAGGCAGCACATTACCTCGAGACAACAGCGGTGGACACAAGTCATGGTGATCCGAAAAAATGTCGAAAAATCGGATAGAATATTACACTGTAATGGTACAAAACACACCAATATCCTACAATCGCAGCATAATGTACTTAGGGTATACACTCATGTTCATTCTGAAACTAAACGTATGCACAAAAAATACACAACTAATTAGGCACGCCGCTTAAAATACTATAGAACTATACTATCTCAACAGAACACATCCAACTTTAATAACTCTGTTCCAACTTCACTTTACAAAAATGCTACTTGGACCTGTTATACTGTAAGCTTCTCCAGTTTAGGTCAACGCATCAGCAAGTCAAGTGTATAAGCTGGAAGCTAAAGAAAGGAAACTAGTTTGCCATACTTACTTATTACCACGCACATACCCCAACAACAGGACATATAAGATTTGTAATATGATCACATGAAATAAAGAAACACATCTTACTATTGTAGAGCATGCAACCGTTACCCACTCACTTAACTCATATACAAGACAAACAAAAAAAATAAAGGTAAAATTATCCCACTAAAGGTCGTAGGCTATAGGGACTTTGCGTAGTAGGGTGTTAATTCTTCTACCTTTCTACACAATCGGCACGTGATGTCAGTCGGACTGTCAGACCGGCTGGACTACCGCTTTTACCCCAGAAGTCTTATACTCATTTATGTTAGTATCTAGCTACCTTATGGCTTTCAATAAGGATCATCAATGTTCCCAATTCTCTTCTAATGGACTCCCTAACACTATTGCCATGTTTCATAAGATACAATCGAAACCGTGTATACCCGGCACCGAGGGCGTTTAATGGATTGTTCCTAAACGGTTTCCCTAATAAAGGAAGAAACTGAATCGACCTGTCTGATGTTCCCATATCCAATCTCCTAAAAATAATAACTATGACAATATACCCCCTATTAAGAAAGAGGTAGGCCTACAACATACAAAGTTTACAGAATATCTATTATTAATTTAAATCAATACTCTTATGGTCTTTAAAGTTCCGATTAATATTCTTATTATTCTCCTTCTTCATCACGTAACTATGCAACCTGGTTATGGACTTAGCTACCTCAAAAATAATATTCCTTATATTCTTGTCACTTTTTCCCCTTTTTATGATAATCTTCATTGTTCTTATATCCTCGTGTACACTTTATATATATGTATATATATGTATAACTCACCGAACAATCAATCCGAGAGGTTCGTGACCGCGAGGACATAAGCTCTCCATACTTTCTTATTCATAACTAATGTTCTCCAATCCCCTGAATAATAATTTACCCTCCTCAATTGAATCGTTTATTTCAAAAGCCAGTTAAGCAACAAATTGTTGATTTTGAGTCAATCAAAGAAAACTCCCTAGAAACTTAAAATACATTTTTTAAAATTTGATATTTTTTTCTAAGAAAGTTATTCATTTGTGTAACTCTTTGATAAACAAAAATCTTTGTTATCTATATTGACAAATGTAAAACAAAAATAATAATAATAAGTTTGCACTTGACTGTTTTGGAAACAAACAACCATTACTATTGTAAATGTTGTATGAAAGTCTAATTTCATTAGGGACTTCAAACGTAAAATGAAAAATGAACATTTTAAAGAGTTTAATATCATTGGCATTGATACATAATGGTCCTTGAATGATTATTCGTCATCATACACACACTCTACAGTGAATTCTACTTCTGTTGTAGGCCATTAAAATATTTTCATAAAACTCGTCGTATCCAACCAAATAGGGTTTTAGAGCTTGTAAATCTTGTATCTCTCACATTTATTGGGACCTACAACATTCACGAAACAGTTAGATTAGGGCCTAGTATTTCACATTGTAAAATAAACCAGAAACACAAACTGAAAATTTTAAGTATAAATATTCTGCACAAACAATATGCACTTTTGATCATTATAAAATAAAAAAATAAACCCATATTTTTAAACATCTATTATAAAAATATTTCAAAGAATACGTTGTTCTGATTAAGTATTTTGTTTTTTACTCACCTTTCCTGAAGGATATGCGACCTGTGTAGGTAAGGCAGGAGGAGGACGTGTTTTTAGCAAAGTGAATGTTGATGATATATATCCATCTATAAATGGCTTCACAACTACTTTTCCCGGCAAGTTCTTGTTATAACAAAACTGTTTGTAAGTTAAAAATCTTTAAAGCTCCCTCTTGTCCTTTGGATAGGCTCTACCAGATGTTTGAACAGAGTTTGTCATTTTTTGTACGATTGAGGCCACCATTTTTTAAAAGATTTAATGTCTTGAGTGGTCACATTGTGAATATTGAAACGACCTGTTTTACTGGCATTCAGTATATCTTCTGCATATTGTTCTGGAGTGTACGTGCGGTCAATGTTTTTCATAATAGCACCAAAATCTCGGTCACAGGGTGAATACGAGTGTCAGACACTGCTCTCAATCACAAGCAGGGTTTCCAGAACATTGACCCAGCGCGACGCAATAAAATTCGCAGTTTTGAGCAGAAACAAGTTAAGCGCTGTCACTTGACTTCTTTCTGCGCTAAACAAGGATTTCTCGACTTTGCTTCACCATCACATGGGGACAGCATTTGACTTGTTTGTGCATTAAACGATGTATTTACCTTCACAAAACAATAATCGGCCAATAACTCAATTTTGGATTTTTTGTTGTTTAACTGGTTTCTGAAATAAACGATTCAATTACTGGTTAATACCATTTTCCACCTCATTTTTGGCCTACATACTGGGCACTTTACCTCTGGTTTGCCTACAAGGACTTATTTTGCCTCTCATTAATTCTCCATTCCTACCACACACCTTGCCCGTCGCAGACTACTTGACTTAACTGTTCTTATTTCATCGGGTTTTCAATAAAGATCATGATGCTCACTCTAAATAAGCCATCTTCCTTCACTTATCTGTTCGTCTTTCTTCGGTAGAAAACATTTACTAAGGACTTTCTCTCATATACTAGTAATATTTTCTACACCCTCAAAGCAAAAGACCACATTTCATATCCATATAATGAGTAATAGCATCCACTTCCAGTATTGAGTCCATGTTTTATTACTTTCTGCACCTCATAACTGTTAAAAACTAATATTCCTAGTTAGGTCTATTTGAATTCACCCACATCTTCAATAACTTATATTCCTAATGTTTTATTAAATAATTCCATTACTTAATGTATATGTATATCTAACCATATATTGGGTTTTATTAATACATAATTCCAGCTCCAATTTCTTAACATTACTCCTGAGAATGTGTGTATTGACCTTTGTTACTTCCTCGCTATCACCTATTAATACATCATCAGTATATACCAACAACTTATTAAATTCATTGACTTGTACGCTCTCTTTATCATGTAGAGATTTGATGGTATGATCTAATACAAAATTGAATAGTAAAAGGAGATAGTGCGTCTCCTTGCTTTAACCCAATCTGAATTTCAAAGATATCTGAAAACTATATGCTTACCCGCTTACTCTTTGTGCCATTTGGACACATTCTAATACGTCTGACGATTTAGGAATACTGAATTCCATCAAAAAAACTGTATAAATTTCCCACTTTACTGAATCTGATGTCTTTTTGAAGTCTACATATGGATGATGTATCCATCCGTAGTAATTCTGCCCGAGGGCAGGTCTTTCACTGCAATCACAGCATTTTCATGCTATGCTTTGCAGCTTTACTAGGGAATTGTAGGTGTGGTAGTTTCCCGTTGCTTTCCACAACCGGTGAAGGATTATAATGATGATGATAATGATGGTCATATGATTTCGGTGACCGTTTGGGCCTTAAATTTTTCCTGACATTTGTCTTACAGGTGAGGAAAACCCCGATAAAAAACCTCACCCAGAAAAACTGCCCCGACCGGGGATCGAACCCAGGCCCGCTGCGTGAAGAGGCAGCACGCTACCTCGAGACCACAGCGGTTAACAGGTGATGTATAGTGCCGTTATATTCCCATTTATTTTCTAAAATATGTCTTCTACTAAAAATATTATCTGTTGTCCAGCTCTTTCTTCTAAATCCGCATTCATGATAAACCTATTTTTATTCGATTTAGGGAGTAAACCTAGGTACTAATAGGGCTTATACATTCATTTAGAATCTTGCACAAAGTTGAAAGTAATTAGGTGCACCTGCTGTTGTAAACAATCAGATTCATCACCTTTCTTATAGATTGGTACGATCATCGATTCTTCTCTTTCATTTGGGAGAACCTCTTTTTCCCAAATCTTACGAAATAAATTAGGTATCTTGCCCATTATTTTTTCTGTCCCTGATTTTATCAGCTCTCCTGAGATCCCACCATAACCTAATGCTTTATACAATTTCAATTGTTCTATCTCCGTTTCAAACTACAATGCGCTTGGCTCTGAGTCTGATATTTCTGCTGTCTGAAAATCTTCCTCTTAAATACCCTGTTCTCCATGTGCATTTAATAGAAGATAAATGCAGTTTCTCCATCTTTTTAATGAACTCCTGAAATCTGCATTTATCCTCACTTTCATTGCAAATATTATCTGTTGTAACGTAAAAACTTTTCCCTTCTCTCTTAATTATCGATGTAATTATCTACTGCTCCATTTTTTTCCATTCGTTTCGAGATCACTAACATACTCTCTCAAATATTCCCCTTTTTATTCTTTAAAATCCTAGCATTTTACCGTCTGATGTTACCCATTTTTTCCAAATTATCCTCATTTTACTCATGTAATGAATTAATTTTTTGCTAGTTTTTTCTTTACAATTTTCGTTGAAAAATTTCTTATTTTGCCTTTTGTAAAATAATATATGCTTTCAAATGCTGACGATTTAATAGTACCTCTTATACTCTCCCATTCACTATTGGTATCAATTTCTTCTTCGGTTGCCACATTTCCATATGAACAATCGTTTCTCAAGTTTTCAATTAAAATGTTTCACAGTTATCTTTAGTGTTTGTTCCTCTCATAAGCGATACCGTTCTCTGATTTTTATCCTGACCAGATGACTACCCGTATTGCAGACTATCCTCCTAACTGAACTATCGTCGATGATAATATCATGCCAGCGTTTATCTACTAATACAGGATCAGGTTTCAGCATCTGGAGGTACTAAGTTGTATTTATGAATATTCTTATGTTGAAAAGTTGTGTTCTTAACTAAATATTCTTTGACGTCGCAATAGCTATCTAACCCCATTCTATTTTCTGTTTTCATGAAACAATTTTGCCTGTTGTTGGCCTGAATGTATTTACCCGTCCCACTTTTGCATTAAAATCTCCTAAGCAAAATTTCATGAGATATCGTGAAAGCCTATCGAATACCTGTTCTAATTCTTCTTAGAACTCATCCGTGATCTTCCAAATCTTCTGTAAGACCATGTCTATCTACGATTACAAAGTCATGTCGTTTACCCATGAGAATAATGTATGTCATTCTACCGCCAACAAACTTAAAGTAGGCCTACCGGATAGTTGAGAGGGTCCTCCATCGCACTAAAAAAAGTTCCGAATTCTTGTCTCGTTGCACCCCCATAGTATAATGTAGATGAGAATACCTTATCATGGTCATCTAACTTTCTGTAAAGCGAATATATCCAAGAGAGATTTAATTCCAGCGTTAATATTTCTAGTGCCTTCAATGCCACCCCATACTATTTAATTATCATTGGCTGATGGGTGGACCCTACTATCCATGTTAATAGAAAAACTGAGTTAATTCCACATTAAAACATAAACATGATAATTTATTAACAATTAACCATTATCCACTAATTAAACTCCCTGTTCCTCGAAAATTAATAATATGTTCACATATACCTTATTAGGTAACACGGAGCCTAATAAAGCCATGGGGCCAATTATTGCATGAGTGTTTTAAACGTATCAAATTGATTTGCCTCGGCAATACAAAGTAGTCCATCAAACACTTCCATACAACGCAGTTTATTTTTTTCTCGCCTTCTTTAATCTGTGAAATATCTGTGCTATTGAATTTTAAATACATAAACTAATTATGTTAACCTGCGCTGGTTTAAGTCCCCATGGGAAAATAAATTTTCGCATGTAATTTCGGTCTAATGGGACCGATGCCCACCCATCATCATGAGAAATTTTGGCACGTGCTATAAATAGCGGCTGCAGGTTGAAATAACCAACTATAACTTCTTGGTGACTCAATATGCTGACCACATGCCATCCCTATATTAGGTAAATGATCCTCCACATTTGTAAATGGCAAGTGGATATGAATCCAGCAGCCGGCTGGTTGGATAAGGGTCTTCTTAGGCCTATTGCGCCACGACGTTTTACGTTAAATTTTGTTACTGTGTGTTATTTCTTGAAGAGAATGCACACTTGATGGTTAACTTGTAAAATATTTAATTTATGAAGTAGGAAGAACGTTGGCTTGAAATATAGCACATGACCTCTTAGTTATTTTGTATACGTGCTTGTTTTGATATGAAGTGTGTAGGGTGGGTGCGTGGTGAGAGTAATGAAAAGTGTAGAAGAAATTATGATTATTGCGCAGTGTGACTTGAATTTGAAAACATCCCGTGAAACTAGCAAAAAGTGCTGGTAATTGTGAACTAATTCAAGAACCTTCGTGTTGACGCCACATCTGTGTGTATAATATAATGACCTCAAGCTTACTTCGGTCTCCACATTTTAAAGATGGAAGCTAACTACATACTTCTAATTGCGTTATTTACATAAATACACCTCCATAATATTGCATACTACAATTGATACATAAGACTTAAGGTCCAAATATCGCCCATGTAAAGTAAATTGTAGCTTAAAAGTTCACTTTAACCACATCACATATAAAATCGGTCATAATGTGGAATGTTACATTGAAATTAACATATTTTGTATTAGTAACTTACCAGAAAAATTAATTTGTACTTAAAATAGGCTATATGTTTGTCTTTTGAACAAGGGGTCCGACCATCGCCATTGCAAATAAACAATAGTAGCATAATAAATTATTATATTTCTTTTCATAGTAATTCTGCCCGAAGGCAGGTCCTTCACTGCAACCATAGCATTTTCATGCTATGCTTGCAGCTTTACTAGGGAATTGTAGGTCTGGTAGCTTCCCTTTGCTTTCCACACCGGTGAAGGATGATGATGGTGATTAATGATAAGGATGATGATGATTGATGGCCATATGATTTCGGGGACCGTTTGGGCCTTAAAGTTTTCCTGACATTTGTCTTACAGGTGAGGGAAAACCCCGATAAAAACGTCACCCAGAAAAACTGCCCCGACCGGAGATCGAACCCGGGCCCGCTGCGTGACAAGGCAGCACGCTACCTCGACACCACAGCGGTGAACTGTATATATATATATATATATATATATATATATATATATTAACATAAAAAGAGCAGTATTTATTAATATATAAGGTCTTTTAGAAGTTAATTGCCATATGTAGGGGTATATGGCATAGTGGTGTAACAGTAATATAATGTACGGTTAAAAACTATAATATAGTTACCTTGTAGGTCCGTCTCCTCAACTTAAGTTCTTTTAAACTATGTAGGGCCTTTCGGGACTAGTCCCATCATCAGCAGAATGCATTAGGTCCGTTCTTGTTGACCCTTGTTGAAGCACTTCAACAAGGGTCAACAAGAACGGACCTAATGCATTCTGCTGATGATGGGACTAGTCCCGAAAGGCCTACATAGTTTAAAAGAACTTAAGTTGAGGAGACGGACCTACAAGGTAACTATATTATAGTTTTTAACCGTACATTATATTACTGTGAACTAATACCTCAACGGAAAATCACCATGAATTTTACTAGTATCGATACTGGTGTAAGTCATTTTTCATCTTTTTGAAGAAAAAGAACAGTGATTTATTTGTCAGTTACAAAGAATCAAGTTAGTTTAATATTGATAAATATGTATATATTTTATTATCCTAAGTGACGATATTAATTGTAGATGTATCTGAAATAAAGTATGCAGTTACTGACTTACACCACTATGACATGTACCCTACGAGTATGAACTTGAAATAGATATAAATAATTATATACGTAGATTTATATTAATATAGGATCATTTGCAGAGGTAAGAGGAAAACGTAAGTGGAAATATGACCTGGAATATATTTATTTTATTAATAAACCAAATTGAACTGAAATGTATGATACCTATGTAAAATTTGAAAATATAATTTAAATTAAAAAATAACATACATTCCGCAAAACGTTTCTGCTTTTTGTTTTGTCACATTTTTCATATACACACATTCAACGCATTTTACACTTAGGAAACAAGTCTATCGTTCAAAAACAATTTGTGACCAATGATACATTCAGCGATATTGGGAATAACGTAGCGCGATATTAGGGCCAACGCTACTGTACTATGTGGCTCCTTGCATACTCAGTACAAATGAAAATTAACAAAGTAAATTTCAAATTTCATACGGGATCATTGTCCGTTATTTGTAATCGTACTACTCGCTGCACAATATTTCAAAGAAAATAATTGGGTATACGTGTAATACAATAACGTGAAATGTAACTTACTTGACTATTTAACTCATGCCCCAAATGGGAGTCAATGACCAATCACGTTTAAATGATTTCTGTTTTACAACCAATCAGAGTCGTGTTTCACCAAATATTTATCAGTGTTATAATTACCATATTAAAGAAAGCTCCTCCTTACAATATTGCGTTCCTTTGGCAATAAATAGTATGATCTGGTTGCAGTGATAAACAAAAGAAGCAGTAGAAGCGTACCTATCGTTTCTCATTTGTTTTCAAACATCGCCGTTTACATTAAATATATAAATATTTTAAAACAACTATATTTAAATAATGATTTGTGAGTAAACAGCTTAATTTTATTCGTTAAATAGTCCTAACAAATGCCACTCTTGATTTCCAAATTCTCTAGATAAATTCACTCCTCACTTCGTGAGTCGTGAATTTATCGATAATTTGGAAATCACTCGTGGCATTACTTATGATAACTCTCAGATGGTGAATATTCTTGAGGCTTGTTTAAAGCTCATCCACATGTTACAACTACTGAGCACGCGGCAGTTACACGTGCTGTCTATCAAGTTCTGAAAATGTATACGAGATAACTGAACTATTGTAGGAAATACAGTCTAGGCCATATTGGAAACACGGGCGATAAATGGGACGTATAATATATAGTCATTTATGTCACAAAACTTACATCAGACCAAATAATTTAAAATGTATGCATAATAGTTCTTAAATCATATTTGATCCTCTGCCTAATGTAGGCATATATATATATATATATATATATATATATATATATATATATATAAGTAATGAAAATAAAATGAATATATATCATACAATTGTTAAAAACATCATTACTTATGGAGCAGAAATTTGGCCAATAACAACAAAAACAAATAAGTATATTTTGGCAAGGGAATGGATTTTATACGAAGGGCAGCAAGAATTTCAAGAAGAGAAAAATTAGGAATTCAATTAAAAGGGAACAAATGAAGATTAGATTATATTGAAACTCAGCAATTAAGATGGTACGGACATGTTCAGATAATGGAAGAGGATCGGCTACCAAAATCTGTTTTGGAAAGGTAACCTGAAGGAAAACGAGGCAGAAGAAACCCTAAAACCTCCTGGAGTCAGGGAACATATTTATACATGAAGGAGAAACATCTACAACCAGGAGCTTGGATGGACCGACAAAATTGGCTATTGGTAATCGGACGATGTCAGATACATTAATCAACCAATGATCTATCTATCTATATATAACTGTAAGCTTAATTCTAATATCAGATAATAATTAATTCAGTTGACATCGGATCAGGGAAACAAAATAATGTTTTTATTGTCTCCTCTAAAAACCGGGTCTCAAGTGGATAGGTGTTTTTGTTACAAAGAAAATGTCTCTATATTTATACAGGAGGTAGTATTCCACAATACAAGAATAAAGTTTTCTGTAACCATGGTTTCTAACTTCTCAGTTATGGTCTTATTTTGTAAGATCGGTATGTCTTCTGCTCCTAGCACTTTTGCTAGAAACAGATGAATAAATGTTGTATTTTGACATTAGATACTATTACTGCAGTGTTATAACGAAGCATGTACCTGTTAAGCTCTACACCGTATGAAAATAACTTGACAGATAGAGAAATATTTAGTACGCAGTGCAATAAATTGTTTAATATTGTGTTAACATACAGGTTGATACAAATATGAACAAGATATGCTTGCACATTAACTCGGAATAAAAGAGAATTCGCTATTAAAGATAAAACCATAGTTCTATAGGTATTATGGAACTTCTCTCTATAGTTTCGATTTTGCAATGCTCTTTGGTTGTCCTCTGTTTTACGTTGATACTCTAAAGCTCCAAGTCTATTTGTATTCAACCATCCAGCATGTCTGGATAATTTTCATTGACTACTTAACTCATGCCCCAAATGGCATTCAATGACCAATCACATTTCAATGAATTTTGAATTACAACCAATCACAGTCGTTTTTCACCTCGATTTTATCACTTTAATTTTTTCAAGTGGCTTCCAGATTGTATATATAGTGCACAAATGTAACCAGATTCTGCTTGTGAGATATAATAGAAAAACATTCGTAGCAATTGATTATACCACAAAAAAATCACTGTTTGCACTTTCATAAATGTATTATTTCCCAGGAATTAACGTTGCAAAAAAATATAATTGACATATTTACATCATAGGACATAAGAAATTAATTAATATATCGTTTGATGTGTTTCATTTTTTCTCCACTAGGGTGCATTCTTACAATATTGCGATCTTTTGGCAATAAATAATATGATCTGGTGCAGCGATGAACAAATGAAGCATAACAGACGTTTCTCATTTTTTTCAATCATCGCCGTTTACATTACATACATAAATATTTTAAAATAACTATATGTAAATAAAGATTTGTTAGTAAACAGCTTAATTTTATTCGTTAAATAGTCCTAACAAATGCCACTCTTGATTTCCAAATTCTCTAGATAAATTCACGACTCACTTCGAATTTATCGATAATTTGGAAATCACTCGTGGCATTACTTATGACAAAACTTGATTTTTTGTAATGTGTACAGTAATGCCCAAAAGCCTGAAGTCGACATGAAAGGCGTCCATTAATTTTTATTGTTATTATTCTGCTTTCTTTATATTGTTCCCCTAATTAGATTATATTTTTAAATAGAGAGTAATAGGCGAAAAACTTGTCAATCCATAAAATGTTATTATGAGATAACTGAGTTTAAAATTTGATATGTTTGTTACAAATATGTTACAATTTTTTCTTTTGTATTATGAATTTTTCTCTTCACTATATATGTGAAATATGGTATTAAATTTTGTTGTAATATTTTTTTTATAATTTTATGTGGTATATTAACTTTCTCCATATCTGCCTTACACCTTAGTGAAATGGAAATTATATATATATATATATATATATATATATACATATATATATATATAATTCATGACTTAAATATGTGGCTTGTCAGGATTCCCCATGAACTTAAAGGTGGACTGCCAACATGGTAATAAATCTGACATCTATTGTTTTTTTTAACATTTATTATTAAAAATCAATAGATACACGAGTTATTTGATCCAGAGACAAAGAACTTCAATAATGCAGAAAGCTGATTTTAAAAAAGTGGGTTGTCAAGTTTTTCACCCAAAACCTCATATCTTCATTTCTAATTATAATTTCAAGATATGTAGAAAAGGCTACAGAAACTTCGTTATGCGTTTCTAAGTTTCAACATATAATTTCGATCCCAGTAGTGAAATGGGTACCTGTTGTCTTCAGGAATCTAGGTTTCCAGCTTCAAACCCAACGGAAGTTTACACTCTTTCAAAATATAAAAACGTCATTTCTGAGGAAGGAATATTGGGACCAGTGTGGTCTATTTAATTCTCCGATTTGTTCTCAAATTTGAATCGTGTCACTAAATGAAGTAAAAATACAAAATTACATTTTTCGCCTTAACCCTTAAATTGGAGGAACAATATTTCTCGCGCCAGTTATTCAAATGTTTCGGACCGTAAAGAAAACAAAATCTTAACTTAAATTACACTGGTCAACATGATTTTTATCTCATGAGTACCATTAGTTGTACTTAATCCAGTTTTTTTATCGTGTTTTCAAATGTGTATTCGCAATTTCTACATCACCCACAGTTTTTTTAATTTCAATTTCAATTAATGGATTTAAATTATTATTTTTTTAAATAAACCTAGATTTCTTCCCGGAAAATCTTGGCGCAGTGAGCGATGAGCACGAGAGACACTTTAATCAGGAGATTTCAGCTATGGAAAAGAGATATCAAGGCAAATGGAATCCTAATATGCTGGCCGATTAATGTTGGTCCATCAAGAGAGATGCTCCACAGGCGAAATATAGCAGAAAATCTTCATTTTTTACTTTCTAGGTGAGTCCGAATGTTCGAATATTGTGTAATTACGAATGTAGAAAATATTAAAGTGTTTGAATTTATAAATGTCTGTCTCTCGGCAACCTTGCGTGATGGAGAAATACCGATTATCATATTTGAATTCAGGATCCACCGCTGTGGTCTCGGGGTAGCGTGCTGCCTTGTCACGCAGCGGGCCCTAGTTCGATCCCCGGTCGGGACAGTTTTTCTGGGGTTTTTCCTCACCTGTAAGACAAATGTCAGGAAAACTTTAAGGCCCAAACGGTCCCCGAAATCATATGTCCATCGCAATCATAATCATTCATATTCATCTTAGGTTAAGCTTAGGATTAGGGACTCTCCTGGCGCGCCATTATCATCATCATTATCACCCATCATATCATCGGGGCAACGTAACCTCGCCTTCCAGGCGCCCCAACCTCAGAAGTGGGTTACAAGTACGCCATGCCTGGAAAGAAACCAGGATTGTCGAAAGACAAACTGGGACATTTGAAAAAAAATTGAATTCTGGAGAAAAAGTACTATCAGAATCACATATTTTTCTTTCTGAGAAGAAAAGAGTTTCTTCTTTGTTGCTCAGTGTTATTATTGTACACTAATATGTAATTTGACAACAATATACGTAATTCATAATAATTTGTTTATTATTGGTTTATAAACAATAATAAATAAATGAAATCGACGTATCTTATAGGATACATTTACAAATTAAGGTGTAAGACAGCAGAATTCATAGATTTGTTATTAAAACTTACATTACTTGCTATATAATTTTCAGACCAAACATTTGCTTTCGTCTAACACTTCTGCCCAACAAGCCGTTTTTCTATTTTTTATTAATCTATATTACGTATATTGTTATGTTGTATTCTGTTTAATGAAACGTCTTTTACTGTTTTCTTCTCTTCCTGATCTGTGTGAAATATACACTGTTTTCTTCACGATTTTATCTTAGTAATTTATTTGACGACATTCTTGAACAATTCAGATTATTAACGTAGCAATTAAAGGTTGGGCATGAAACAGCCGAAAACGTTTGCTCACAGGACCATTATTTCAAGATTCAATCTCCTTTTTCTGCCGATATTATGTCACGGTATCCATATATTTACTTTCTTTTCAAAGGAAGTCATGCTTAGGGTTTTTAATGTCCTTAAAATTTAATCGATCCCGCCTGATTTTGAACCTACGAACCTCCGAAATGAAGGCGAGAATAGTAACCACTAGGAACGAATTTCTCTTCGTTTGAAATCCCTATATTTCTCAAAAAATATAATTTTCCACTTGAACTTCAATATGTATTTATAATGAATATATGTAGCCTACAGTGTTTTTCAGGAGAATTAATTAAAATATAGCATGTAAATATGATGTTTATATTCGATTACAGCTTAAAAAAACTATAATGTGATAAATTTACCACATTTCTTATCTTCTTGTGGTTTCATATACAAAATATGTACTTCTTCTGAGATAACAAAAACTTTGCGAACTATGTGACGTATCTAGTTTTTATCAGAGAGCTTCTTTAGCGTGTGGTCACGAATGAATTTCTTAAAACTGCAGTTTCTTATACATATTCAGCAGTTTTGCCAATCCATAATATATAAAATGTTTTGCGAGATGAAACACGTAAGCAAAAGTAATAAATAATAGTTTTAAAAAACTAAAACAACACGCTTCATTAGAAAATCGAACTAAAATATGAAAAATAATTTTAATTTCCCACACGCTTGGGATAAAATTAAAGTGGTCAACAAAAAAATCATCTCCAACACATCTAGAATAAAACTAGAGTTATCTACAAAAAAAAATAATTTACCATCAAAAGCTTGGGGTGCTTTTTATAGTTTTTACGTTTTCTTCTTAGAGACTTTACTTTTACCAATATCAGTTTATTATCAAATATTTTAATTGATATAGAGCACCCAACGCTTTTGATGGTAAAATTATTTTCTTTTTGTTGATAACTCTAGTTTTATTCTATATGTGTTGGAGATGATTTTTTTTTCTTGGCCACTTTGATTTTATCCCAAGCGTGTTGGAAATTAAAATTATTTTTCATTTTTTAGTTCGGTTTTCATTAAAGCGTATTGTTTTAGTTTTTTAAAACTTTTATTTATTTTTTTTAGTTTTAATATTTTACAGAATAAGATAAAAAATGTAAATGTCTTTAAATTCGATACTATTGTAGTATGAGCTAAAAGTAATACTCTACTAAAAAAAGTCATCCGGGCCGGATTTGAATCAGCGACCCATGGATTACTGAAATTATATACCCCTACAGTCCACCGCTGTACCAACTGAGCTGATACAGTGATTGAATAAGAAGTTGATAACTCCGCAATCTATTATACCGGTTTTTATTATTTTGATTTTCTGTTGATTCTGGCCAAAGTTTTAGAAGCATTTATGAAATTCTTGTATTGTCATTGGTCCTTTACAAGTATACAAAGTTTCAAGTCGATCCAATGATTTTAAGTGAGTGAAAATCGTGTAGAAAAATTCTGTTACATAATTACATACACTTTTTTATTTTCTGATGATTCTGGCCAGGATTTTAGAAGAAAAATGAAATTATTTAATTGTCATTGGTCCTTTACAAGTATACAAAGTTTCAAGTCGATCCAATGACTTTATGTGGGTGAAAATCACATTGTTAAAGATTCCGTTACATAGATAGATACGTGTCTAGCTAATATAAAGCGTGTAAAAAACAAATAAGAGCAGAATGTTAAGTTAAAATTCCTGAATTATTGTAAATGATAATCCTAAGTATTTAACCTTTTCACTGCTGAGATATTTCCAGCCTTTAAAACCCTCCTTGCTCAATGCAGGGAGAAATATGGAAACAGTTTATTTAGGTTCCTAAGAGATGTAGTACCAAGAGGACGAAGATCACTGGGCCGTCTTATGAAACGCTGGAGGGAAAATTTTCTATAGGATCGTAACAGGCCTTGTCCTAATACTTGGAAGGAAGAAGAAGAAGAAGAAGAAGAAGGAGAGAGATGACAGTATATGCCTGCTTAGTTTGAAATAATGCAATACGTATTATATAAGTAGCAGGCGTTTGGAGTTGAGAATGGATATACACACCCATAGCACGGCAAGCATTTTCTTTGCCAACGGATATACCCGTTCGTAGCAGTGTGAAGGTTAAAACTTGTTTCTCCTGTACTAAGTAACATCAGTGTTACCACGGATTCCTTTGTGTGTATGTTATTAGTAAATGGATTATGAGAAAATTAGATTATAATTATGATAATGTTGCAGTGTTAAATTTATATTGTGACGCGTCCTGTTGCGACGTTTAAATTACGCGGACGAAGGCAAGAATAGTGGTTTCGCATTGGTCGGAATAGATTTGCGAGTCGCCGATTCGCAAGTCTAAAGGCTCGCGCAAACCAACGAAATATCTGTGCCCTCATTCGAGGTATCTCTACGCACCTCAACTATCCCCTTCGGGAAAGATCAGACTTCCATAATGGCTTCGTCCCATAGTGCTTCCGCTATCACACGCCTCATAATTCCCTCCATATTTTCATGTTTTTCCACTTATTTTTATTACACACAAATAAGCTCTTTTGCAGTAGATTAAGAAAGGTAAAATTGTATATTATTAACCATTCCTACACCTTCTACAGTATGTAGTGTATTGCAAATAATATAAATAATAGTTTTAACATTTAATTTCCAACATGCTTGGGATAAGTAATTTTACCGTCAAAAGCGTGGGGTGCTCTTTATCAATTAATATATTTGATAATTAACAGATATTGTTAAAAGTAAAGTCTCTAAGAAGAAAATGTAAAAATCATAAAAAGCACCCCACGCTTTTCATGGTAAAATTATTTATCCTAAGCATGTTGGAAATTAAAATTATTTTTCATTTTTTTAGTTCGGTTTTCTAATAAAGCGTGTTGTTTTAGTTTTTTTAACTATTATTTATTTTTTAGTTTTTAGTTTTAATATTTTACAGGATAAGATAAAAATGTAAATATCTTTAAATTCGATACTAATGTAGTATGAGTTAAAAGTAATACTCTTCTAAAAAAACTCCCAGCCGGATTTGAACCAGCGACCTATAGATTACTGAATTTATATACCACTAGAGTTCACCGCTCTACCATCTGAGCTGTTACAAGGATTGTCTAAAAGGTCCACAAGTCCGCAACCTATTATACCAGTTTTCACTTTTTTTTATTTCCTGATGATTCTGCCAGGATTTTAGAAACAAAATATGAAATTATTGTATTGTCACGGATCCTTTACAAGTACACAAAGTTTCAAATCGATCAAATGTTTCTAAGTGGGTGAAAATCGTGTTCAAAGATTCCGCTACATAGATACAAAGACACTTTTTTTATTTTCTGACGATTCTGGCCAGGATTTTAGAAACAAATATGAAAATATTTTATTGTCGCGGGTCCTTTACAAGTATACAAAGTTTCAAGTCGATCCAATGTTTCTAAGTGGGTGAAAATCATGTTCAAAAATTCCGTTACATAGATACAAAGACACTTTTTTGATTTTCTGATGATTCTGGCCAGGATTTTAGAAAATAAATAATAATGTATTGTATTGTCATGGGTCTTTTACACGTATACAAAGTTTCAAGTCGATCCAATGTTTCTAAATGGGTGAAAATTGTGTTAAAATATTCCGTTACATAGATACAAAGACACTTTTTTTATTTTCTGATGATTCTGGCCATGATTTTAGAAACAAAATATGAAATTATTGTATTGTCACGGGTCTTTTACAAGTATTCAAAGTTTCAAGTAGATTCAATGATTTTAAGTGGGTGAAAATCGCGTTAAAACATTCAGTTACATAGACAGATATAGGTCAAGTTAATATAAAGCGTGTAAAAGTCTCTCCGCTCTCTTTAAGTTCAATGCTAAACATTTGAAATGATTTCTAGGATCTTTCAATTAATTACGATGAAATGAAAAAAAAAAATTTGTAATCAATATTCACTCTTATTAACATTCGATTTGTCCTCAATAGTTACTACAGTTTATTACCATTTTTTTGTGTTTCTTCACAAAACGTAACTGGTTTCCCTTCTGAAAAGGAACAAATTTCATAATGTATATAATTTCATTGGATTTTTGTTTTTGATGTACTGATAAAGTGGTCTAGTGGTTATGTTCCTTGCTTCTACTCCCGAGGGTCACGGGTTCAAAACCGGACCGTCGCGTCGTTGTTGGATTTTTTGGATAGAAAATCCAAGGGACAAGTACTAAAGGAGGGACTTTAAGCCATGGGCCCCGAGTCTGAAGATTTTTAGGCTCGTAAAAGAACCGCAAACATGATTAAAAGGGTCATTGTGCAAAATTTAACCAATCTTCATTCATCCAAGTAATACCTTAGTAGCCTACTTGATGTCTCATTGAGGCGATGTACTAAGCACATGCAACTTGTTGTCATATATAGGTAAATAAGCATAGTCAGTTAGCCTGGTTAAGAAACTTCTGCTAGGGGGCACGCGTGTCCCCACGCAGGACGTATGGGGTATATACCTGCACACATATGTTGATAAATTGTAGGTTAGATTAGATAATTATTGTTGTTGTTTATATTCATATAAGACAGAGGATTATTTTCGATTTATTGTATATAGTTTATCAATATGTTATTTTGAACGCAATGTATGATTTTATATAAAACCCACATTTTAAAAATATTGCGTAACAATAAAATAAAATAATGAATAATAGTATGTGCAAATTTAACCTATAACTTTACAAATTTGCTTCCCGAAAGGGAGAAAACTTTATGTCTGTAATTATCAAAGGCCAATGACCGCTTAGAAAGAAGGAATACATGCACTTTACAGTGGACACAATAACAAATAGGAAGCTCGTTATCCTAATGACTTTGCTATGAGACAGAACTTCATTAGTTTTACTGAACTAATTAAATGTTTAAAAATTCAGTGTTTGTTTTTCGTGAATTTACACACAGCCATTTTAAATTGTACTTTTTTTTTACTTTGCGTGAAAAATGAAGGGAATGGAACGTCGTACCCTCTTCATCGGAAAAAAAAGGAAAGAAGTTAAATGTCTGCCCCGTCTCAATTACTGCATCGCTCTTTATTCTTTGTTGTTGCTTTAAAAACAGTGACTGGAAATATGGAATAATTAGATATTTAAATATAAATGAGCAGCAGCACGCTTTTATATAGTTTTGTTTTATTGAAATAAACAAATTTATGTATGTTTAAAAAAGAATAATTTATATATATATATATATATATATATATATAAATGAATGTTTGTTTGTTTGTTTGTTCGTACTTCATGCGTGGCCATACCGTTGAACCTATTGTGATGGGGCTTCTTGAAAAATGTTCAGGAGATTCCCGGGATGGACATAGGCTATAAGAGAGTTCTGATACTCAATTCCTACACCTTTAAAATCGCCCTTTGTAGTGGAAAACGTAAAAAAAGTAGCTCTTTGGGCGCTTAAATGGCTTACGCTGCCTAAACCATAACAAATACACAAAATTAATGTACACGGAATTGAATATCTCACAAAGCTCTACAAAAAAGTCCGCGACAGCATATTTTTATCTCTTACAGATAACTCACAATAATAATTTTTGGCTTTCTTTGATGCGAAGAAGATCGAGACAAGTACGTAGATTCCTGTGCAAGCATAGCAGCACATGACGGGTATTCTTTTCCGGATAACTCACAATAACGAAATTTGTCTTTTAGCTCATTTATGCCAAAAAGATCCAGATAAGTAGATTCCCGGGCAACACCGGGTAATTAGGACGGGGATCTCAAAACAATTACGATATACATTTATAATTATTTTTCCATCTACTCATTCAACTAAACATAAAAGCACATTAACATACCGGTCTGAGACTTGACTTTTAACGATCTCTGATAAAAATAAAATTGAGACAATAGAAATGAGATATCTCATATCAGTTGCAGGTGTATCTCTAAGAGAACAAAAGAGAAGTCAGGATATCAGAGATGAACTACAAATCTATAATACAAACGAGAGAATACACACAAATAAACGTAATTGTTTTGAACATATACAAAGAATGCCAAAAATCGTATATCAAAACAGCTGCTTCATTATAGGTCTCTAGGCCGAAGAAATGTAGGAAGACCAAAACGTCGTTGGAAGGACGACCTGCGCCTGCGGCATGTAGTCCGCCGGGGAGCGGAACGGGCCAACAGGCCCATACCTTGAAGATGGTGATGATGATGATGATGATGATGATAAAAGCACATTAATTTTCATTTATTTAGGCGAAGCAGCGCACGACTGGTAGTAGAAAGACAGAAATTGATTGCAAAGGAAGCGACGAAACCTGGCACCATTCACTATGTTTTGTATAATGTACTGAACCAACAACATGTCCCCTTGAACGCCTACCCATATCTTGATACTGAATTTACTCCTTATTTTCTCTCCAAGCGGATTCGGATTTCCTTCGGCTCTTACAAGACTATTAAAAAATATATTACCATCTCTCGTGAATCCTGTTGATAAATGCAGATACACAGCACATATTTAGAGATACCACTAGAAGCATTGCAAACTGGCCGGCCGACTGTTTGGCATCAAATCTTGGACTAGTTGCAAGTGTTCATGGAGGACTGCTCAGATAACAGAATTAGTGACACCTTCAGCTATAGCTATTCTTCGTATCCATTTTAGTATTGTTCTTCATATGTTGTAATGATCGTAGGTGTGCTAACTTTTCGAGGTTTGCCACGATTTGTGGCTCGTGGTGCAAGGAAAAGGCGCTGGATTTTAGAGATAGTATAGTGCGTGCTGGATAATTTTCACCATGCAGATAACATGACTGCAGTTTGTTTCCATTTTTCTAGCACATAGCAAAAAATCAAATCATTTATTCGTGTTGAACAACAAGCCTCAATCAGGTATGTTGATTCCTACAAGGCCAAAGAACAACATTATATACCGTATATATATATATATATATATATATATATGTGTGTGTGTGTGTGTGTGTGTGTGTGTGGGTGTAACATTCATTCAAAATAAAACCATAACTCAGAAGACACTGAGTTTAGGAAGGCATCGTTACATATATATATATATATATATATATATATACAGTATAATTTTTCGAATAATATCTCCTCTATAATTATTGGAAACTTCTTCAAAACACTATATATATTTACAGCATGTAACAAAATTACCATTACAGGCTTCGAGAACATGCATTGGGGATGAGGACGGTGGAGTTTAGCATAGGAACTCGTGTCCGGAAACATACCGTTTTGCACGCAAAATACCACAACACACATTCAACTCTCCCGCATTTTCGGCGTCAAAGACTAAGATATTACATACGTCATTCACCGATCATTTGATTCCCCATACACAGTACAGGTTTATTTATATGCCATTCAGTTGAGTTTGTGTTCCGTCCAGAGATGTTTGTACCTGCTCTTGAGCTTGTGATCTTTGTTCATACTGTACTAACCTGTACGTACTATATATAACTTGTAATATGTTGATATTGACCATGGTGAACTACACATTTGCGGAATGTGCCGACATGGTGTTATTGTAGGCGAAGCTTGGTGCAAAGGGATGGCTCTTCGCCCGAGATCAACTGGACCAACGATTTGGGCAACAGTGGATAGGTCGTGGTGGACCGACTGCTTGGTCTGCACGTTCTGTAAACTTGACCCCGCTAGATTATTACCTGTGGGACCACATAAAACTCATGATTTACGAGACCCCTATGGCATCCAAGGAAGACTTACTGGAACGGGTTATGGCTGCGGCGGTACCGTATCTGTGCTGACGTCGGTGGTCGTAACATCGAGTCCTTCTTGTAAGTGGATCCGGACGATAAGCAGCAGGCATCAGAGAGAGTATTACGAACTGCTGGTTTTCTTAGGGCTTAAAGGACCTTCGGAACTTGGAAATTTTGGTAGCATGAGGATCTAGCCGAGCGTTAGTATGTGGAAGTATTAGTTATAAAGGCATACGTGTTTTTGAACATAAATAAATGGATTCTTAATTTTAACTATTTTATTTCTAGAGTATAATGATTACAATAACCCTAAGTATTCTATCCCTAAATAACTAATCTAAGCTTATATTAAGAAAACCTACATTCGAACTTTCTGAGGTTTGAGAGAGGGAGATGTGGGTTATAAATCTACTCTAAATTACATTTTTAAAATTCGAATATCCCTTTTAAATACAGTATTAAAATTTTTAATGTACTTGATTCCCTTTCCAAAAGTCTTAGGTACATTATATTAAGAAAACTGGTAACTTGACTTACCCATCCGCTGCTCTTGTTTTCACAGACAGACAGGAGTCCCTTACTTTGCCAGGGTTAAATACTAAGTTCTTGACCTACATCTCCAAGTAACTGTATTAAACATTCCATAGTCTAAATACAGAGATTTTACAGTAAGCCTTCAAAACCTTGAAAACTTTGTTCCTGCCATAAGTCAAAACTCTGTTCTGAAATATAATATGTCTAAAGCTTTATTTCAACGACGTTTTATTTGAATATTTAAAATAATCTATGAAATAATTAAATATCTATGTAAAATACTCTATGTATTCATAACAGAGAGTAAAGTTTTTTTTTTTTTTTCGTGTAGCGGGAAAACGGATTCTAAGAGTACTAAGAGTAGCCGTCTTGGTCCTCACTACACGTACTCGAAGTATGTAATGGAAATTTAGTTATACACAAAAGAATGAGTACCTCGTATATCAATAGACCTGCTGATAAAAAAAGCTTTCATCTCAAAGGATATTGATTTTAAGAAACTTTATATTTTGTTTCTAGTTTTGTTGATTTCAATTTCCTCTCAAAATAGTACGGATTTATAATTCCAATATATTAGCAAAATTTGTATTCACCGCATGTCGATGGATCTAATTCCGTTATACAAGTGCAATCTTCAAACACGATACTAAAATCTGGTACAAATATAATTTTTATAACTATCGGAAAGTTGGCATTCACGTACGCAACACTTGTTTCATGGAAACTTTTTCTCAAGCTTTTCTTTTTATTTTACTCAGGCAAGAGGTTGCCTTTCATCCATAGATGCCAGCTTGTCCTATCATGTCATCGAACTTCACCAAATATTTATCTTCCATAGCGTTTGTTTTTTTTTTCTTCCATCGATATAAAATATATTGTGAACTTTGTCTTTTTCTCCTAGTGAGCCAATTCCATAGCAATTTTTGCATATTATATATATATATATATATATATATATATATATATATATATATAGTCCACCGCTGTGGTCTCGAAGTATCGTGCTGCCTTGTCACGCAGCGGGCCGGGTTCGATCCCCGGTCAGGGCAGTATTCCTGGGTGAGGTTATTATCGGGGTTTTTCCTCACCTGCAAGACAACTGTCAGGAAAACGTTAAGGCCCAAACGGTCCCCGAAATCATATGGCCATCATCATCATCCTTATCATTATCATCATCATCATCCTTCACCGGTGTGGAAAATAACGGGAAGCTACCACACCTACAATTCCCTAGTAAACCTGCAAGCATAGCATGAAAATGCTATGATTGCAGTGAAGGACCTACCTTCTTACAGAATTACTATGGATGGATATATTTATATATATATTTCAAATAACATCAATTCTGACAATCCTCCTTTCCTTATTTCTTTATTTCTTTTGTCCTGAAACTCTTTCGTGCCTAGGCTTATCGACAAGATTATATTGTCAGTTAATTTCTTGCAACAGAATTAAATATTGGTTTAAAAATACAAAATTGAATATTTAAATACGACATTACGATTCTCGTTGACATATATTTGTTAAGTTGCGCCCACATAGACGGCTACTCTGAGTACGCTGAACCGCTTCGTAGGCCTGTATACTACGTCGCTGTGTTCGCAATAACTCACTGGACTCCATGGTTTGTAAGAAACTTCCCAGTGAATTATATAAATAAATGTTTTATTTAAACTTTGATATAGGGTATTTTTGAAAATATTAGTTGAGGTTACGGACGTATGGACAGCTAATATCAACCCGGCCATGAACCTCCAAGTGCGATATTTCCTGGGAGATTGTTAGATAGTTATATCTTTTCAGTGAAAAAATTGCATTGCTAGTATTATTACATTGACTGTGCATCACTTACTATGCAGACCAGAGTTTTTCTCTGTCCATTTTTTGTTACCAGTCAACGTCAATACATGTAGACCCTATTGCTTGAACAGGAACTGGTATCACCAGCAAAATGATAGTAATAACTATGTTAATGCCAGTGAACGCCTCCCAAGGTTACCAGTAAATTGTGTGATAATGGGTATTTTCAGAAAATGTTGACTGGAAGGCGAACATTAAGTCATATAGTACTTCAGCATGAGGAGTATGGCTGCATTCTTGTTCACTGCCATGCTATAGCGAACACAGTGTGCGTAGCGTACATTGCGCTTTGTATGGCCTCAGCTTCAAACGAGCAATATAATCCATAAACAAAATTGAACCTCTACAGTGCGTAAGATTACTTATTTCTCTATCAAAACAATGTGTTTGTTATTAAACATAATTTATTATCCGACACAAAATGAACTTCAATCAAAACAATTATACAGTTTGTGGGAAATAAACAATTACATTGGTTTGGACACGTGAAGAGGATGGATGAAGATAGATTGTCAGTTAGGAGTTTTGGAGTGGATTCCAAATCGGAGGAAAATAAGTGGGAGACCTAAGAAGACATGGATAGAGGGAATTTTGAATTTGACGAAGGACAGAGTGCAAGATCATGACTAGAAGGATAGAAATGAATGGAGAAAGGGAATCAACACTTAATATTGGACACATGAATATGTTCTATACATTTAAAACCTGTTAATACTAACAAACGTGTTTTATGTAAGAAAAAAAAAGTATTTGACTATTTTTTAACAACGTATGTAATTTGTCTAAATTGAAACTTAGGCATGTAAGGACCGTAAAACTTACACAGAGGCCTCATATTTCAGACATTATATGTTTTTACTTGGTGTGAATCTACAACTCTAAAAACAAGACAAAAGAAAAGAGAAAAAAATAGTTTTAAAATATGCAAATAAAAGGAAAGCCTTAAAAAAGGCTGGAAATTATGAACTTTCACAAAAATTACCTACAGATGCATCATTCGATTTAAAGTTCCTTCCGGAGGAAATACTTAACAGGATTTTCACGCCCTGAAGTATTTATCGATCCCGACCGGGTTTGAGTCCTAGATCTTTAGAACCCGAGGCGAGAATGGTAATAACAAATCCACCAGGACCAAAATTAATTTCATAAAGGGAAAATTAACTTGACTATTTATCTCATAGACCGATACTTTTGAGTCTTCCTGTTGATAAAATTGCCTCGTCCTGTTCATAATGAGAGATATCTCCGCAAATTAACTTATTTGACAAGGATATCGATTCAACAATGTACGATCGATATGGTACAGCAAGAAATGCCAAAAGAAACAACTTCAAAAATTTAAAAAAAAGGTTAGTTCTGTTCTGAAAATTGTATTAAATGTTGTATAGTGAATCTGCATTATTGTTAATAGTTACTTCTCATACAATCATCTATTATTAATTTTTCCCAAGCCCAAAGAGATTTAACAGTAAATACAGGACAAATCAAAATGATGGACCCGATTTCATAAATTTATTCTGTGAAATCTACTGAACGTATCATAATGTGAGATATACGTCCTGAAAGGCTAACTCTCAAAGTGTAGTCTCCCTCCCGCGTAGTTTCATTTTCTACCGCTACGCTGCGCAGGAAGCTGGCAAAGAAAATGGCGGTGACTGGAGAGCAGAAGTCGTTCTGTGTGCTTGATTACCATGTAAACAACACTGTGATTAGTGTTCAACGGCATTTCCGTACGAAGTATGGACCAGACCCACCTACTGAAAGACCATTCGTGGTATGCAGAGTTCAGAGATACGGGCTGCATATGTAAGCGAAAATCGACTGGCCGTCCTTCGACTCGGGAACGGACAGTGGAACGTGTTCGCACATGTTTTGTGCGGAGTCCACAGAAGCCAACTTACCGGGCAGCGAGGTAACTGGAACTTCCACAGAAAACTGTATGGCGGATTCTGCGGAAACGTTTAAAATTGAAACCCTTCCGCTTACAACTGGTACAAGCCTTAAAAAACAGTGATTATGATGTGAGAGCGTCCTTTTGTGCTGATTTTCTCGCATTAAAGGAAGAGGATTGCGTTCTCCGAAAGGGTAATTTTCAGTGATGAAGCGATGTTTCACCTTTCCGGGAAAGTGAATAGACACAACGTAAGAATCTGGGGTACTGCTAATCCCAATGCAATTGTGGAACACTAACGCAGTTCACCCAAAGTGAATGGGTTTTGTTCCATTCCCATGAAAAGATTATGGGCCCTTCTTCCTTGAACCTACTGTG
Source organism: Diploptera punctata (assembly GCA_030220185.1). NCBI lineage: Eukaryota > Metazoa > Arthropoda > Insecta > Blattodea > Blaberidae > Diploptera > Diploptera punctata. Next base: position 1,243,302 of record JASPKZ010008136.1, read on the forward strand.
ACAGGACATGTTTTTCTGGATATGGTGCAACAATGCCTCGTTCCACAGCTCGAAGAGGTTAGTGCAGATTTCATTCTTCAACTGGATGGTGCCCCTCCGCATTACCATGGCAGTGTTCGGGACCATCTCAATGAGGCATTGGAACAACGCTGGATAGGCCGTGCATCTCAGGATGATCAACCTCTCATTCGTAGGCCAGCTCGTTCCCCCGACATGACCCCATGCAATTTCTTCGTAAAGGATCTTGTTTACGTACCACCACTTCCAGCAATATTGGGTGAACTTCGTACCCGCATGACTATAGCTATTGCAAAGATTCATCGCAACACACTACACAAGGTTTGGCAGGAGATAGACTATCGGCTTGATGTGTGTCGTGTTACACGATGAGCTCACATAGAACACTTTTGATATGACTGAAAACAAACTTTGAGAGTTTGCCTTTCTGAGCATATATCTTATATTATGATACGTTCAGTAGATTTCACAGAATAAATTTATGAAAGCGGGTCCATCATTTTGACTTGCCCTGTATATGCTATTTATAACTATACAGCCGGGTTAGAAATCGCCCGGAAGTAAGATCAGAATACATAACCCCACATTTGGTAAATATTAAACATTATAATTATTTTTAGCTTCTGATTTTGTACTATTCGCTAAATAGTCACTCCAAATCCAACACGAGGTTGAGTTTTTTATTAGACAAAAACATTCGCGACTTTGTCGCTCGTGATTTGTTAAAAAAACACAACCTCTTGTTAGTTAACTGTTGATAATTACGTAAATGTTAAATACTTTATATTTGAATTAAGTGTTTTATTCTTATAATGTAACAATACTAACAAACTGCATGGAATAATTCAAATCCTATTAGATATTATTTTCGCCTTATTTCAGATAACTGTTAATGGAAAATCAGTATTATAAGAAAATACACCGTGTCCCATTGAAACCTCCCACATTTTAACCAATCATAACTCTCAAAGTATGCGGAATTATGAAATGAAGTTGGTATTAAAAGAAAGAGAAACTCAAAGATTTTTTTTTCGTTGTTGCAGTTAATTCACCTGTCGCATGTTGGACAATAATGACATAAAACGAAATGGCGACTCCTCAGTAACGAGCACAAACTGTTTTCTGGTATGTAAAAGGCCGTTTGTTTGCGACTCCAGTACAGGATCTTCATGCTTTACGAACCTGATTCCTTGACACAATTTCAACAGTACCAATTGACATGTTAAACAGAACGTGGCACGAAATCGAATACAGACTTGATATTGTTCGTGCTACTAATGGTGCAGATATAGAGGTGTTTTAGTGTGTGGCAATGAAAATTCTTTGAGTTTTTATTTCATTTAAAACCGGCCTCATTTCGTAATTCCGCATACTTTCTTAGTTATGATTATTTAAAATGTGGGAGGTTTGAATGGGACACTCTGTATAAGAAAATAATATTGATTATAGGCTTTCAAGGCCTGTAATCATAAGATTAAAGTATTTCGGACTGTGTGATCGTGGTCCACGACTGGTGATTCTTTCAGACGTTTCTAGAAAAAACGCCAGTCGTGAACCACTGCTATATATCCATGAATCTCTTAATATTGTAATAAAATATTTTTTAATTTCTCTATAACATATCCAATACTTTTTTACAAAGTTGAGAGCACAAACAATATTTCAACAAACTGGAAAAAGTTCCAGAAGGTATGACACAACTCGATAAAAGTGTACTGAATGTTCAGGTTTTGTCAATCTGAATTAACACTTTCGAGCACTCAGATGTGATGTCGCTGGTGAAGCTCTCACGAGACCGTTATTAATGTGTTACAACATCCAGTGTTGTTTCAATTATGAATGTGTAAACGTATAACTTTAAGGATATGGGACACGGCATAGTAAGAACCAAGTTGAATTAACAGCTGCTAGTATTAAATGTATGTTGAGTGAATGAAAACTGCACGTTAAGCTGGCACAGTACGGTATGTAATCTAGTACGGTGATATGCTATGTAAGGGTAACACATTAAATTTTCCATGAGCGTAATATAATGCATAGTGCTTAAGTGTGATATATAACAAACCTGTAACGGTTATGACATTCTGAACTCTAGCACCACATCCAAGTATTTTTAATCGACTTGAAAATTACTCATAATCCGTCTCATCTTTCATTAGGCATATTCTAACAAAAACACGAATTCACCTTAACACAAGTTAAGGTAATCCGTTAAAGGACAATGAATGTTCATAGGAATCGTGGACGCAAGAATTCACGTTTAACGAACGGCACTAAATGGCAATAAGGTGGCTAGTCGTACGTTCCGGTCAATTTAACCTCAAGAGTTCCCGGCACTCAATCTGAAGAGGATGTTTGTTATCAAGCAGTCTGAACATGAGATAGTTGAGAAAAATCTCCAACTTTCCTCTGCGGATGTTTCAGCTACAGCCATCCAGCCTGTAAACAAATACCGTGCCGTCTGAGCTACACAGTCTACACAATAGCATAAAAATGACACTTTTTTTGCCAGCATTTTATATATTTATTTATTATAATTTAAAGAATTGCGTATGGAATAGTTCATCTCTTCACAAAGAGCTAATTATATATTTTTTAACATACAGACAGTTCGTCACAAATCAGTTTATTTTAATGATCGAATTTGTTTTTCCTTTATTTAATAAAAATAGTATTAAGATTTACCAATAGTTCTACTTAATGTCTTATATAGGACTGTATATAAGCGATATATCAATTCTTTACAGTTTATTGCTTTATTTGTATATTTTATAGGTTCGAACTCTTCTTCTTTTGAATGTATGTTATTTTTATTAGTTATATTTTTAATTATCTTGAAATTCATTATATTATTGGAACTTATTTTTATTATTATTCAGTTCGGCCAGATAATCGTTTAGTGTCTAATATTATTGCCATTTTTGTATTTAAATGTAACACATGTTTATAATAGTGAATGGAAGAAAATACTGTATTACCTTAACTCCACCAGGCTAAATAAATAAATAAATAGTGTTTCATCATGACGCTTGATTATTATTATTAATAATATTATTATTATTATTATTATTATTATTATTATATCAATAAGTCCACCGCTGTGTTCTCGAGGTAGCGTGCTGCCTTGTCACGCAGTGGGCCCGGGTTCTATCCCCGGTCGGGGCAGTTTTTCTGGGTGAGGTTTTTATCGGGGTTTTCCTCATCTGTAAGACAAATGTCAGGAAAACTTTAAGGCCCAAACGGTCCCCGAAATCATATGGCCATCATCATCTTCATCCTTCACCGGTGTGGAAAGCAACGGGAAGCTACCACACCTACAATTCCCTAGTTAAAGCTGCAAGCATAGCATGCAAATGCTATGATTGCAGTGAAGGACCTGCCTTCGGGCAGAATTACTATGGATGGATGGATATCAATAAAATGTTTTGATTGATATGTTCTAGTATATTACGATGCAAGGTTGGAAAGTGGTTTTTACAGATTCAAGGAAAAATGTTTAAAAATCGAGCAATAGAGAGGTTCTTAATTTCCGAGATTCTGTAAAACATTATTTTTTGCGCGATGGTATAGTAAAATATAAATATCTTTGTTGGAAATATTTGTGTTCATTATAAATAATTGACTACTGTAACGTTAACAGTACGGGCAATGTTTATTAGTTGAAACAACAGGATGCATTGAGACCAATTACGTATTGATAACGTGACCGCAAGTATTATTGTTTTATATTGTTTCAAATGAAGTTCAGTTCACTTAACATGCAGTGATTTGTTTCGTATAATGTATACTAACACTACCTTTTGGATATTTTCTGTATATACATTGTACGTGATATACGTAGAGGGCAGTGGTTTTACTTCCCGCACGTGGGTGTAAATGTAATATTACAGTATAGTTATTTAGGTTGGCAACCCGAAATGTACGAAGTTGAACTTTCAATAGTGGTCGCCTTTGCTTTAAGCACGACAAAACGCAGTATCGCGCAAAAATTAATTTTTCATAGCATTTCCAAATAACTCGCCTTTATCTGTAAACTGTCCTATGAACACGTAAATTGTAGGTTGTAGATGATCTTTGATATGAATCTTGTAGCAGTAAAATGGGTTTTCCGGGAATAATAATAATAATTATAATAATAATAATAATAATAATAATAATGTTGATGGTGATGGTGGTGGTTGCGGTGGCGGCAACAGCTGTAGAAGTTACTGTAGTGATCTGACGAACGAGTTTTACAATCAATGCCCCCACTCTAAAATAATTAAATATCTTATATTTAAAATGTATGACGAGTGACAATTGTCAAGTTTATAAATGAGATAAAACATAATGTAAAATAACTTGATTCTTTTCCCGGAAATTAAGGAAAAATTGTATTCAAAAACACTGGTTTCATTTTTTTGTGAAATTATTTTCCTTTAATTAGCGAGAGTTTGTATGTAATGAACACTATTATCTACTGTACTTGGAACTCTATGCAACCTCAGGCCTTACATTTAACTTAAAACTTGTTACTCTTAATGCCATAGGTTTACAATGTGTTTATTTTTTTCAGGTGAGTTAACTGTTGTATAATCTGCCTGACAGTTCGTTGAGATATTAGAAGGTGATATCTCACACAAATCCAGGTAATACAAGTTATTAAAATATACTGAATGAAAACATTTTTATACTGCAATTGCAGTATGAAATAAAATTGACCTTGAAATTTGTATTTATTCTATGTTGTTTCATTAATACATTTTCTAGTAATTAGTGATTTCCGCTGACGCCTTACGTAGAAATTTTAAATATAGTTCGTACACTTTATTTTTAAGAATACTCCGTATATGTAAATGTGATTGTAATTGCATTAGAATAATTTCTCTCTATGGATTTGAATTAATTGCTGGCAATTCATAGTGCATGTTGCAAATGTGACGGTTTACATCTCTCATACAAGTAATTACAACTAGTTGGTTATATTTCACGGATGCACAAATCAACCAAAAGAGGGGGAGAAACTTAAATCCCCCATCTACTGTTGTGATATAATGAAACATTGTCTACGTTGTCAATGTTGAACATTCATTACCAACACTATATCGTTCTGTGTTCTTATTAGGTTGTACAACGTACGTAAGCTATTCAAACTTCACTTGAAGCATGCTGGGTCATTTTGACGTCATATTTGTATTGTTCATGACCGCTTCGGTTTTCTGGAGAGAGACATTATGTCACTGATCAATTTGACATACTTACTCACTTACTCACTGGCACTATCGAACCCGTAGGTTCATGGCCGCGTGGACATAAGCTCTCCATACATCCCTATCCTGAGCTAATGCTTTCCAATCATTCCCTGTATAATCTACTTCCCTCAAATCATAGTTAATGTTATTCTCCCACCTCATTCTTGGTCTACCAACTGGGCGTTTTCCCTCTGGCTTTAATACAAGAAACTTCCATGCAAGTCTTTCATTCCCCATACGTGTAACATGTCCTGCCCATCGCAGTCTACGAGACTTAACTGTTCTTATTATATCTGGTTTCCTATAAAGACCATGTAGTTCATTGTTATGTAGTCTTCTCCATTCACCTGTCTGTTCATCTCTCTTTGGTCCAAAAATTTTCCTAAGAACTTTATTCTCAAATACTTGTAATCTCCTTTCCACCCTTAAAGTAAGAGTCCATGTTTCGCACCCATATAACATTCCTGGTAATTTTATACAATGTTTTTCAACTACTTTGTTTCATTTCATTCCATTAACTTGGTTTAATCTCTCACCTTATACGTACATTTTACTTTCCATTTGCCTTACAGTGGCACGACCTGATGGGAGAGATTTAAACTACGGATCACTCTCATACTTTCTTGATCACACAAGGGCATGGAAAGCCTCCGAGAATGAGTGATCAGCTCAATGTCGGGGTCTCCTCCGAGACAACACAACATTAAGACGAAACAGTACATTTACACACATTCATACCAAACATGGTAAATATGGTGATAATAAAGGCATAATGATGTTCGGGTACCGTTTGTGCCTTAACATTTTCCTACGTTTGTATTTCAGGAAAGAAAAACAATCACCTAGCAAACTTATCCCGGCCAATGATCGAACACGAGTCCGCTGCGTACGAGGCAGCTATGCTATTCCAAAATCACAGTGATGGTCCACCTATTTAGCAAAATCTTAAAAACATCGCGTCTTGTATTTGTGTGTTTCAAGAGACTACAAATGTTTATTATACATTGAGTCTTCGTGTATCATGAGCTTGTTGCAGAAATACATTAAGTCAGAATGTGAATTTTGTGGGAAACGTAGTTTTTCTTTTCACCATGTTGCCACTGACTAGGTGTTAGTGAGTTTTACAAAATAGTTCTACACTTGTTTCCATGCAACCGTGCATTTCAGCTGTAGATTATACAATGGGGTTTACAACGTGTAAAAATATCTATAATTGAATTGCGAGTTTTTTCTTTCTTCCATGGAAATATGGTTAATATTTCACTCTGAAGATTTTTTTACTCCAGTTATAACTCGGATAATATTTACAGTGCGGTAATACAACTGTTTTAAAAACCATATATACTTATATTATGAAACTTGCTTGTGTTAGTTGTATTTTGTATCAGAAACAAATTACCGATATAAAATAGATCAATAACCAGAAGTGACAATTAAAATTGGAAATTTCCACTCTTCATATAGAAATCGTGACATGGTCTCACTGAAGAACTTTTAGAAACAATATACGGGTATTATACAGAGATAATCATATTTTAAGGTAGGCCCTACATATACTTTCGTTTATGTGTTTGAATTCTGCCAATCGTTGTAGGAGACCCTCCGTAAGGTTCGGACATTGAATATTAAAATTACACTCAAAATACATTTTATTGGATGACATATTCAGACACGTATGTTCAGTCTGCCCTATGCCTCATTACACCCACGGTACATTCGCAGCAAAGTCCATCTAACTCGGTTGAGCATCGCACGATTCGGCTTGATATGGACAAAAATTTGAGCTTTATTAGTAACTTGATATTCATACACCACAAATTTAGCATTCCGCTAAAGAAAAATCAACGGACGTCGAGTCAGATGAACACACTGCCCACACAAGACGTCATGCAAGAAAATTTAATGTCGACGGTTATTTGTGTTCTGGCATGAACACTGAAGTGTGCTGGGGCTCCATTCGAATTGAAACTAAAGTTTGCAACACACAGCAAACGATACGTTGTCCGACGTCCGAGTTTGCGGTCTGCTCCATTAACCTCATTAGCTGAATTACAGGTCCCAGCAGAAGAGTACCAATAATTTAATTAGAATCCAGATGTTGATGGAATACATTTTTTAGTGATTTCGAAATGCAGTGACATGCGGGTTCTCATAATTTCAGAAGTGACTATACCTGATGTTATAATAAGTTACCCGTGTAGTCGGCTTCATCTCCGAGTAACACATGGGTGTAGCAGGCAGCATCATTAGTAATCAGATCAAGAAACCAAAATACAAAATGCATATGATGTGCAATATCTCGTGGTCCTAGTATCTGAACCATTTGAAAGCGGTACTCATGTGGGTTTTATTTCTGCAGTACCCTCTAAATGGACATATTGCTTACATATAGAGGATCGTTGGTAATTTTGACCCCAGTTCTGAATTTGTTGTTTTTCTTCTTTTAATTAAGGGATTTGAATTTTGTTTAATTACACTGATTAACATTAGTGTTGTAACTATGAAATAACATTGTTATTTTATTCAAATATGAAAACATCTTCATACTTTATAAACTTTTTTACATTACAAGTCCACCTTAGCTCTTAGTATATTTTTAAGTTTATTTACTCTATTAATTTATACAGACAGGCACAGGTTAATCTGAAAATATTTATGATCGTTCATAATTAAAAATCGTTGATATTTATATTTTTTCATAGTAATTCTGCCCAAAGATAGGTTCTTCACTGCAATCATAGTATTTTCATGTTAAGCTTACAGCTTTACTAGGGAATTGTAGGTGTGGTAGCTTCCCGTTGCTTTCCACACCGGTGAATGATGATGATGATGGTGATAAGGATGATGATGATGATGATAATGACCATATGATTTCGGGGACAGTTTGGGCCTTATAGTTTTCCTGACATTTGTCTTACAGGTGAGGAAAAACCCCGATAAAAACCCCACCCAGAAAAACTACCCCGACCGGGGATCGAATCCAGGCCCGCTGCGTGACAAGGCAACGGTGGACCATATTTATATAATGTTTTGAAAAATTATTGTTGATTATAACATTCACACGTCATTCAACTGCAGAAAGCGACGGTCTTTGGGTTTAGTAAAATTACAAATATATTAAATAAAATTAATTAAATTAATAGTTTTACAGATGGCATCCTCATTGACAATAAACATACGTATTCATGTAAAGTGGAGCCAGGTCCTCGTGGGGGTTCCACATTAACCGAATTCCTTTGTTATATTTTTATTAGTTTATACAGCCTTCATGTCACATAATATCAAACCAAACCCGTCAGTATATTAAAACAGTATGTACATAATATAATATATTTAGGAGTTTTTTCAACATTTGTGATATTCTGTAGCAGGAATTAAGAATTGATTCTTAGCTTGAAAAACTTTTAAAGTGGTCATTTTCATAAATATTGCAAATAAACCCTTCTTCGCAAAAGAATAAAATATACTGGCCTTGAACCCGTCAAAGTTGATGAAGGGAAGAAGTTAAAACATTTTCTGTTCGAGGGCAGCACCAATTAAAGAAGATATTAACAGGGTCCACTCAAATAAAAGGGTCCACATTACCCGAACTTCCCTATATAATCCACATTGCCCGCGCTAATTCAATGTGCCTAACTAAACCTCATATACTAGTGTCCTCGCATCATGTATTTCACCCGCAAAATGCTGCGGACGAGGATTTCTCGTTTCTCGAAGACTTTTGTTGATTCTAACTAAGGTACTGGTCGGCCGCCGGTGGACTAGTGGTTATGCTGGCCGGGGTCGATGGATTTTTTAGGACGGAAAAATCCAAGGAGCAAGTCCTCCGGGAGGGACTTTAAGCCGTGGGTCCCGAATCTGAAGATTTTCAGGCTCTTAAAAAATCCTTAAGCCTGAATGAAAAGGCCTCTAAGCAAAATTTACCAAATTTTCCCGTCCTAGTATTACCTTGGTTTCCTAGATGTCAGTATGAGGCGGAACGCTGACCACGGACCACTCAAAATGACTTATACGAAAACAAGTGTAATTAAATTAGTATGGTTCAAATTCTTCCCTGTAGGGGGAGAGCGCCTAAATCTCTGTAAATGGAAAATATAGGCTTACAATACAATACTAAGGTACTGTGATGTGGATTTCACCTGATAGGGATGCCGTAGCTCACAGATGTGATGATTATCTCTTGCATATCCCAATTTCTCAACTTAACATATTATATCAGTCATTTAAGAGAACTGGAAAACGATGTCCATTGTAATCCTCACAACAAGCTGCGCTGGTAATGCAGAGTGAAGGCATGCGAAATGGAGTAAATATATCTAAGTATCTCACATATTTTACCAAACCGCAGATCTCGTGAACATAGCGTTCATGAGTAGGCTATATGTTCCTTATTAAATAAGTATCCCCTCTGGATGAGCTATATTTCCTTAAAGTTTGGCATCGGGGTTCTATAACACCAATAGGCCCGTAATCATTTAAATAACTTACATTCAGTTCTCATCACTACCTATATTTCAGTTCTTATCGGTTTAGTCCAAAAATCTGATGTTAGTTTGTTCTGTGAAGCTGTATATCAGGAAAGTTCCTTTCTTGTATACCTATTTATGTTGCACTTTATGCTGATGATGTAGTATTGTTGACCGATAGCGAGGAGTATATGGTCACACGTAGAAATTCATTAAATAATGAAAATGGAACAGCTAATGACAAATGAGGGAAATTTTGATGAAGTACCTGAATTCAAATACCTAGGAACAATCATCACAAATAGGAATGAGATGCACAAAGAAATTAAACATAGCCTCAATTCTGGAAATGCATGCTATTATGCATTGCAGAGACTTTTGATGTCCCAACTCTTTTAAAAAAACGTTAACTGAAAATATATAAAACTATTATTCTACCAGTTATATTATATGGGTGCGAAACATGGACTCTTACGTTAAGAGACGAAAGGAGATTACATGTATTTGAGAATAAAGTACTTAGGAAATTTTTTGGACCAAGGAGAGGTGAACAGACAGGTGAATGGAGAAGACTCCATAACAAAGAACTACATGGTCTTTATAGGAAGCCAGATATAATAAGAACAGTTAAGTCTCGTAGACTGCGATGGGCAGGACATGTTGCGCGTATGGGGAATGGAAGACTTGCATGGAAGCTTCGTGTAGGAAAGCCAGAGGGAAAACGCCCAGTTGGTAGACCAAGAATGAGGTGGGAGAATAACATTAACTATGATTTGAGGGAAGTAGATTATACAGGGAATGATTGGACAGCATTAGCTCAGGATAGGGATATATGGAGAGCTTATGTCCGTGCTCCCATGAACCTACGGGTTTGATAGTGCCAGTGAGTAAGTAAGTAAGTACAATACTAACCTCCTACATGTAATTTAAGTTCAGTAGGAAAAGAGAGTTTTTATTTTGGCATTACCAACAATTAAAAAGTATAATATTTTGGTAATTAAAAATGCAAAACATTGTCAAGACTTTATAACATCATATCTATGATTACAAGGAATAAGTTTTTTAAATAAAAAATAGGCTATAATTAGTTAAGTTTATAGTGTGATAATCTCTTAAGCTTTCTGCTCACAGTGAAGAAATTTGTAACCCAAGTCTCCAATACTTTCCGAGTAATAAAAACGTATTTCGTAAGAATACTACAATTTATTGGATATGAAAGTTAGTTTCTTAAAAGTAGCGATTTTATTCTTAACGTATTCGCTGTGGTCACAGAGATATTTTATCTCAAATGTTTTGGACCCTCTGTAAACTGAGATGCAGTTATATAGAGAGCTGACTAGTTTCATCTCAGAAGTGCGAATGATTTTCACATATCATTCTTTGTTTTCTTCCCAATGTCATATCTTTCTCTCCAACTCAGCATACTCCACTCTTCCCTTTGCTGTGTTTTTCACTTAATGTCAGTATATGATTTCATGTTGTCTATCATCTTACGTCATCTTCCATGGACATTTATTTTTTAAACCAATTCATCCAAGTGCATTTTTCAACAAGGCAGTTCCTTTTTTTACCACATGCACGTCCAATTTATTTTCCTCCTATTTGTCACGTCGATAGTCATTCTCGTTTCATCCACAATACAACTTAGTCTCTTATGTTTTCTGTCCATATCTCGTGTTCCATTCTTTTCCCTTTCCATATACCATTTGTTTCAGGTAATCACTCCTCATCACTTTTAGTGCACAGGTCTCTACTCCTTGCAAAGTAAACAAACCACCCACTTTATTCATAAGAACTACAATATATATCATAAAGTACGAAAGTAGAAAAATGTAGTGGACACTCTCTATGTAAGCTGTGTCAATATTTTTATGCACTCTAATATGAAATTGATAAAAAAGACGACTTTAGAATAATAATGTATTTGTAGTGATTGTAGCATATTTTCCTGCGGTGCGTCCTGGAAAATTTCTGTATCTGTGTTTTCAGTTGTCTATAATTCTGGAACCTTATATACCTATTGCAGGTCTCATATCTAGAGAAGACAAGAGTCACTGTAATAATTTTGAGAGTAAACTTCTCCGCTAAAGCGTTACTAGTGCCTAGGGAGATGAGCTTCTGGCGGAATAATCTGGCAATGTTTTTATTATATTTCGTAATTCCTCGCTTAATGAAAACAGTAATACCACAACAAGTTGCCAGCTGCTTGGATATAAATTTGGCGCGAAGGGAACGCCCCTTCCAGGTCTCATGCTGGGTAATATAATTATTTAAAACATATTTCGGTGGTCCGAGGAAAAGAGAAATGCTACAGCAGACATTTAGGGATATTAGAAAAATTTGCACAGACGTATTTTTCATAACTTGGTATATTAATACGTGAAATTTGCTCCGTTCATTGTTTCTTTCTCCTCGTACTAAAGTTACATTATTAATTCCTTGAAATATTTAGTGAGACAATAATGTTACTGGAAATTCTGATTGGATTTTTAACACTACGTTATATCTGGGAGTATGTTATAAATGTATAGGATGGACGTGAAAATGTGGCATTGTTTTTGACTGCAAGTATAAAATCAAAACATTACAATTGCATTCAATGGACGGAGTTATTCCACCATCAGCTATGCGCCATTATCTAACTTCCGAGAAAAATGCGTTTAATTTCTTTTTACATTTTGAACTCTAGCAATAGCTACCGGTATTTGATTACTTCCGACTTGATAATCGCATATATCATAATATCCTATATACTGTTTCGTACTCTATGAGTAAAAACAATTTATATATATTTTAAGGTAAATATTCCAATGCTGCTCTTTAGACGTAATGATAATGATGCCATAATCGTTCTGCATCAATAAATTTAGCGCCACAACACTGTTGATGCGTATTAGTATGAGATATTTCATTGTGTTCAATCAGTCAAGCGTCAAGGCAATGCGTAAACACTGTTGATGTAAAATATTGTATTATAATAAGTGTTTGTTTGCACAATACATTAATTATTGATATGTGTTTATATATTGTTTTGTAATAATTCATATATATCACATTATGAATTTGCGTGTTAAATGAATAATATTTTCTAAATAAATCAATTTTTTTCATACAATTACAATACATACGATTTTGTAAAATCAATTTTTTATTCTTTAGAGTAAGAAAATATCAATAGACATTCATCAATTTACACACTAAATTTTTGTTTTGAACTACAATACGTTTTTAAAATATATATAAATGACTAATAATATGCTTATGTAACTGTAAAAAATAGTTAAAATAATTGGAACAATAGTACGTAATACACATAATTTCTCTTATGAATTATTCAGGTTGGAAATTTATTAAAATTATTATACAACAAATTTAGAAGAAGAAATACAATTTTCATTTCACAAAAAAAAATTAATAAGAGAATAAATTTTACAAACTGATGAATAGTGGATCTCTAACTCCGTTGCTTATTTCAATGACCTCTGAATTGATAAGCGCCTGATTTTTTACCATTATGTTTATAAAATTGGAGTATATTGACTTCATGTACGAAAAATATACGATTCACATATTAGATAAAACTCTTATATACCTGCGCTGAGACAAAAGATACCTTTCCGTTTTCAGGGCAGTTCTTATAAACCATATCTAAAATTTCCTGAGCTCTGGATGTCATTATAACATTAAAAAAGCACACTGAATTGATTGTCTTCACTATTAATTATATATTTATATTATGCATCAACAACATAAGAGCGGAAACATTTGGCGCTAAGCTGCATGATGCAAAATTTAGATTAGTATTTATGAAGATCTAGTTTCATAGCCGTGTAGCAAAACACGGAATCTCTTACAGGAATGATGATGTTTACATTTTTCTTTAATAACACAGGCCTGCGATTTTTTTCTGCGGCACAGTTTTTAAGGGGTCTCTACACCTAATTTTGTTGTGCTGAATTTAAATGTGTTAACAGTTTTTTCGCATCACCTAAGGTTTATTTTGCCAGCTTAAAATTAAATATTTATTACTTCTTGTATTACATGTAATAGCCATATTCATTTAAATTGCTGTAAAACTATAGAGGATTGATAGAGTAACAATTGTGCAGTTAAAACACTTTAAAATAAATAAAAAAGAACTACTAACATAACTTTTGATCTCCATTTCCTCCTCCGCTTGGCAAGAAATGAACGTGAGATGTTTGGCGTTTGTGTTCCTGCCGAGGATTTTTTCTTACCAAATACCAAACGATAGTAGTCTACCTTACAGACATCCCATCGACCCTGGTACCTCGTTTCCATCTCTTTTATGTCTTGATGGAATCTCTCGCCGTGTTCTTCACTTCGTGCTACTAAATACTCTGGGAAATTTTGAAGATGAGAGGGGAGGAAGTGTAACTCCAAGCTCATATTTCATTCCAGTGACCTGAAATTTCGAGCATGGTTTTACAATTTTCTCATACTGATTATATTTAACAGAAGAATGAAAAGAGCGGAGATAGATGTCGACTTCTATGGGACGACTGAAATGATCGATCGCAACTGGACCAAGGAGAATCAGGAGCAGAGACACACCATTACAAATTATGCAAGAACAAGACATTCCACACCCCGAATGACCAATGTGTGTGTGAATTGTACGGACAGAGATGTAACCAATATCATATCACCGAGTGCCGTGAAAGAACAAAATCAATCTCAGAATATAGCAAAGAATAATACCCATTCGGGTGAACCTTCCATATTTAATTATATTTAACATTACCCAAAAACTTCTAGATGACGTTGTTATATGATTCCCAAGCATGTAGTTCCATGTCAGACATGCAGTTTTTTTAAAATTAACACACCAAATAAATTTGCAAATCTGTGGCCATCAAACAGTCGTCCTTAATGGCTAAAAAATATCAATTTTTTAAATGGCGTTTAGCCGGTTAATGAATAATATCGTCCAAAAATATATACACACACTACTCCACCGTTCATTGTAGAGATGGCGAAAAGTTGCCTAGAAACAACTTATTATTTACATTTGGAAGCCACTCAGTCATCGATACATTTCATCATACTGTTTAAAATGTAAGGTCGAAAAAAACATTTCCTTGAAACTGGAGTAAGTTACTGAAGAACAATAGAATCACTTAAATAATCACAAAGTTCTGAGTTTTCCCCAATAATCTTAGTAAATAAGATTGCTAAATGTTTTTGTTACCTTCCCTACCTCCACATAAATTAGGCTAACACAAATATTTAAGGTGAACTTTATTTTGTAATACAAAGGTATAGATCATGCTCCCTTATGTGCTCGCTTTCTATGAAGGTCATAATAATTTTATTACCATTCCTGAAATTTTGACATTCATTAAAATTTAATGCTTGATAATGTTACAATTATGACAGATATACGAGCACAAAAGTGCAGAATAAGTGATATGTAGCCTTTATAACTAGATTCGTGTAACTAACATCCTCAAAATTTGTGATTAAAAACTTTATCGTGTATATTTTGAATTTATCGAGATTATTCCTAAATGATTTTTTGTTATACTAATAGTCCATTAGACGTTACACAGTTGTTCATAGGCATATGTCTTCACTTTCGAAAAAACACATTCAACAAAAAAAAAACATTTTTCGGAATTTTACTTATTTAATTAATTAATTTATTTATTTATTTTACCTGATGGAGTTAAGACCGTAAGGTCTTCTCTTCCACTTCACCAGGATTAAATTGTACATATAATAAAAATTATTAATTACCTACATGATTAATTATACATAATAGATATAGGCTACACAATATAAAGTTGACAATGGAAAAAAATAAAAATTGTAACTGTAATAATAAGAGCAATAATAATAATAATAATAATAATAACAACAATAACCTATAATTTTATTAAGTAATTGGCTTGGTAAAGGAAGTTCAAAATATAAAGAAATAATAAAAGTGTACATGGAACACGGTTATATACTATATTGTTTAAGGAAATATGTAGCGAGTTTTTTCTTGAACTGTTTATGAGTCGGACAGTCCTTGATATTCGAGGCGAGGGAATCCCAGAGTCGGGTGGCTGAAACAAGGAAGGATGAGGATCGGTTGACTGATTAATATATCTATTTAGCAAACCAATAATTACTCCTAAGCGCATTATCAGGTTTGAAAATTTCGAGTGGATGATTTTGATGGGAGAAAAAAAGAAATATAAGATTATTAATGAAACCGAAAATTGATTTCGTACTCAATTTCATTTTTCAACCAGCTGCCCTGATAGCTCAATGCATCGAATACTTGATTCCTTTGTTCAAAGCTTCCTCATAACCTATAGCACAAAAATTGAAATGTTCAATTGTCCATGTGTATAAAATTGCCATATGCCTTCTCCAATCAATTTTATATTATATGCCACGCCGTAGCCGCGTGATTAAGGCAGTAAGCCTTGGCGCATAGCTACGGGACTTGCGCTCGTTCGAGTCCCCATGTGAGAAGAAATTTTCTCATGAAATTTCGGCTAGTATGGGACCGGTGCCCATCCAGCATCGTGTGGCATTTGGGTAGCGGTATTAAGTAGCGACTCCAGGTTCAGGAGACGCAACATCCTGACTACATATCGCCCCTACACTGGCTACATAATCCTCTACCTCTATGTTTAACACATGTGAATGTGAGGCCAACAGCCGGCTGGTAGGCCGAGGACCTTCTAGGCCTGTCGCGCTTGGAGTTTTTTATACAAGCCTACATGTTAGCAATTGCATAAAAATGATTTTAAGTTAAAAATTAACCGTGTTTATTATTAAGAGTCCACAGTATATGTCGGAACTCTCTTTTCATAATTATTTATATCTGATAGCTAGTATTGATAGCAGTAATTCACCAAGAATCCCAATACACAATGAGAAGAATACTAAATATATAAAAAATATACAAATTAAAATAATTAAACAAGGAGAATTGTCTTAAAATCTCATTTTGGTTCTTACTTCCCAGTATCGGTTGCGTTAATTGATTCCATTGAAATTATGACATTGAATAGGGTGTCAATCCATGTCTTTTGTCGACGGCACGGGTTATAATATGGAATTTCTGCTATTCCGAATATATGGATGAGTTTTGCTAAGCAGTCACGTCCTGTGTGCAACCTGAAAAGAGCTATAAAATTCCTTCTGGGGCAGTAACGTAGGTCTTGAATTGAGGTGTTTCTGTGATTTTTTGTAAGTCATGTAACATGGTAATCATTCAATTATTTTTAATAACCAGAGAATACAGGGAAATAGTACGGAAATAATACACGTACACGCTTACATGTATTGTGCGACTTAACTATAGACTGAAAAAGTAGGAGTAGGAACATTACGGCACGATCATGATACTTACAGTTAACATAGGGAACGTAATTATTCATTTTAGCGTTGAACAACTCTTGAATTAATACAGTTGTGAATATATGTTTGCAGTATAAACCAGTTGTCAGAGTAAGCAGACTCTACCATGTGCACAGAGCAATAGGCATCACTAACTTTCCGCCTGTCTTGACATTGCCTGAGCCAATCAATGCACTTCGTAAACTCAGTAAGCTCATTTGTTTGGAACATCACGTATCAGTATTAAATTATTTCCCGCACTCCGTTAATAGCAATTTAAATTTTATCGCTTATTTTTAAACCTCCAGTACTACTTTTTTATATTTACACATCCATAGAGTAGGCCTTTTCTAATATGGGGATTTGACGAGCATGGTGATTAAGTCACAATCATCGGCTCAAGAAACGCCTAATAATTAGCTATATTTGAAGCCTAAAAGTGTCTGTCTTCATTTGCAATCGCTTTGAAATAGTATTTTTTAATATCAAGTATATGGTTAATTTACTAACTAATTAGCTAACTCAATGGCTCCATCGAACCCGTAGGTTCATGATTGCGCGATCATCAGCTCTCCATACATCCCTATCCTGAGCTAATATTTCCAGTCATCCCCTGTACAATCTACTTCCTTCAAATCATGGATAATGTTATTCTCCCACCTCATTCTTGGTCTACGATCTGGGCATTTTCCCTCTGGTCTTCTACCAAAAGCATCTATGCACCTCTTTTATCCCCCATACGTGCCACATGTCCTGCCCTTCGCAGCCTATGAGACTTAACTCTTCGTGTTATATCTGACTTCCCATACAATTCAATTAGCTCACTATATGTAGGCCCTAGTTATCTCCATTCACCTGTCTGTTCATCTCTTTTTGGTCCAACATCTTTCCTAAGAACTTTATTCTCAAATACTCGTAATCTTCTTCCCTCCCTTAAAGTTAGAGTCCATGTTTCGCATCCATACAATATAACTGGGAGAATAACTGTTTTATATATTTTCAGTTTAACGATTTTTTGAAAGGAGTTGGGACGACAAGAGTCACTGTAATGCATAATAGCATGCATTTCCAGAACTGAGCCTATGTTTAATTTCTTTGTGCAACTCATTCCTATTTGCAATTAATGCTCCTAGATACTTGAAATCAGCTACTTCTTTAAAATTTCCTTACTTTGTGATTAGTTGTCCATTTCCATTACATAACGCATTTCTATGGATAAGCATATATTTAGTTTTACAGATGTTTACTTCCAGTCCCAATTTATTTTTTGTTACTCAATAGAGTATGCGTGTTACCTTCTAGCATCTCCTCGTTATCGCTCAATAATATTACATCATCAGCATAAATTAACAGCCTATTAATACCATTGAATTGTAAGCTTTCTTCTTCCTCTAAAGATTTGATGTCATGCACTAATACAAAATTGAATAGTGGAGGAGATAGTGCATCTCCTTGCTTTAACCCATTGTGAATTTCAAAATTATTCGATACCTGTTAGCTCACACGCCCCTACTCTTTGTACCATTTAGACACATTCGTATAATTATTATTGATTTCGTACATCTCAATGATGGATAAATCATATTTGAAGAGAAAAATTATACGCTCGGACCGGGACTTGAACCCGGGGCCCTTGGTTCTCTAGACCAAGTGCTCTACCAACTGAGCTACCTGAGCAAGTACCGATCTAAACGCAAATCTTTCTCTATATACATTGTAACTCCCGTCCACCAAACGCTATGAAGCCACGCTTCCATCCTGCAAATGGCGGCTCCTTTATTAAGAAGACATATTTGGGAATTATACATTACAGCCAATACGGTTCAAGTCCCGGTCTGAGCGTATAATTTTTCTCTTCAAATATGATTTATCCATCATTGAGATGTACGAAATCAATAATAATAACATGGAAAAAGCCGTATTGGCTGTAATGTATAATTCCCAAATATGTCTTCTTAATAAAGGAGCCGCCATTTGCAGGATGGAAGCGTGGCCTCATAGCGTTTGGTGGACGGAAGTTACAATGTATATAGAGAAAGATTTGCGTTTAGATCGGTACTTGCTCAGGTAGCTCAGTTGGTAGAGCACTTGGTCTAGAGAACCAAGGGCCCCGGGATCAAGTCCCGGTCTGAGCGTATAATTTTTCTCTTCAAACATTCGTATAAGTTTAACTAACTTTTTAGGATTTCCAAATTCCAGAAGGATACTATATAATTTCTCCCTCTTAACTGGATCGTATGCATTTTTGAAGTCCACATATAGTTGAATATCAGTGCCATTGGGTATTCCCATTTCTTTTCTAAAATCTGTCTTAGGCTAAAAATCTGATCTGTTGTATACCTGTTTCTTCTCAATCCACATTGATGATCTCCTAGAATGTCATCAATATAGGGAGTAAGTATGCATACTAATATATTTGTTAGGATTTTTTACGAAGTTGAGAGTAATGAGATGCCCCTGTAGCTGTTGCAATCAGTTTTATCTTCTATCTTATAGATTGGTACGATAATCGATTCTTCCCATTTATTTGGAAGAGCTTAATTTTCCCAAATCATACAAAGTAACCGACGTATCGTGTCCATCAATTTTTCTCCCCCTGATTTTATCAATTCTGCTAGGATCCTATCTGAACATGATGCTTTATGCATCTTCAGTTTTTCTATCCCCATTTCAACCTCTAATGAACTTGGTTCTATGACTGCATTTCTGCTCTCTGTAAATTATCCTCTTCAATATCCTGTCCTGTATGTACATTAGTAGCTGATTGAAGTAACTGTTCCATCTATTTAATATACTCCTGGAATCTGCAATGATATCGCCACTTTCATTCCTAATTTCGTTTGTTCCAGCCTAAAACCCTTTCTTCTCTATCCTAATTCCCTAATATAATTATCTGATGTTCATTTTTTTTGCATTCATTTCAAGATCATTAATCTTCTCTCTCAATTATTCCTCTTTTTACTCTTTAATAACCTGATGGTTTCGCATCTAATAGTACCTATTTTTTTTAATTTACTTCAAAGCCAATTCATTTGTGGATAATTTTCTGCGAGCTAAATTATAATATGACAATATATTTTATTGTACGTGGATTTACAGTCGACAATGGTTAGACATATTGTTGCGCATGCAGCCGTCTTGAATTGTCTGGAAATCTAACGAAGGTATGTAAAGTCTCCAAAATATCGAGTTTCTTAAAAAATGACATATGGAAGAATTAAGAATTAAAAAATTGAAAATAAAACAAGGATTTATAAGACAACGGTTATATCAGTGATGACGTACGGTTTTCAAACTCAGGCAGAGATAAAAAGACGCAACGAATCATGAATACTGCAGAAATGAATAACCTACGAGCCATAGTAGGTAAAACCAGATTAAACAGAATGAGAAATGATGATGTGAGATAACAGTGTAAAATAATGGACGTAAAAAATGATAAAACCAGAAAAAATAGAGTGGAACGCACATACTGATAGAGCCAATAATACAAGGTTAATTAGAACAGTTCGATATTCATATTCAAGAGGCAAAAGAGATATCAGCATACCAAAAAAACAATATACAAAGGACTGACGTCATCTTCTAATGAAATATCTCCTGTATGATGATAAACAGACTATGATCCTAGTTAAAATATTAATAAGAGGTAATTAAGAACGTTCGGAAATCGTAACTGTGATTAAAAATATGCTTTGACGTTGTAATTTTTGTTTATAATGAGCACCCAGCCTGATAAGGAAACAGAAGAGGGCTAGAAAAAAGTTTTTACTCTCTGTATTTTTACTTAATATAACGATCAGGTCACTAGTGTCGCAATTCAAATCTGAACGTGAAAAGGCAGGAAAATTCTGATGAGAGTTTGCCGGTTCGCTTGTCAATGAGCTACGAGTTCTCAGGATTCCGGTATACAATATTATATATGATGACGAACAGTTTTTTATTATTAAATAATTCCTAATTGATTTTAATTCAATTATATTTTAAATTGATGATTATAAAATAACTATAATATTCTACACTTCGTTGATTAATAAGGGAAGTAAAGATATGACTAAAAAACAATTTAAATCTCGAAGTTAAAGAAAATTCTATGTTGATTTATTCAAAAAATGCAATTAAGCGTAATTAACTATTATTTAAAATACAAGTTACGCTCCAGGTTTTAAGTTACTTTTCAGCAGGTGCCTTCGTTATTTCATAGTTAAAGTTGTATATTCGTAGTCAGTTTAAGTTTAAATTTATATTAGTTAGTGCAAAAGTGTGTACATTTAACAACATGGGTAAAAACACACGTAATTCAAACAATGATTCGACAAGTTCTACGGAGGAAGCAGTGAAACGTGTGGTGAAAGAGGCGCTGCAGGATCCCAGCACTCTGCAGGTGTTTGTGTCCATGTTGCGGGACCAGGTAGTGGCTGAACTGCAGAAGACCATCGAGGACAACACTAAAGTAATTGAGGATCTGTAAAAGACCCTCGATGAAAAAGACAGAAAGATTGAGGTGTTGGAAAATAAATTAGACGATCTAGAGAACAATACCAGAGACGTCAATGCCTCAGAATTTTTGGTGTAAAAGAAGAGGCCGGAGAGGACACTGACCAGAAAGCCATCGAGGTGGCCAAAAAAATCGGTGTCGATCTATCAGTGACAGACATTGACAGAAGTCACCGTGTTGGTGTTAATAATGCAGAAAGACCGCGGGCTATAATAGTGAAATTTGTTAGTTACCGCAAGCGCAGTGAAGTTTTTCTAAGCAAGAAAAAGTTGAAAGGAAGTGGGGTCACTGTTCGCGAGGACCTAACGAAGTGTCGCTATCGCCTGCTACAAGACAGTATACAAAAATACGGTATTCAAAATGTATGGACAATGGACGGTGCCGTCATAGCCAAAGTAAATGGCGAAAAAACGCAAAATTAGCTCTTTTACGGGTAATCAACTAGATAGGACCTGAGTGGTAAAATATGTTTACTTTGTCCTTTCTTTTCTTTTTTCTTTGCTAACAATTATATTGTTAATTTAATTTCTTCTAATTTAGGTAAGTTTTAAGTTTATTATTTTTTATTTAGGACAACTTACTTGTTTTATTTCATTTTTTAAGTTATTTGTTTAGCTAAATTATTTTAATTTTATTAGAGTTATTACAGTACATAGTTTATTTTTACTTTCTGCTATTGGCAACATTGAGCTGACAAATGATGAATTATTTGCAACCCTTGACTCACTCACTTTCTCCAATCACCCTCTTATTGTGCAGACAGCTTTTAAACACAGGTAGCAACATTCCTCAATCCCTACCATCCCCTCCAAAAACAACTACCAGTCTACTTAGGAATGCATTTTCTATTGATAAATCATCACTTAAAATCGCTCACGTAAATTCACAAAGCATTCTGTCCCCCTTTGATGAGTTTGAAACCATATTTCATCTCTTGGACTGAGCGCCATTTTATTTCGGAAACCTGGCTCACCCCATCCATACCTTCGTCCCTTGTTCACCTAGACGGATATACACTGCTCAGAAATGACAGAATAGATAAAAGAGGTGGAGGAGTTTGTGCCTTTATATCAAATGAGCTTAATCCAAGAATTGTCCACAAGTTCCCTTCTGTATATTCCGCTCGCCCCGAGTTCTTATTCGTAGAAATTCAAGCCAGTCTAAAAAAATGTCTCTTATGCATTGTATACAAACCTCCAAAAATTGGGCACCTTTCGGATCTAGAAAACGCTCTGAACGATTCATTGCCTCATTATGAACACGTTATTGTCGCAGGCGATTTTAATACAAATCTTCTTCAGACTGACTCACCAGCCATACAACTTAAAAATATGTTCCAAAGCTTTAATATGACCATTGTTCCTCTCTCTGCCACACACCATACAGCTACTTCCGACACTCTACTGGACTTAATTGTGACTACACATCCACAGAAAGTACTGTCATATGACAAATTCCTGCTCCTGGCATATCTGCTCATGACATTGTATTCGTAGAATACTCACTCCAATGTCCTAAAAGACGCTCTAAATTAATTACGTACAGAAATTTACAAAACATAGACGATACTAAACTAAAATCAGACGCTATAGAACTACCTTGGTATTCAATATGGAATCTTAGATCAGTTGATGAAAAAAGTAGACACATTTAATACACTGATACTACAACTATACGACAGACATGCACCAGTAAAAACCCGACGATTTTCCCGCTCCCTGCTCCTGGATGAATGATTCAATACGTGAACTTATGTCAAAACGAGACAAAGCATACCGAACATACAGACGACATAAAAATGACGAGAACTGGCAACTGTACAAACAACTTAGAAACACAACTACACAAACTATACGTAATGCCAAACTACGACACGCCCACAGTATAATCGGACCTGAAATAAGTGCACGGGACACTTGGCGAAAGCTCCGTGCAATGGGACTTAGACAGTTGAATCCCTCAACTGACTCTATAGACATTTCTGTAGATGACTTAAATGAACATTTTACCTCAATACCCATGACACCTCCAGACAACAAGACTAAAATAGACATTCTTAAAGACGTATCCCCATCCCCACATATAGGAAGAGATAAATTTTACTTTTACGACATTTCGCCTATAGACGTTAAAAAAGCACTCAAGCGGATTAAATCCAATGCGCAAGGAACAGATAACATCAGCATTTTAATGCTAAATAAAATCATTGACATTATTCTACCCACAGTGACTCATATTTTCAATGCTTCCCTTATAACTTCTATCTTCCCTATTGTATGGAAACAGTCTAGAGTTCGGCCTATACCAAAAATAAGTACACCTACTAACTGTAATGACTTTCGACCGATTAGCATCCTTCCGACATTATCTAAAGCCCTGGAATATATTGTACATAAGCAAATGACTGATTATCTCCAAGAAAATCACCTCCTTGATCCTTATCAATCCGGCTTTAGATCTGGTCATAGCACAACCACAGCTTTGCTAAAAATTACCGAAGATATTCGTGAAGCCGTGGACAGACGTCAATTGACTCCTTTAACCTTACTTGACTTCAGCAAAGCTTTTGACACAGTAGACCACGACTTACTTATGATAAAGCTCAAGCACCTACATTTGTCTGACAGCGCTGTATCCTGGTTCGACTCATACCTGCACGGTCGTCAACAATACGTTTCATTAAACTCTAGATCTTCGACTTGGCGTAACGTGCCGGCTGGAGTCCCCCAGGGCAGTGTTCTCGGACCTCTTCTTTTCTCAATCTACATAAATGATTTGCCAACTGTACTAAAGCACTGCCGTTATCACCTCTATGCTGATGATCTCCAAATTTACCTACATTCACCTCCTCATTCTCTCTATAACAGCTTGATGAAAATGAATGACGATCTCATATCCATCTTTAACTGGTCTTCAAGTATCGGTCTAAATCTAAATCCTAACAAGTCACAAGTAATTCTAATGGGACAACAAAGACTGCTTACAACCTTTGACATATCTACACTTCCAAACATTACTATAAATAATATAATTATCCCTTATTCTTCTTCAGTAATAGATCTTGGACTACATCTAGACGCAAATTTAACCTGGCAAACACAAGTGAAACACATATGTAAAAGACTTTCTCAATCTTACATTATCTTAGACGTTTAAAGAATTTTCTCCCAGTTTCGTTAAAACAAATCCTAGTGCAGAATCTTGTGTTACCACACTTCGATTATTGTGACATTATATATAATGATCTAAACTATGCCTTGTCGCAGAGACTGCAGCGTGTTCATAATGCTTGCATTCGATTCATTTTCAATATCCGCCGTTATGACCATATTTCCGAACACTTTAATACCTCTCTTGGCTCCGTCTTACTGACAGACGTAAATTGCACTCTCTTTTCGCTACTTTTCAAGCTTCTGAATTCCTACATTCCTACTTACCTGGCGTCCAGATTTGAGAAGTTATCCTCCTACCACAATATTGACACTAGGTCACAAGATAGCAGTCTGCTAACAATTCCTCTTCATAGCACTTCCTCCTATTCTACAACCTTCACAGTAGCCTCCGCCCGCTCCTGGAATCTCCTTCCTCAAGATATCAGGGGTTGCCGCACACTTGGCACCTTTAAGTCACGCTTATACAGTTACCTGTTGTCTAATAATTAATTTTTCTCTATTTATTTAATTTTATACTATGTCATTAATCTTTTCCTCGTTTTTTTTATATATCTTGTACATATTATATATTTAATTCGTTAAATTTAGAGTAAATCAAAATACATTATAAATATTAATTGTATTGTATTCATAACTTGTAATCGTTTATATATATATATATATATATATATATTGTAATTTAGATTTAAGACTTTTCTTTTGTATTTTTTTTTTAAACCTGGTTGAGTGGTAGACAAGGCCTTAAGGCCTTAACTCTGCCAGGTAAAATAAAGCTATTATTATTATTATTATTATTATTATTATTATTATTATTATTATTATATTATTATATATTGCTGGCTAATTTGCTGAACAATATTGGAATTATAGACGGTTTGATGTTCACGAAGCAAGTAAGTGCATGTGAGACTTTTAGTTTTCTTTTGTAAAATGGAAAACGATGTTTAGGCGTGACTTTCTTTAATTGCCTTGTATATATTTTTATAACATAATTATTTACTGGTGCTTCAATTGTAGGTGAGAGAAATTTTACAAGATCTGGGAATCCCTAGTCACGAAAACGGAACTATTTTATATCATCTTTGACCTTGTTAGGTCTCCTAGTAGGATTCGAAATACTGGCCTTATATATCCAGATGTGAAAAGTCTAGAAGATTCATTAACTTGTGACAGTTATTTGACATCGACAGATTCATTTTGAAAATAGGCTTCTTTTGCATTAAGCTAATTTTTCAACTCTTGTAGGAAACCACAGGGAAAACGCCCAGTTGGTAGACCAAGAATGAGATGGAAGAATAACTTTAACTATGATTTGAGGGACGTATATTATACAGGGAATGATTGGAAAACATTAGCTCAGGACAGGGATGTGTGGAGAGCTTATGCCCGTGTGGCCATGCACTTACCGGTTCGATAGTGCCAGTGAGTTAATTAGTTAGTTAACATTTAACTATTTTGTATTGACTTAGATTTTCACGGCCGCAGTTGCTATGATGATCTTGAAGAAGATTTCCGGGCTGTAGGTCATGGTCTTGAGGCTTGAAGTTCCCCGACGTTTCGCCAGAGAACCCTTGAGGATGCCAGACACAGTCTCTGGCGAAACATCGGGGAACTTCAAGCCTCAAGATCAGGGCCTACAGCCCGGAAATTTTCTTCAAGATCATTATTTAACTATTTGTTCCTTTGTGTCAAGTATTTAGAAATAGGAACTAAATATTGTTTTTTTTTTCCTTCTTCATTGATAGATTGTTTTGTTCACTTAAGGAATTCTGGTAAATCATAATTTGTAGTTTTATATTTTAATATTCGATATTGCATTTTGTATATATGTATATAATGTATATATATATATATATCCATCCATCCACAGTAATTCTGCCTGAAGGCAAGTCCTTCACTGCAATCATAGCATGTTCATTCTATGCTTGCAACTTTACTAGGGAATTGTAGGTGTGGCAGCTTCCCGTTGGTTTCCACACCGGTGAAGGATGATGTTGATGATAATGATAAGGATGATTATGATGATGATGATGATGATGATGGCCATATGATTTCGGGGACCGTTTCGGCCTTAAAGTTTTCCTGACTTTTGTCTCACAAGTGAGGGAAAACCCCGATAAAATCCTCACCCAGAAAAACTGCCCCGACCAGGGATCGAACCTGGGCCCGCTTCGTGACAAGGCAGCACGCTACCTCAAGACCACTGCGGTGGAATATATATATATATATATATATATATATATATATATATGACAAATATACGTAAGACAAATGTCAGGAAAACTTTAAGGCCCAAACAGTCCCCGAAATCATTTGGCCATCATCATCATCCTTCACCGGTGTGGAAAGCAACGGGAAGCTACCACACCTACAATTCCCTAGTAAAGCTGCAAAGCATAGCATGTAAATGCTATGATTGCAGTTAAAGACCTACCCGGACAGAATTACTATGGATGGATATATATCATAATGATTATATTATAACTATACCGAATATCCATTTAGTTAGTTACCATACATTTTTTTTTTAAGAATCTTCATACGACAGCATGCTCCACTACAGTTTTCTGCAGTACTACATGCTTTGGTTTAGCAATATTAAAATATCTCTATCATTTTATGTGTGTTGATGTTCCTGACTATGCATTTATAGTGTTATTTACTAGTTCTAATGTGTGAAATTATTTTTCTATTTTCGATTCCTTAAAATATAATTTTGAGTTATTGTGACGCTAAATTGTTCTATTTCGTTGTGGTTGTTATTTACATTTTAAACAATGCTCTCTGTTAATTATACTTAAGCAAGTTATGGTTCCTCTTGGCACTAACAAGTTATGATTAATATTTACAGTTGCTTGATATTGTTCCTATTAGCACTTACTTAACCCTTAAATTGGCGAAACAATACTTTCTAGTGCCCGTCATTCAAGTGTTTCGGACCGCAAAGAAAATAAAATCATGTAAAAGTAAGTTATTACTGTATTTTTAACGTAATTTGACACAATCTTAGGTAATTTATGATAATTTGTTTTATTTTTACTGTTTAATAAAATATAACAAATAAATTAAATCAATGTTTCTTATAAGATACATTGTAAGTTAAGGGTTAAATTAGTGCATTCTTCATTACTATTCCTAACAAAATGTGGTTCCTATTTACATTTAAATTGACTAATCCTATCAAGCTATAATCTATATTTACACGCTAAGTTAATATTCTATCCATTACTAATCTAAGAAGATATAGCTCCTATTTACACTTAAGTTACGGACTAATTCTAACATTTTATGAGTAATCTACTATTGAAAAATATTTTACTGTCCTTACAAATTCTAAAAAATTAGGCTATTAGGTTCCTATTTACACTTATAGCACTGACTAATCCTAACAAGTCATGATCAATATTTACACTTCCTTAAAATAATGTTCTTATCCTAACACTTATTATCTAGTTCTATCACTTTATGATTTACAGTTCCTTAAAGTATGCTGTCCAAGTAATGTTCTATTGTAATTTTTTTAAGTCTATGCTATTTGCGAATTTGGTGAATTGTTTAGTGTACTTAATAGCTAATTTACTCTTATTTATGGGCCACCTTTCACTACCTCTATTTACAAAATTTATAACAGTTTGTCTTTCGTTTTTAAATTCTATACAGTTATATATGACATGGTCCACTGTCTGCTCACCAGCACCGCATGCACACTGTCCTTTATCTTGAAGCGATGGAAGTAGGCGTTTATATTCCCGTGTCCGGTCACCAGCGTTGTGAGATTGGGAGATATCTGGATTCTTGTCTGTAGTCTGTCGCTGACTTTCGGGAAGAACGATTTCGTCAAATTCCCATTGGTGGTTGATTGCCATTCCCTTTCCCATTTTTCTTCACTAATGGTTGTCAGGTGTTTCTTCACAGCACTTACTGGAATCCTGTCGTAACTCGTTTGTAGGCCGCCGTCGCACGCTGCTTGCTTCGCTAGGCGATCTGCTATCTCGTTGCCGTAGATTCCAGCATGTGCCTTGACCCAGCTGAATTCCACTGTCCAATCGTCGCCTTCTAGAGATTTCAGCTTATTCCTAATTTCTTCAATTAAATTGTTTCGATTATTTCTGTGCCTTAGGGAGTCTAACGTGACCTTGCTGTCAGTGTAGATTGCCACATTACGTGAGTCAATCGGTATTTCGCTGGTGTTGAGTCCTTTTAAGGTGTCTAGTGCTTTCATGATTGCAAGTTGCTCAGCCTGGTTATTTGAACATTCTTCCTACAACTTAAATTTCAGCTGGTTTGTTAATACATGTTTTTTTAATATAACTATTCTCGATCCAACTCCATCATTGCTTCTGCTTCCATCTGTGTATATTTCATAAGTGTATTCTTTGTTTTTCTTGTATCCTGGATTTTTATGAATTTTGCCGGATGTGTCCAGTTTTTGTAACTAACTGTCTGATCAACGTTAAGAGTTTCGTATTTGGAACTTCCTCTTATTTGGTGAATAGCCGAAATTTCTTGTATTTTTGGATGTATAGGTGTTAATCCCGTCAGAATGCAGAGAGCTTCGTAGGATGCGATATGCCTTTGCCATTCGTATGCTGATCAATCTCTGTACCTGTTTAAACTTTCGGATATTATATTTCTTGTCCAGTGCACTTATCCATACTGGTGCCGCGTACGATAACAGTGGCAGAATTGCACCGTTATAAATTGTGCACAGGGCTTTGTCACTTAAACCCCAGCTTATTTTTTGCTGTCTTCGAGAGAGCATTAATAAGTTTTTTGCATCTCTCTGCTACATATTCGATATGCTGGTTGAACGTAAATCTCTTGTCGATTATTATGCCAAGATATTTAATCTGGTCGACCTGTTCTAACTGCTTATTATTTAGAAATATATGTATTTGTTTGTTTTCTTCCCTTCGTTTTCTTCTTGTTATTAGAATAGTTTTTGATTTGCATTCATTGAATTTGGACACCATTTATTATTGTGGGCCCAGGATGTAATCTTTCTCATTCAATATTTGCATAATTCTCAGCTTCGAGAACTGATTTTCCCTTTGTTATTACTATCAGGTCGTCTGCAAATGCTATTACTTTAGTATGTTCGGTGTAATCTAATCGAAGTATGGAGTTGTACTGGATGTTCCAGAACCCCGGACCGCAGCAAGATCCTTGTGGGCAGCCTCTCGTTACATTTTTGTCTACTTTAGCATTGTTTGCTGCTAATGTAGCTGTTCTTTGGTTAAAATAATTGTTTGCAAGATTATACAAGTTCCTTGGGCACTGGAATTCCCTCAGAGCTTTCATGATCCCCGGCCACCAGGCCGAGTCAAAAGCTCCTTGGATATCCAAGCTTACTAGCACCAAATACATATTTTCTTTTAGATTTTCCTCGATGTATTCTTTTAGTGTCATCGCTGCGTCCACCGTGCTAGTTTGAGGAGTGAAACCGAAATGTTTGTCTGACATTAGGTCTTTTGAGTTGACATGATGCATAATTCTGTTTATTAACAACTTCTCCAGTAATTTTCTTCCTGTGTTTAGGAGGCTTATTGGACGGAATTTAGTAACCTCCTGGTAATACTCCTTTCCTGGCTTTATGATAGGAATTAATCTTGCTTTCTTCCACTGTTGGGGAAAATTACCTCTCCTGAGACAGTTATTGTATATCGCTGTTACAAAGCTTGGTAGAATGTTCATAACTAGTTACCATACATGAAACATGATACATTTATTATTATATGATTAGGGCCTATGTATAATAATAATAATAATAATAATAATAATAATAATAATAATAATAATAATAAATGTGAGTGTGTGAGTTTATAAATTCTCGTTACATGAGACCTCTTCTTTCAGGCTTGAGATTGTTTTATTTTCCATAAACTTACGACACGGAATACTGGGCTGTACATACGTTCCGAAGGAATGGCTTCCACATGCTTAAAAATCTATCTGGTTTGATACCGCGAATATCCAAACCATTAATCAAAATGACTACGAGCACCAGAAGAAAACATTTTTTTTAAATTGTTATGCGATGTAAAATTCGAAAACTAGCAAATGTAAGCAGGAAGAAATAAAAAGCATCGTACTTATATTTTATTCTGATATATCGTGAAGCAAATGTACATATTACTAACAAGAGAACTATCAACCATTGCATATCGAGTCCTACCTTGGAATTTGTCCCAGAGAAGCGTTGTGATGTACAAAAGTCGTGTCCAAAAAAATCTACCTTTTTAACTGCAAGGTATTAAAATCTAGCGCTAAATCTCTCATTTAAGCTATAGGGAAATAATACAACTGAAAAACTGATAGACTGGATAACCCTAACTACCTGCCGTCTGCTACGCGTCTCGCCTCACACCGTCACCCAAATAGTCAAGCAGGGATATTCATCTGCTCCGTAGAGTGGGTTGACATTACTAGATTCTGACTTCGATTTCTGTGACTTGCAGTTAAAAAGGGCACATAATATATTGGACACGACCTTTTTACATGTCTACGCTTCTCTGGGAGAAATTTCAAGGTAGGTTTCGTCATGCAATGGTTGACAGTTGTAAGTAATGCAATTAATTATATTTTTTAAATTTATTCAACGCCAAATTGTGATTTGGGAATAATGACATTCGTTTTAGTCTCTTTATAATAAAACTCCTGTAAAAATTTAATATTAACTCGAAAAAATCAGTCATCTATTTTTAGTTTGTTTATTTAAAATTAAATATCAGATTTTTTTTAGATGGCTGTAGAATGTGTGTTGAAAAAAATCCGAGGAAAAGCACTGAAAAGGCAATCATGCGGTAGACTAAATGTAGGAAAACTATACGCAAGATGGATTCATGGAGTAGAGAGTGGATTCAGAAGAGATGGACATAGGAAGCCTAAGACATAATTTTTTTATTATATACAACTTTCCTCATCGGAGGATTGCCTCAAGGACAAAGTAATACAGACAATTAATTTTCGAGGAGGGTTTTATGTAAATGGTAAATAGTTTACAAGGACTAATACTACCGGGTGTGTGCGTGTTTAAATAATAGTATACTTTTTTACCTATAAAATTTGTATATATATATTTTTTTCATTCCTTGCTATATGATTGCCTTATTCTAGTGTACAAATTTACTAATTTTAAATATGAAAAAAATGATGCTTGGTTTGTGAGATTTAACTTATATAATAAAGCCTTAAGTGATTATACTTTAGAAGTATATTATGAATTAATTTCGTTGTGTACTACAAATTAAATATTAAGGAAGATGTACAAATTATCCTGGCATTGAGAGTCGTGACTCCGTTCTTGAATAGCGTCTTGTATGAGGTTCTTCCAAAACGAATAGAAAAGACTGAATTTCCGCTAACCACTTACATAAATAGAAATCGAGCAGGGGAGGAGCGGGCAACGAAACATTAATAAAATATGAGTAGAGTTTCTGGAATTAAGTAAAATTACATCTTCTTAAATTCAATTCATTTAAACAAATAATAACAATATTATCCAATTAAATTAGAAACTGAGTAATAAAATGGCTTTACTTATTATTTTTGATAGTTAAATATGAACATATGGTACAAAATAATTGCTCTATTGAAAATTTGACCGAAGTTTGTATGGAAGCTATTATCTTAGATTTCATAAACAGCTATCTATTAAATCTCCTGTACCATCTCTAGCAACGTGTATCGTATTAGATCGTACAGTTTTGCCACACTGTAACAAACTTCATCATTTTACGGATTTCAGAACTGAATATTATTCAATAATCATATTACAGTAACTTCATTTCGGTTTCGTCGAGGACGGAATGGAGCTTGGGCAGGTTTTTAAAGTTTTTTTTTTCGTTTTATCCTGTCACAAATTTCATTCCATCATTTATCCACGTTCATCTCATCCATTTCATTCCATTTCGTTCATGTGCCTTGTGACTGAGCGTCAGGCATCGTCACCTGTGACCTTTGTCGTTCACATACCTTTAAAAAATAGAGGGGTTTCATCTCATCTTTTCACTCGACCAGGCCCTGAGATGGACAGGAGTTAAGTATATTATGTAGGTATCTACATACGTAGTATTTTGCCCAATAGCAGATCTTTCACTGCAAACTCAGCATTCTCCACTCATTCCTTAACTCATCTTTCCTCTTTGTATCCGCATACAAACCATTTATTTTATTATTGTCTATCATCTGATGTCTTTTTCTGCCTCTAACTTTCTTTCCGTTGACCATTCCTTCTAGGGCATCCATCAGCAGGCAGTTTATTCTTAACCAGTGGCCAATCCAATTTATTTTCCTCTTCTTTATGAGTTCCAGCATTCTTCTTCATTCATCCACTCTGTCTAGCATATCTATATTTTTTGTCTCTCCATTTTATACGTTCCATTCTTCTCCATATCCACATCTCAAAAGCTTCCAGTCGCTTTTCCTCATTCCGTTGTAATGTCCAAGTCTCTGCACCATACAATGCTACACTCCATATTAAGTACTTCACTAGCCTCTTCCGTAATTCTTCTGCCAAAGTTCCGCAGAAAATGCTTCTCTTCTTGTTAAAACCTTCTTTTGCCATTGCTATCATCTGCTTTACTTCTTGACCGCAGTTCATGTTACTACTGATAGTACAACCCAAGTATTTGAAGCTCTCCACTTGCTCAATGGCCTCATCTTTAATTCTCATGTTTATCTTCCTTGGTTTCCTCCCTATAATCATGGCCTTCGTCTTATAGGCCTATACATTTATCTTCATACCATAATCCTCGCACTTGCCATTTAGCTACATCACCATGTTCCTCAGTGTCATTGCATCTTCTGCTAGAAAATCCATATCATCAGCAAATCTTATGCATTTAATTCTTCGTCTTTCCATATTTACGCCTCCCGTATTGCTGAAACAGTTCTTCATTAGGTCTTCCAGGTAGATGTTGAAAAGAGTAGGTGATAGAGGACATCCCTGCCTTACCCCCATTCCAATTTCTCTTCCCTCTGACATTTCTTCTCCTATCTTCACTTTTATTCGCTGTTTCATATAAAGATTACTTATGAGCCTCCTCTCCTCCCAGTTCACGCCCATTGTCTTCAAGATTTTCAAGAGTTTATTCCAAATCACTCTATCAAAGTCCTTTTCGAGGTCAACAAATACTGCATAAACATATTCATTTTTTTATATATCTTTCTCCTATTGTTCGTATCAATCCAATTGCATCTCTCGTACCCGTTCCCTTCCTGAATCCAAACTGTTCTTCCAATTCGCTTTCCATCGTAGAACGTAAACGTCGATTCAATATTCCCAGGAGAATCTTTACAGAGTGTGATATCAAGCTGATAATCCTGAACTACTTACATTTCTTCGCATTATTTTTCTTCGGTATTGGTATTAACGCTGTCTCAGTCAATTCTTCGGGCCATTCGCCTTTTTTATATCTCTTTTTTAAAGGCAGAATTTCCTTCTTTCTCTCACCCAAGCATTTAACCAATACAATGGGGATTCCATCTACCCCTGTTGCTTTCCAGTTTTTAATTTCCTTAATTGCTAGTTCAACTTCTTCCTTCAGAATTGAAAATCCTTTTTCGTCTTCTGATACGTCTTCCTCATTTTCTATATCCAAGTTAGCCGTACGATTTCTTGTCTCATATAGCTCTTCTACATACTTCTCCCACGTATTCATAATTCTCTGTTTGTTATTTCTTTATTATTTTCGTCCTTAATCAGCCACATAGTTTTCCTGCTCTTCTTTCCATAGTCCAACCATTTAACTTCCTGGTACATTAAATCATATTTTCCTTTCCTTTCCAGATTCTCTAGTTCTTCACATATCTGCTTAATCCATTCTTCCATTGCCTTGCCAGTTTCTCTTCTAAGTTTGCTGTTTATTTTCCTGTAGTTTCTTTTGGCTTCTTCTGTATTGCTATTTTTCCATTTTCTTCTTTCTTCCATCTTCTCCAACATTTTTTCTGTGACCCAACGTTTCTTAATATTCTTGCTCACTTTATATCCTATTGTTTCCTTATCTGTATAGAGGTTTTCAAATTACTCCAGTGTTCCTTGGTATTGCCATATGAGATTTCCAAGTTAGAGGCTTTATCTTGAAAATGTTGTTGGAATTTTCTCCGTTTTTCTTTAGTTTTAAGTTTCTACAAGTCAAACTTCTTTGTTGCCTGTCTTCCTCTTATCTTCTTCAGGCAAATATCTACTTCGCCTATTACAGTAGTACGACATGGTCTGAATTGATATCTGCTCCTGGTAAGGTCTTCGCATTTTTCAAGCAATTTCGGAATATTTTCTGTATCAGTATGTAGTCGATCTGGTAGCGTTTATTGTCCATAGGGTTATCCACATGTATTTATTATATATATATATATATATATATATATATATATATCCTCAACTCGTGTACAACTCAGAATCGGGTCGAGGGATACCATGAGATGAACCCCTTATATAGAGGTCCGTGAATGACAAGGATGCCGGTCGACCACGCCTGACGAACCGTCACAGGGGCAGATGAAAGAAATTAAACGAAATGGATGAGATGAGTATGTAGAAATGATGGAATATAATTAGAGCAGGGGAAAACGGGAAAAACCCCGAGAAAAGCCTGCCCAAGCTCAGTTTCTTCAACCACATGGAGTGAGCGAGACTCGATCTAGGGACCCTAGCGATGATAGGAGAGCGTCTAACCGCTTGCGCCACGGAGCTGCCATGTATATATATATATATATATATAATTACATTACAGAATGTCCGTATATAAATATATTCATGATTTTTGTAGAGTCTTGTGGGGTTACTGTCCTTAAAATTTGAGACGAAAATTAAATTATCATGTATTCATAGAGTACAATTACATATTTGAACCGAGTTGTTAATTTATGATGGCACTGAACTCAGGACGCACATTATTGCTGTACAGCGCTCTTACATTCGGAAACTTTCTTACATGAACTTTATTTTTTCATTATCTTCATAATATATTGTAGTCAGCAAAATAGAAGATTTGTTGTAATTTTTCCCATTGTTGAAATACTCAAAATAATTAATAGCTAAAGAATGAAGTGACATTGTCTTTATATGAAACGATAAATCCTCTTACTCAAATACCAAAATTCTGTAAAATTCTCGTCAAAATAATTTATCCTCTCTTTTTATCGAGATGTGTCTGCTCGGATATCGCGCTTCAGCCGCATACCTTAAATATTTCTCCTTTTTCCCCTCCACTCTCGGACACAATACATTTATTTAATCTAAATGTTGGTTATTATTATTATTATTATTATTATTATTATTATTATTATTATTATTATTATTATTATTATTATTATCATCGTCATTTTTTAATTTATTTTCCCTGTAAACTCCATATTGTGTGGCCTATGCTTATTATGTATTATTAAACAACATATAAATAAATAATAATTGTTATTATATGTATAATGTCCCCGCTGTGGTCTCGAGGTAGCGTGCTGCTTTGTCACGCAGCGGGCCCGGGTTTGATTCCAGGTCGGGACAGGATCCTGGGTGAGGCTTATTTCGGGGTTTTTCCTCACCTGTAAGACAAATGTCAGGAAACTTAGATCCCAACGGTCCCCAAAAATCATCTGGCCATCATCATCATGATCCTTCGCCGGTGTGGAAAGCAACAGGAAGCTACCACATGTATAGTTTCCCAGTAAAGCTGCAAAGCATAGCATGAAAATGCTATGATTGCAGTGAAAGACTTGCCCTCGGGCAGAATTACTATGGATAGATGGATATGTATAATTTAACCCTGGTGGAGTGGAAGAGTTGACCTCACGGTCTTAACTCCACAAGGTAAAATAGATAAATAAATAAATAATCATTTAAATGAGGAATACTAACATACTCTAACATTTCACCATCAGGAACGCCCGTTAACTCAATCCACGTAAAATTTGCCTGTATCTCTACCGTGTGTAACAAGTGTGTTTCATTATATTCTTTTGAAACTTACTTACTTACTTACTCATTGGCACTATCGAATCCGTAGGATCATGGCCGTGCGGACATAAGCTCTCCATACATCCCTATCCTGAGCTAATGATTTCCAATCATTCCCTGTATAATCTACTTCCCTCAAATCATAGCTAATGTTATTCTCCCACCTCATTCTTGGTCTACCAACTGGGCGTTTTCCCTCTGGTTTCCTACAAGATGTTTTCATGCAAGTCTTTCATTCCCCATACGTGCAACATGTCCTGCCCATCGCAGTCTACGAGACTTAACTGTTCTTATTATATCTGACTTCCTATAAAGACCACGTAGTTCATTGTTATGTAGTCTTCTCCATTCACCTGTCTGTTCATCTCTCTCGTTTCGCCATATTATACCAAAATTTAAGCATATCAAACTTAACTAAAGTATATAATTTTCTTAAACGAAAAACACATAAATTTATAACGAAAATATCCTGGTGGCGCGTATACTCGTGATTTTCTGTTCACTAGGTTTGTTTACGCGTGATGCTCTGTTCTCTATGTTTATAATGTAAATTTGCAGTATGTGGTATTGAATAAATTCAAAGTTTAATGGAAATGAGAAGTGAACACAAATTTAGGACCATGTTTCACTACATCTGTGTTATTATTGAAAATAATGCAATATTACACAAGCATCGTTATACGAAGTAGTCGCTATTTGTATGGAAAACGATACTGCTGTAGAGCACGTAGCATTCATATATAAATAAGTAGTTGTCTGATGACCACAGGCAGCTTGCCATATTTAGTAAGCCAACACTTCACGCGATGTATAAATGCGGCAGTGCATGACATGGTTTATATCGATGAATAAAATAGAGAAAATAGAATTTTTAACTAACCCTGATGTAATTTGATTATTTATTTAAACCGGAAGCAGCTTCTCTATAAGGGCCATATTGGCCTGGCCCCGTTCTCCATTACTGAGAACATATATTACAATATGTTTAATATTAAACTGGTATTTTTATTGTCTTTCAATATAAGAAGAAATTATTGACATAATTCTGCGAGATAAAGAACTGACCTGACCCGAAAACAAACGGCCCCGTACGTAGTTTATTTTAGCACTAAAGGTCGGAATCAAAACTAGCCGTTTTTCTTGGCGTCTTCTCCCACAATCTAAGTTTTCTTGCGTTGCACGGAGCCGGTTAAGCATTGTGAACGTCGTGTTGGCGACACAATATAAAGGATATAGTATCGTTGCTTGGAAACTCCATGTTATCTGTAGTATTGTGTTAAAAATGAAATTCTATAATAAATTAATTCAAAATATTTTTATGGTAATTTTCTTGGGGGCACGCCGTAGCGTAGTGGTTAAGGCACTGAGCTACAAGCCGGAGGGTCGAGGGTTAAAGTCCCGTTGGGGTCAGGATTTTTAAACTGACCCAAACCCTCTGGCGGCACTATGGCCCTGGGGTCGACTCAGCCTCTAACGGAAATGAGTACCAGGCGCTTATTCTGGGGGTAAAGGCGGCCGTCACTCAGGGCTGACAACCCGGCTGACATAAAGTACCGATTGTCTAGAAAAAGTGGGAGCCCTAACCTCCTACTACCCCAAGGGCCTCCGGGTCTGTTGTGGGATCACTTTACTTTACTTTACTTTTATGGTAATTTTCTTCCCTCTTTCAGCGTGCTGAATTTTCGTGTCTTTTTTTTTTTCTTTTTTTACTCTTGAATTTTAAGGCTGCGGCTTATACCCAGGGACTACTTATTTTCGGGCTATCTCAGTGAACGTGGGATATTATCTAAGGTAAGGATTTCCTTTCTGGCAACGTGAATTTATAGGAAAAGACGAATCTCAAAAGATTATGTACAAGTTCATGGCAGATCAAGAAGATTAGGTTTATTAAAATAGGTTTGTTAATTATACAAGATTTGATTAGTAAAAGGAGCGCATGGCCGAGAAATGATTCTATTTCTTTATTAAATGTAGGGGCCTAATTGATTATATAACTGCGAATTCACAATCTGCGATAACACGACTTTACTCAATGATAATATTAAGAAAAGTTCCTATCACACGTTAGTCAGCGTGCTGAATTTATTAAGTTTCTTATAGGTTCCGACACCAATTTTTATATGAAAAATATTTTTTTATTACTAAGTCCGTCTATCTGCTCTGCGCGCTACTTATATATTCGGTCTCCAGATCATGGAAACATGACTACTGTCAGAGAAACGTTTTTTTTTTAAGTTGCGATCGTGATTACTTAAAATTATGAAGAAGGAACAATAGAAATTTCGTGCATTTATAGTTTTTAATCAAATAATCATGTGGCTGAACGTTTGCTCACTAAATACACACATATTATGATACATATTATTTTTATATTGTATATATGTGTATGTCTCTGTAGAAGCTTCCTTGATATGCTGCTGACAAGGTGGAGAGACTAGTTCTAGAAAATCGCCGCTGTGTTCATTGGTCTGCTGTATCACACTGTCGAGGCATCTGGAATAATCTGCACAATGTGTCAGTGAAAAACATACAACGCGTCTTTACGTAGGATTAGTTTATCACATGAGATATTAATCAATTGCCCCTGAAAGGAGGCCTAACCTCTGAAGGGAAATAAAAAAGATCGCGTATTCATACATTCATTCATTCAATCAATCATTCATTCATTTAACCATTCATGTAAAACAGAGGAATGTGACATAAAACTCAGATGAAATGTAATTAAGTAATTTAGTATAATGACGAATTATATATATTCGTGTCAGCTGTAATATCAGGTCAAGTGATGGATTGAGTTGAATTGAAGATCGGAGATCTCTGATAACCAAGGATACCAGCTGACCAGGTCTGTCGCACCATTGTAGGTGCAATTGAAATAAACTGTAAGAAAATAATTTACATGAGTACGAAGGAATCTTGGAATGACATTTCTGGCAGGGGAGAGGAGAAAAATCCTGGTCCCGATTCACCCACCGCGGACCCCATATGTAGTGCCCGAGAAGCGAATTCTGGATCAATAAGTAATAAAAACAAACATCGTTTTTACATGACAAATATCTCTTACTTCTCTAGCACTTCTCACGTCAACACTGTGCCCATGTTTTTCAGAGTTGCTAATAATTTGTGTTA
This sequence comes from Diploptera punctata, assembly GCA_030220185.1. Taxonomy (NCBI): domain Eukaryota; kingdom Metazoa; phylum Arthropoda; class Insecta; order Blattodea; family Blaberidae; genus Diploptera; species Diploptera punctata. The sequence continues at coordinate 1,283,132 of JASPKZ010008136.1, forward strand.
GGATTGAGTGCATATGAGATGTGAACAAATTTTGTTTAGAGATGTTGTTCGAACATTCTTCAGAAAAATGGTACATAGATAGAGTTTTGTCACTTTTAAAAAGAAGTTCGTTTTTATACCTCCTCTAACTTTCATGAAATGTTATAAATAAACTTTTGTAGCGCCATTCTTTGCTTCCCAATAACAAAATGTGTGTGACTCGTCCATATTTGCTTATTTTGTGTGTTATCAGTTTAAAGTTCTTGCTCTATCGTTTTGACAAACCATACCAAACTCTCATTCAATTTTCAAACTGGTTAATATCCCTCATTAGGTGAAAGGAGTAAATTATATGTTCAGTTTTGTAGCCTATAAGCATCGTGAGGCATTTGGGTAGATACAATAAGTAGCAACTGCAGGTTGAGAAGACAAACTATAAGGACTGGGGGACCCGATATGCTGACCACATGTCACCCCTACACTGGTTGGATGATCGTCTACATCTGTGATTCACATGTGGATGTGAGGCCAGCAGCCGGGTGATAGTCCAAGGGCCTTCTAGGCCTATCGCGCTTGGAGTTTTGGAGTTGTAGCCTATATGGGAAAAGAATTGACGTTATTTGTTATCTTATTTCTATTATGGATATTTATTTGAATTTACGTATTTACACTCATCAATTAACAAAGGATGTCATCGTAATTTTAAGCTTCATAGATGAAACTCTAGGTCCGCTCTATCTTCAACGCCAGCGTTTCTTTTTGTTTTCCTTTTTTCCTTTTGTTTGTAGTTGTATAGTTTCAATGAAATTTTATTTGATGATTTGCGCTCTGTGTGTAAATACCAGTTCAATCTATTTGTTTTTAATGATTGAAATTTTTAAATTCTGATATACACTTTCATTCGTCTGTTTGATCCCAGGGAATGTAGCCTCTTAGATGTCTAATTAATGGTATTTCTGTTTTTTCAATTCCGTTTCACCTGGTTGAGCGGCAGACAAGTCCTTAAGACCTAACCTCTGCCAGGTAAAATAAAGCAATTATTATTATTTCTTTGAGAGGTTGTCAAAAATAAGTTTTCTGAATCATACTAAAAGTAATATTAAAGATTTAAATAAATTTAAAATAGTCAACTTTCTCAAATTTTTAAAATAAAATTTGCTCTGTTCAACAAATGAATTATAAAAAAATCTAATTTGGATTATGTTTAATTTCAAATTTTATATTCAATATTACAAGCTGGATATTAAATATAAATTAATTATGGTGATAGGCCTATTTGATTTAATGCGCTCTATTCCAACAGAACCAAACTTTTTCCTTTTCAACTGAGTTGTCTAAATTATAAGTTAAAAAAAATATCCACGACTCGTGTCCAACTCAGTATCGGGTCGAGGAATGAGACGAGATGAAGCCCCTATAATTATAAAAGTCTGTTAACGGCAAGTGTGCCTGCCGACCACTCCTGACGCACCGTCACCGGGGTGGATGAATAAAATGAAACGAAATGGATGAGATGAGTATGGAGAAATGGTGAAATGAAATTTGTGGCAGGGGAAAACGGAAGAAACCCCGAGAAAAACCTGCCCAAGCTCCGATTCGTCCTCCACGAAACCCACATGGAGTAATCGATTCGCGATCTGTGGACTCCAGTGGTGAGAAGCGAGTGTTTAACGTCTTGCGCCACAGAGCCGCCAAATCATTTAATGAATTAATATGGTATAACTAGAAGTAATAGATCATGTATTGATACTGTTTTTCTTTCCTTAAGTCAAATAATTGAAAATCACAGAATACAATATCCCATGTTAAATTCTTAAATAAGAGAATTAGACAATGCGATTTTCTTCTCTCTTTTAGATGTAGCCAAGACAATTCGTGGAAAAATGGAGAAATGTGATCGTATTTTCGAACATTAAATATGAATCTGATACACATATTATGGACACGCTGCAGTTTGTCCGACAATCCGTCACTTATGTCAGTTAGTAGAACGTCACAATAGTCAAAATGCGGCATCATTCTTTTAATCATATGTGTCCGAAAATGAAAAATGTGCGTGCAACGACAACAAATCGTCCCGGCACACAGTACATTGCATAATCGCATCCACGTAACAACTGATGTTCAACGTTGCCTCCCCGTGATACAATGCACGCGTTCACACGTCGTATCATGGATAGCCTCACTCTTTCGCATTTTCCGGCCTTTCTCCGAATAGCGTCACAGGCCATGTGGACACGCTGTTGAAGATTATGCACATCAGGAACTGGTTCAGCGTACACAATACTTTTCAGATGCCCCCCAGAGGTAAAAATCCAGGTGGTTTAAGTCCGGTGATCTAGCAGGCCATGCAACAGGGCGGAGAGAATGTCATTCGTCAGTGCCATCTACCGTGGCAACGATGCATTCATGGAAATTTATTCATAAGACATTTTTTCTTCCATTTGCAGTTAGGAATCTGTTTGTCGGTGTAATTAAAACTCATCCTGTATAAGTAACAAAAAATAAGATTTGGAAGCATCAAAAATGAAGCTGTTGTGTCCGCTGGCAGGATAAACACTACAGTGTGATTATAAAGTCCCAGTACATTTTAAAGAAATCGCTTACATATCGTATTTCTGTTACAGCCATTGGAAAGATACAAATATGTTCGCCATTGAAGAGCGGATAGAGATTGTTGCTGCGCGTTTAAGAGGCCAGTCATACAAGGGAGTTAGAGACAGATTCCAAATGAAGTTAAGGAAACCGGCTCCATCACGAGGTAACATCCAGATTCTCGTGAATAAGTTGATGCGTACAGGATCAGTAGCGGATGAGTCACGCACAGGACGACCACCAATATCCGCCGAAAACGTGGAGGCTATCCAAAACACGATTGAGCGTAGTCCACTGGCGTCCACTCGTCGTTTGAGTCGAGAGCTGGGAATACCACCATCATCAGTCAGGAAGGTGCTTCGTTTTACACTAAAAACGAGCATATCATGTACAAGTGGTCCATAAACTGGAAGCCGAAGATTACGCAGCACGACAAGCAATGTGTTTTGACCTCTGTGAAACTGCAGACCGGCTAAACTTAATGGATCACATCCTCTTCACCGACGAAGCCACGTTTCACGTCTGTGGACGTGTTCATCGACACAATTGTAGTATATGGGCGGACGAGCTGCCCAATGAAACCATCGAGTGGGAAATGCATTCACCGAAAGTGAATGTTTGCTTGGCTTGACTAAACGAAAAGTTTACGGCCCGTACATGTTCGCCGAGCAATCAATCTCGGGAGACATGTATCTTGATATGTTGCAACTTCTCTTACAGCCACAGTTAGAGCAAGATGGTATCATTGATACAGTGGTGTTGCAACAAGATGGAGCACCACCACACTTTGCTCTAGCTGTACGCGGGTATCTCAATGACAGGTTTCCCAACAGGTGTATTGGAAGGGCATCTCCTCGTATCTGGGCACCGCGTTCGCCAGACCTCACGCCCCTGGACTTTTTTGCTTGGGGGTTCATCAAGCAACAGGTGTACAGAACCAAGGTTCCTAATCTACAAGTGCTCAAAGAACGCATACGCCAAGCGAGTGAAATGATTACAGAGGATATGTTGGTGCATGTTTTCCGGGCGACGGTGCGCCGTTGGGAAACATGTTTTGAGATTGATGGAGGTCATGTTGAACACTACCTTGATAGTACAAACTACCTTATAATTTTTGTTGTATTTGGACTACGTTATCCACAAAATGTACTGGGACTTTATAATCACACTGTATTATACCAAAACAACAAATACACATCAGATAGGAATTGAACATTATATTCATAGCAGACATAATTCACAGTTATATAAATATTTGTTTTGAACATGTGCAGAGAATGTCATCAAACCGAATTTCAAGAATATTATACAACTACAAACATATAAGACGACGAGTATTGGGACGACCAAAACGGCGATCGTGTGACCAATTCTAGATCTCGCGTAACTATTGGGAGAATCAAGCCAGATAGCCTAACCCGCAATGTTAATGATGGTGAAGATAACTAACACTTATTATTTAAATCTTGATTTCTCATAAATGTAGTGTCAGGTGTTATTTTAGGAGATCATATAATTGCTCATATAAAATTATATTTTAAATATCTTATTTCACTATTTTTACTAAATTATTCTTGCCATTCCTATTCTCGTACATGTTAAATTAACTTGAAATATGGCAAGTGGTGTCTGAAAATTATTAAGTACTTTTTTATTATTTTTTCTTCGGAAATGTTCGTTTTATATAACACTAATAATAATTATTATAATTTGTCTATAATGATATCGACCCATAGTGATTCTTTACACGAACGATAACACACCTAAAGTAGACTTACACACATCTTGCCAGATACTACTCGTGAAATACCGGTACTGGCTGTAGAAATACTGATACTATTGTGTTTTGTATTTTCCTTTAGAAAAGTTTTGACGTTATCATGAATATGATTGATAATATAATTTGTGCTAGCTTGACCTCTTACTCATTGTTAAGAAATGCCATTGATTTTCTTTTTATTATGGAGAGGAGGCAATGAATCGCTTCATTAATGCACAAGTACTTAAGTTTACGTTATGTCCTATACTATCAGCAAAGGCTGGTGTTTAAAACATTTTTCTGGAGTATTGATGTAGTGATTAAAATTACATTATTATAAAAATTGAATTATTAGTGAAAATTAAGATATTGTTACAAATAATTTTCGAACTTCTTTGCTATATTATCGTCAGTTTCAAATTCTTCATTCCATTGTTTTAAAAATTGTTTTTGAAAATTAAGAGACTAAATTTGATTTAACGAATTACTATCTTGTGTAATTTAGCAAACAATTAAAAATTGAAAACCTTATAATACAGTACTCTATACCGGTACTAGAGTTAACATTAATATAAACAAGAGAAAATCAAAGTAATCGACATATATGTGGTCTGAAGAAAGGAGAAAAAAAATCTTAATTATTTCATTGTGCTTATTTCATACAATTAGAACTGTGATATATGTGAAGGAAAAAGTATTCTTCAACGGGTACAAATCACTTACTTACACCGGATCATGTTCAATCAGATTTATAATTGTAGAAGTTATTATTGTTATTAATATCATTATTACTATTATTATAACTATTATCATGATTATTATAATTGTTATTATTAGGATATCGTTATTAGGCTATTATTATTATTATTATTATTATTATTATTATTATTATTACTATTACTATTACTATTACATTAGTGTTGTTATTGTTAGGAATGAAGATGGGATATGATTGCAGATTCCAGAGCATTTTAAATAGATGAAAACAATATTTTAATCGGATATTAAATATTCATGCAAAACAGGATATTTATAGACAGCAGAAATATTAGACACAGAACCAGGCACGTTACTAGAAGTTGAAATGCGATAGAAAACCGAAGACGTATTAAAGCATTAGTTCATATTTGATGACAGCAGAACCAATAAAATCACAGGGAGAAAAATTGATGGACAAGATACGTCGATTGCTTAGTGTTGTTTGGGAGAGAAAAACTCTTTCATATGAATGGAAAGGATAGATTTTATCCTACAAATTTATAAGAGAGGAGATAAAACTGATTGCAACTACTACAGAGGCATCTCATTGCTTTAAACTTCGAACAAAATTGTAATAAATGTGCTGTACTGGTATTCAGACTTACTCCCTATATTGAAGACATAATAGGTGATCATCAATGTGGATTTAGAATAAATATGTCAACAATAGATCTGATTATTAGTAGGTTTTAGAAAATAAATGTTGATACAATGGCTTTGTGCATCAACTGTATGTAGACTTTAAAAAAGCACGCGATACAATTATCAGGGAGAAGTTAAATAGTATCTTACTGGAGATCGGAATTCCTTAAATGTTACACTTTTTCGAATGTGTCTTAGTGGCACAACGGATAGAATGAGTGTAGGCAAACAGTTTTCAGATATTTTTAAAATCACAATGGGTTAAATCAAGGAGACTATCCAGTTTTGTACTAGAGCATGCCATAAAATCTTTAGAGGATGAAGAAAGCCTGCGACTCACAGGTATTAATAAACTGTTAGTTTATGCTGATTATATAGCCTAGTATAATTAGGCGATAGTGAAGATATGCTTACGGCCAACATGCACATTCTATTGAATAACATTGGGGTGAAAATAAACTAAATAAAGGTGCACATATATGAACGAACCATTTTTGTGGAGAAAATTAATAAATGTTTTTGCTTTCATGTTCATAATTTCTATACGATGAGGATCATTTGTGAAGAGAGAATGTTTGTTGTTCACTCACGCTTACATGGATGAAGTTACAAAGTAGCCCAAGAGGAATTTCGAAGAGTGTTTCATATGGAAACTCCGAAGAGAGCAAACATACGTGTCCTGCTGAACAAATTTAATCGCACAGGATCAGTGAGTGATGAGCAACATACATGTCCTGCTGAACAAATTTAATCGCACAGGATCAGTGAGTGATGAGCAACATACATGCCCTGCTGAACAAATTTAATCGCACAAGGTCAGTGAGTGATGAGCAACATACATGTCCTATGGGCAACATACATGTCCGGCTGAACAAATTTAAGCGCACAGGATCAGTGAGGGATGAGCAACATACATGTCCTGCTGAACAAATGACAAATTTATCGCAAACAGGATCAGTGATTGATGAGCAACATACCTGCCCTCGCTGAACCAATTTTATCGCACAAGGTCATTGAGTGATGAGCAACATTACATGTCCTCTGTCCTGCGGAACAAATTTAATCCGCACAGGATCAGTGATGATGATGAGCACAATACATTGTCCTGCTGAAAACAAATTTAAATCGCACAGGATCAGTGAGTGTATGAGGCAACATCAAAAGGAATTAAAAAATGTTATGAAGAGACCATACTACGCCTGAACGATGTAATCAGCAGTTGCGCACTGGCATCGACACGCCGTTTGAGCAAGGTCCTGGATATTACTCGTAGCACATTTTGGAAAATTCTGTGGTTTTTCCCTTAATAAAAGTGTCTACCTCATTTAAGTTGTCCATTAACTTGATGACGAAAAACATGTATGTCGCCAAGCAATGTGCGTGGATCTTGTTGAAGCTGTCAACAATTATATTCTCGTGGAAAATATTTTTTAGCGACGAGGCTAGGTTTCATGTTTGTGGGATGGTGACTAAACACAGTTGCCGTGTTTGTGGAACAGAACAACCGAACATTACTATGCAACGGCAAAGATATTCCCCCAGCGTTAATGTTTGGTTGGGGTTAACACAGAACAAGTGTTATGAACCCTTGTATTTTTGCTGAGTCAACTATGAAAGGTGCGACTTACCTCTAATAGTTCCGAGCTAAATTCTAGTTGTAATATAAAAAAAAACAGGTTATGACTCATTTTCATCGGTCGAATAACAATTTTACCTTTAAGCATGTAAGAAAAATGTAGTTAGCCAACACTTAAAAAAATGTATATACATTTATATAGGCCTATATTATCTAGGACATATCAATATACGCGCAAGTTATATGGGAGAATCTTAAAATATATATTTACAATTTTAATAATTTAAATTAGCATTGTATTATTCTTACGCATGCACGATGCAGAATATGTTGAGAATTCAGTTGTTCCAAATGGCCGTTTTTGCATATTTCCAGCATACATTGGAAACAAGATAATCTGAAAAGCGAAGATAAACAGATTGTTTTCAAGCAGTTAATTGACAAATATCTCACATTAGCCATTGAGGATGTGGTTAAATAATAGCAGAGTTTATAGATGAGTCAGGAAGGAACTTAAATTCTGCTTATAACAAAATTTTAAATGAAGGATATCTATCGACTTCACGGAAAAAGCGTAAACATCTGTTTAGGTAGGCTCATATATAATTTTTATCATGATTAAATAAGAAATGGACGTAGTTCCTAGTTATTGGTACTATATTACACTGTATTCAGTCTTATATCCCTAAAATATGATACTGCCTATGAAAAATGTTTCTATCGATGACAGTTCCATACACGATTCAGTCATATGGCGAGTAAATTAGTAACACGGTTCCTCCAATAGACGGAGTCTGTGGAGTAATACCTTATGAAAGTTTGTTTACAGAACAACTCGAGCTTAGCTCGGAATTAGTATAGACTTTTAAAATATTTCCTGCAGCCTGAGTTGGAGCAGAATGGAATTTATCGATACAATCGTGTATCAGCAGGATGGTACCACCACCGTTTATGTTAATTGTACTTTCTACCTTAAAGACATGATTCTAGGTCGGTGGATTGGGCCCAGATAACCATGTTTGTGGGCTCCACGATCCCCTGACTACTTTATCTTGGGGTACATTAACAATCTGTCTGTAGTGAAAACTTCAAACTATATCTTGGTGAAATTTCAACATACAGCCGCAATACCAGAGCATAAAAAATTGTGTTTTACTTGCCAATTCAACCATTTACTATAGAACAAGTTGAAATTTCACTATGGTTTGGGAGACTTACTAAAATATCATTACTCCTGATTTTCACTTATTTCATTTTTGAAATGATTTATCGAACTATGTTAATCATTCTCTAAATTTACTACGTACACGACACCGTCTCTAATAAGAGAGCAAATGTGTGTCATAGTCGATTGAGTGACATATCGCTGTATAATAATAATAATAATAATAATAATAATAATAATAATAATAATAATAATAATAATAATAACAATAAAGGTAAAGTGATCCTACTGCAGATCTGAGGAGGCCCTTGGGTTAGTAGGAAATTAGGGCTTCCACCTTTCTAGACAAACAGAGAAATATATCTTTCGAGTTAATAATTGAGTACGTCACCATAACAAGGGCGTATTATTGAATAAGATCTGAAAAAATGAGGTTTAAAGTTTAATACACTTCTTTGGTCCATACTTATTCAATTGAAGGAAATGGTGTATATACCTCGATGTGCATTATTCTGACCTACGTCATTAAAAACAGAAACAAATTTTAACAACATAGTATATTAAAATAGTAGTAATTTCCTTTCATTTCTGCATAGGCCCTTTTTAGGGTGAACATGCAAGTTAGATGGAAATTTTATCAACTTCAAATTTTACATAGAAATAATAATTGGAATGAAGAACATTGTTCAAAGTTTTGAATGCTTCCCATTTAGAAAACAAAGTATTAACACATTTTCTTAATTAGAAGTACAACTCAAAGAGTTTGCTTTCTCAATGTTAAGAGCTAAATATCAAATGCTACAAAAGCCATTGGTAATCTAAAGTTTGAGAACGTTCACAAAATAATAACTGTAAATATATGAAAAATATTTAGTTAATATTTAGAACGTATCCGTCATTTCGTCTTCAGTTTCTTCAGCTGGAGATCCCAGATTCGCTTCTTATATTAATTTTCATGCCAATTTCCTGAGTCTTTATTCAAGAAGGTAAAAAATCCCTAATATATTTTTCCTTAGTTTGTTTATCCGCAACGCGCTTCATCTTTGGGGGCGTGACATTCTTAAGTTCACTTACTACATATTCTCTTTTCGAAAATATTAGTTGAACGTATTACCATAGGATTTAGAAGCAAACACTCTTCCTGAAGGTTCACAAGGGATTTGGCGGTATTTATAATCTAAAAACAAGACTGCTTACTTGTTGGTTCCCTCATGAAGTATGGATTCAGTGTTCTTGGCCATTCCTTCAAAATGGAACTGTCCCATAGAACTGAATATTGTTGGGGTTTTATTTCAATTCTTACTGTCGACATGTTTTTCATTTTAATGTTGTATAAGCCACATTGTGAGTACCTGTGGCTTCTAATTGGAAATATTTGCAACATTTTGTTATTTGTGCACTTTCGAAAACCAAGAAATAAGTAAAAGATTTGAATGTTTCTCTGGCCCCAGCACAGTAGTCTTGAAAGGGTACATCTTTAGCAACTCCATTTGAGTATGTTCGAGTGAAATCACAGAATCTGAGTTATTCTCTTCTCTTTCAAGAAATTTATACATGCAGCTCCTCTCTGAAACTTGAGAATCAACATGTATGTTGAATACGTAAAACCAGAGAAGTCTTTTGTAGTATTCCGCATTGCAGTTCAGTTTTTGAAAGGGGTATATTTTGCGAATAATCACATTTCCAACTTTTTATTGCTATCATTGGTTTTTTAAGATATTGTATGCCTGAACTTATCTTTTGTGTATGTTATGTTAGATCTTGCATCAACGTTTCTCATCTACTCTAAGTTTCATTTGGCATTTGCAACAAAATCATAAATTCCTTCATGATTTGGCGGAAGGAAAATTTACAACTCTCCCTGAAAAAACTATGATATAATTTTATATCGCAGCTAGACACTGTTCAGTATTGTCCTGATAGTATTTTTTGAACAGTCTGTGTAACGTCTTCAGAGATAAATTCGGATTTTCAAAATACTTCACTTGTGTCTTCGAGTGTGAGTAATGAGAGGAGGAATAAGGAAATGTTTCCAAATATTCTCTAGCAAGATGCCGAACATTGTTTTCTGTACTGCGGGGGGCGATTATTATGACGTCTCTTTCTATCACTTCTGTTCCACCAACAGAAGTAACTGTATTACGCCAGTTTTCCCCATATATAATACATAGCTTAAACTGGCGTTATAGAGTTACCTCTGTTGGTGAAACCGACCCTTAGAGGAAAATCACTGAACAATCGCGATTGAACCGACATTTAAATGTATTTTTGATAACTAAATAATACTTAGGAAAAACTGCGGTAGACATCTCTACATTTTCCTTCATTACTTAGGGAATATTTAAAAATACATTCACGTTTCTTTGAAGCCATCACAGATAAAATGTTTGTCTAGTTTCTTTCATAAAACCTGCTAGGAAATGATCTTGAGTGAGTTTGTCACCTAAATCCCAAAATCGCTTATATATACAGTGCTGGCAGTCTTTAGAATACTTAAAGTAATATATATTAATACAACATTTCTATACTTCACGAAAATGTTTTTCATCGCATCACATCACTTTACTTGCACCGTTGTATACGACTCTCTTGACGGTGACTTCGGATTTCTTACTTCTGTTTTCCATTTAATTCCTTTTACAGTCCAATTTCTTCATTTATTGCCTTCCATAATTTCAGAATTAGTATGGAATCGCAGCGTATTTAACGCTAATCACCTACATATGCACGAAGCACAAACTATTGTACGAACATCTGATCACCTGTAAGACTTGCGCAACGTCGAATATTATACTCTTTCTACAGTTGTGATATCAAAGCATCTCGTATGTAAACAAAGTTTTAATAAATGTTAGATCAATATCAGTACTTCGAGGTCAAGCAATCTCCCTAATAAGAACGTATAGCGTTACAAGTCGTTATTTGGGCGACGTCCTCAATGTATTATTATCATTATTATTATTATTATTATTATTATTATTATTATTATTATTATTATCATTATTATCATTATCATCATAAATAATGCCATGAGTGATTTCAAAATTACCCAGAGGACTTGGAAATCAAGAGTGGCATTTGTTAGGACTATTTAACGAATAAAATTAAGCTGTTTACTCAAAAGTCACTATTTAAATATAGTTACTAGAATTATAAATTATTTATATATTTAATGTAAACGACGATGTTTGAAAACCAAACGGAAATGTAAGGTTATGTATATTCACTGGAACTTGCCAAATAGAATCACAATATTGTTAGAATGCATCCTCTTGCAGAAATAATAAAACATCAAACTGCATATTTTAATTAACATTATAGGTTATTAATTTATTTTTTTAATAAACAACCTGGTATAATCAAGGAATCTGTTCATTATTTGCTATATTCAATGTATTTGTTGGAGAAAAATAATGCTCTGAGCAGTTCAGAATATTAAAAAGGACGAGCTTTCTTTGTCGGAAAGCAGGAGCTGATAAAGAGAAATCGATAAAGAGCGAGGTGAAACACGACTGCCATTGATTATAAAACAAAATTCTTTGAAACGTGATTGGTCATTGACTACCATTTGGGGCATGAGTTAAATAGTCATTATTATTACTATTCAGTGGGCTGAAATTATTGGTATAGTTGTATCCCGCTTTTATTTCCGTAGGGTTATGCGTCAAATGTGGATCAAATAGTTTACCAGTAATATAAAGAAACATAATATAAACTAAAGAAATGAAGGTACTCATAGAAATCAAGTGTAGTGATAAAAAGGTAACTTTGTATAACTGGAAGGAAGAAAATATGAAAACAAAAATAGATACGTAACTGTAAAGAATGGAGGTGGAAGATGAAATTTGTTTCAGTTCTTAAATTAGCAATTTCCTGTCAAGGCAGAGTGAATTAGAGTTTACCTGAAACATGGTGATTGAACATCCTTCTCAAACTTTATACTCCGACAGTTTGGATAAGAAAATGAAATCTGAGTTTGTTAGGCTGCTGCGGGGTTACAAATAAATTACACGGCGGAGGCAAACTTTTTGTATCGCTGTCACAATTCCGAGCAGTGGACATTAATGTAGCAAATGGAAACACTAGCTTCGTACTAATACAGTAAAACTTTGCATTCAACAGCGAAACCCAAGAAAAGGTTGTCCTTTGCCTCCTTTATCATTTCTCAAATATTGAAACTGTTTCTAAAGTAGGTGTAAAATGTTTTTTTATTACTCATCATTTTCTTAGAGTTATTTACGTCATATTTATTTGTATTAGTCCAGTAGTCAAATACACTTCTTTTATTTGTAATATATCTTTACTTAATCCACTTTTATCCGGCTCGATGGACGCATGGCTAGAGCGCGCAGCTGGCTCGACTGGGATCTCAGGTTCGAATTCTGGTGGTTCATTGGTGGTACGCCACACATTTTTTTTTTTTTTTTTGGGGTTCTTCTCGACGTTGTCCCGCTTCCCGAATTTCTTCTCACCGACACTCTCCACCTCTCTTCCTTCCACCATCATGTCATTTCATTTCCATTCATTAATTTTCACATCACTTTTACACTAATCTCATGTTAGGTAGAATATAGTCTGGTGTGTCAAGTAACAGGTGTTAAAAAATGTGATTGTGGTGATCTAATGTAGTACACTCAAGTACTTACTCATGACTCCGAGCCTATGTATAAACTTATGGCAGAAAATAGCCAAAGGGAGGAATATAGCCCCTCCTTGAGGCGTTTGGCTCAGACAAAATAAATGGTGGTAGGAGTTGTGTGTGAATGCTTGATGTATGTCGAACCTGGAATACCGTAACAGACTAAATATCACTAAAGTAGATTTCATATCATGCATTCCATAAAGTAAACAGGATAAAAATACATTGAACCTAAAAATACGTGTTAGTGTCTTAAAAAATCCCCCACTCATCTCTACTGAACTTATGTAATCTAATATACTCGTCATCGAACGTTCTTTCATGATAAAATAGAGTATCCTAAAATATGTATACCTTTTCGTTATTATATGATCATAGGAATGATAATAGAGATGTATTGCTTCTCAACTTGGATTCAGCTATTAAACTTAAAAAAAAGAAGAACTTCTAGAAAGTGCATTTAACGTGGCTTCAAAAGAGACGAATCTCCATTCAGAGACTTTGATCATAAAATGGAAGTAGTCTAAGATAACATCATAAGTACTGAGAAGAAGATTACATCTCCAGCAGTGACTGAGATTCCAATTAATAAATTCATATAACTAATTAGTTATTACTTTACACTAACTTGTAAAAGTGAAGTGAGAGAGCATCCGTCTTTTTACCTCTGTTAATATATACTCTAGGACATGCAATGTGTTTCAAAAGTTTATTTACAGATCTTGAGAGATATCAGAGAAAATTATGTTTAAAATTTTAGTATGGCAAATAACTAATTTACTCATTTGCACTATCAACCCGTAGGTTCTTAGCCGCGAGGACATAAACCTTTCCACACATCCCTATCCACAGTTAATGTTTTCCAATCATTCCCTGTATAATCTACTTCACTCATATCACGGTTAATGTAAATCTCCCACTTCATTCTTGGACTACCAACTGGGCGTTTTCCCTCTAGTTTTCCTACAAGATTACCAACTGGGCGTTTTCCCTCTAGTTTTCCTACAAGAAGTTTCTATGGCCTTTTTCCATTCCCCATTCGTGCCAAATAATGTATCCTGCCCATCGAAGTCCACGAGGCTTAACTGTTCTTATTATATCTGGTTTCCTATAAAGATCATGTAGCTCACTGTTAAGTATTCTTCTCCATTCACCTGTCTATCTCTTTGGTCTATTTTTTCTAAAAACTTTACTCTTAGATATTCGTAATATTTTCTCCTCCCTTCAAGTAAGCGTTCATCTTTCGCATCCATACAATATAACTGGAAAAAAAATAGTTTTATATATTTTTAAGTTTAATGTTTTTTTAGAGAATTTCGGACGACAAGAGTCCGTGTAATATGTACTAGCATGCATTTTCAGAATTGAGCTTATGTTTAATATATTCCTACATCTCATTCCTATTTTATGCATTGTTCCAAGTTATTTGAATTTAGCCATTTATTCAAAATATCCCTCAGTTTTCATTAACTGTCCATTTCCTTCATGTAAATTCTCCGTATTTTCCTTGGAGAACAAAACGTAAATGCACCAACATACAGTTGACAGGTTATACTTAATGGATGATAAGTCGCGTTATGAGTTGCCTAATGGGTCTTTGGATTCGAGCTAGTCAGATTTATATCGTCAGCTGTAGATGGATTTCTTAGAGCATCCAAATTTTGTTTATGACTTCTTTCTGAAGGAAAGTAAAAGCCTTAGGTCTTATATTATAGCTTACGGCGCGAACATGAAGCCTGAAATAAGATACCTCTGTACTAATTGCATTGGTCCATTCACATCCATGTTTTAATTAACACAGTAATTACCTCACTAAATGAAGTACTACCTGAATTTCGTAGACTTCAGACTGCAAATCACTGAGCACATGAAAGGGTGTGTATTTGCGTGTCAGTGGTTTATTTCATGTTTAAATAAAATAATTGAGGAGATGATTTTAAATGATTATTTAATAATAGAATATTATTCTTCTGCACTTTCAAACTTGGATATGTAAATAATATATCTACTATTTCAGATGAAATAGCATAAACGACTTCCTTCAAATCATGATTAATGTTATTCTCCTACCTCATTCTTGGTCTAGCAACTGGCCGTTTTTCCACTGGTTTTCCTAGAAGAAGCTCCCATACACCTTTTTCATTTGCAATTTGCGCCACATGTCCTCCCCATTCCAGTCTACGATACTTAACTTTTCTTATTATATCTGGCTTCTTATAAAGACTACGTAACTCACCGGTAAGTAGTCTTCTCCATTCACCTCTCTGTATAAACACAGATATTTACTCTGAGCTACTTGTTACGAACGCAAATATATCTGTCTTTCGTTATCTGCTGGTTTTAAACGGAATACATTTCTATGCTTTTCTAACATAAAAACTACTAATTAGGCATTGAAATGATGAATATACCTGTAGGCGTAGGCCTATAAGTTTTCATTTATTTCGTATTTATAGTTGCTGCAGTTAACAACCAATAACGTATAGACCACCTTGTGCCAGACAATTCCTGATATGCAATTACCACTACTGCAAGATGTTCAATGACGAACAGTTTGTATAACATGATTAAATCAAACGAGCGCTTTCAAATAATCTGCAAAAGATACCTAGTAAGTAACATTTGATTTACAAGTGATCCAAAATAGTCGGAAATTTAGAACTCTGCAAGAAACTCTCAAACAAAAAACGTTATGCACAGATGTCTCAAATTGATGTGTGCAATATTTGTAACGTTGTTTCTCAGCAACAAAGTGAGACAGAAATACAAGTTTTGTTTTGTATGATCCAGCAGACACTGGAAAAGAATATCAACACGTTTGTCTTTCTTCATAAGTCTATAAACAAACATGGCGTTCAAATTATCATCCATTGAACCTAAGTTGTTACTGAAGGGTTATTGGAAATTGGAGAAAACTGTTGAAGTTCAACAACGTTGGAGGGTTGAATTTGGTACACCAGCACCGACAAGGATCACCACCAATGAGGACAACCCAAATAGCGACTGCAGTTTTGTGAGAAGTTCCTGCCCATTTGTGACGAAAGGGAAGATATTAAAGATGTTTGGTCAGATGAAGCCACATTTAAACTTAATGGCACAATTAGTTGACATAATTGTCTGTACTCGTACTGTTCTAACGAAAACCCAAAAACATCGTTGAAGAAAAGACCGTCATCTTTCAGGAGTAGCGGTATATAGTATGGTCTGTCTTCCAAAGGATTAATTGGGCCATACTTCTTCGAAGACACTATCACGTGTCAGACTTACCTGGAAATGTTGAAATTAATGATTTCGTGTCATAATTATCTTTTTAAGAATTAAAATTAGGTTTACGTCCAACAAGACGTGGCTACACCTCATTTTCGTACCGATGTGAGAAATTTGTTGATCGCACATTCAATCACACATGAATAGAAATAAGAGGAAGTGCTACAGAGTTTCCATCTCGATCATCCGATTTAACCCCTCTAGACTTCTGCATTAAGAATATTTTAAAGAACACGATGTACGCCACAAAACCAAAAACACTAGAGGATTAAACATGCCACAATGATATTCCATTAGCAATAATCCAGACCATATGTCGCTCTCTTCGACGTCGTTGTTGGGAGTGTACTCTAGCAGAAGATGGACATTTTGAACATGTACGGGCTTAAGGAAGTTTAGAGAGTACAACAGAACAAACATTATATTTGTGTTTCATTTCGTTGCTGCGAAATAACGTTTCAAAGAGTGTATTCATAAATTTTAGTCATTCTGTATTTACCACTTATATCATCCCAAGGATGTGATTATTCTTTTGAATCATCGTGCACGGTAGTCATACATAGAATTATAACCCCTTGACAAAGTATGCTGCGTGACTGAAAGGGGATTTCACACCAATTATGTACCTGAGACACTTACGAACTAATTGGTGCAAAATAGGGAAATTGCGATGCCAACTTCATATCTCTCTTTCCATTAAATCAATGCTGCTGTTGGGCTCCAATTATTCTAGCACTTAATGGGTAAATGCAAATATTAAACAAACACTCTGAATTTAAACCTGTAAAACGATATATGATAATTTGCAGTTAATATTGTTCTAGAGGAATATGATTATTAAGTGGAAATTAAAATAACTCTGAATGAAAGACAAGTTAAAAAGATTCCCTGTATAAACTACACTTACTTATAAATATCCATAATTCTTGGTTTTTTCATAAAATTGTTTACAATTATACAGAATAGAAAATAAATTATTTCAATGACCATTTACAGTTGTTAGCTGAGCGCCTTGTTGTAGGAAACCCATAGTTCGCGATACTATATGATATTGTAAGTGGTTGGTTATTGGTCAGATTTATTATTATTATTATTATTGAATCTCCAAATATTTTGAAACTGTATTTCACCACAAAGGTTTGTTAGGGTTGTAGCTTACTATAACAATATTATACTATACATTGTAAAACAGAAATATTATCTTATGGTTTTGAATGAGTCAGACTTATATCACTTCGGACGTTCATGCTACGATATTTTGTGTTAAATAACTTATTCCACGCAATACTAACATGTTGAGTTTAGACAACCTACAGAACATGTAAGCCTAATAGGCAAACTTCTTGACAGTTCAACCCCGAATATGTTCATTTGGAAAGTTAAAAATTATCACAAGTAATGCCACGAGTGATTTCTAAATTATCGATAAATTCAGTGAATTTATCTAGAGAATTTTGAAATCAAGACTGGCATGTGTTAGGACTATTTAATGAATAAAATTAAGCTATTTACTCACAAATCAGTATTTAAATATAGTTATTTTAAAATATTAATATATTTAATGTAAACGGCGATGTTTGAAAACAAATGAGAAACGTTATGTTTCATTTGTTCATCACTGCAACCAGATCATATTTATTACCAAATAGAATCGCAATATTGTAAGACTGCACCCTGGTGGAGAAAAAATTAAACACATCATTACAGGTTATTAATTAATTTCTGATGCCCTATGATATAAATATGTCAATTATATTTTTGCAACGTTAATACCTCGGAAATAATACGTTTAAGAAAGTGCAAACAGTGGTTTCTATTGTTTATGGTATAATCAATTGCTACGAATGTTATATATTATATCTCGCAAGCAGAATCTGGTTACATTCGTGCACTATATATACAATCTGGGAGCCATTTGATAAAATGAAATTGATAAAATCGAGGTGAAAAAGACTCTGATTGGTTGTAAATCAAAATTCATTAAAATGTGATTGGTCATTGACTGCCATTTGGGGCATGAGTTAAATAGTCAACAATAAATGTTTCCAGATATATTACCGTACATGATTCGTTAAAGAATTAAATTTCGTTTACTAAATTAAACTACCATTCCATACTTTCCCTGTATTCCATATCTGAATGGGTCTATTTTCTGATGAATGAACATGAAATTATTATCGAATGAGGTACAGGATACAGAGATGATAACATATGAGTACACATGTATTTGATATCCGAGAATTTGCTCATGACCAATATTTTATATTCGCTGTGTATAATCAACACCTGGAATTCAATTCAACTATATCGTATATCATTAGGCCTATAGTGAACTGTTAAGATTTTAGTCTACTGTGGTTTCATAAATCGCGGTAGACACGAATTTCTTTCATTTCGCTGTGGTATTAGTGATACTAGATTATAAATGAAGGCATGTACACGTTATTTTCTAAACGCGGTATCACAACACCACAAATAGTGGAGCGAGTTACTACAACGAAATAATACATCGGTATTTTGACTCTGCCTTAAAAGAACTTAAAAGTTTTATTTTCTAAAGAATTAAATGGTGAAAACTAAACTATTTTTTAATGTTTTAAAGTTTTATGTGCTTAAATATTTTAAAATTTCCGAAGATACCATCCATAGTTTTATGTGTTACGTAAAGGAAGTCCACAAATTGCGGGTATCATCATAATGCATTTTTTTTTTCACAAAACCCACATGACATAGAGAGATGCTGATTTTAACACAATATCATTTTCGTTCAGTGAATCTCATCACGTTCTCATCCTGTTTCCATCAGGATTTTAAGACAAAATTCCAATCCTCTCCATTAACTCTGTAGTATGCCAGTATTAAGATTTTACTATTCGTCTGCGAAATATAACGAGATCCTAAACAGGGGTTTGCTAGATGTAACCCTTCACGTATATTAAAAGGAAATTGTCCAAGATGGTGATATCAGGAGAACGTTGTGGCCACGCAATTTCTTTTTAACACATCCGGGGGAAATATCTATTAAGATCATCATCATCAACATCAAGACTTAGGCGCTCTGGCCGATTCCGACTTCAAGAGATTTGGTATGTCCATTATGAACTTTCCGAAAATAATTAGACCAGTGTGAGAGTTTCATCTCCTTTTAATACTATGGCTGGCGACTCTTCAGTTCTGCTTGAAATGAAACTTGCATATTGCCCAAAGTTTCACGACACAACTGGTCGTCCACTCCGAGGCTAGTCCTAACACTACCACTCTGTTGAATGCTCATTACCCATCACATTATGTTGGATTTGGAGGGAGATTTCCATCATATTGTCAGCAAAATTTTCGCTGAACGTAGATAGGTGAATTGCACTTCGGGCCTTCTCTTTTAAAGTCAATATTGCTGTTGAAGTCAACATTTAAAGAAGTGAAAGAACGAATAGAGAGATTTAGAACACTGTCCAAAAAAACAGCAGTTCTCTGTGTCATCTAGTTTTCCAGTAATCATTGATTGTTATTTATTTTATTTCAATTAATTGTATTCTTTCATTCAATCATTCATCCATCTGTTTGTCTGTTTGTTTGTTTGTTTAGCCTTGTAGATTTAAGCCCATATGTCCTTCTCTTCCACTCAACCAGGGTCAAACAAACGTTACATTAAAATGCAACAAGTATAAAAATTGTACCAATAGGTACTCAATGTAATGAGTGTTCACCGAATTGTAATGACCCAAGAATTTTGAACACCTGGACATTATTTTATAACAAACATATTTTAGTTAGTATTTTTATTTGACCAGGTTCTTTAATGCTAATGTCGTTAATTTTTTTAGAAATATTCCACAATACAGTGCTTCTCCTTCAACCAAAGTGATTTGTCGCCAGAGGTTCCTGTCTAAAGCATATTTTTTCCCTCAAATCTCTAGCTTCCATACTTTTCTTCACTGCATCCATCCATTGTTCTCTAGGCCTGCCTCTTCCACTTCTTCCATTATCTTTCCAATTAAGGATCTTCTTTGGTATCCTCTCTTCTTCCATTCTTATGAGATGTCCATACCATTTCAAACGTTTTTCTTCTATTTTCCTAATATGTTTTTTCAACTTGCATAATTTCCCTTATTGTGCTGTTTAAGTCAAAATTATAATATGGGCGCGAAAGGTCCGATAAATTTTGCCAGTGGCCTCATATTTTTCAGGTTTGAGGATGTTTCACGTTCCGTAAATCAACGACACAAGACTCATTACAGTTCCCACATAAAGGAACCACTGCTCAGAATTTTTACCCCTGAAAAATCCCTCGACCCCCCTCGGGTTTAAACTTGCCTTCCTTAGAAAGAGAGGCGAGAATGGCAACCACTAATCCAACAGGATCGACAAAACTCAGTTTCTGTGAAGAATTTCGTACCAGAACACAGAACGAAGGGGCACGCCACAACATAGTTGTTTAAGGCAATACGCTACAAGCTGGAAGACCTGATGGATCAGGATTTCTAAACTAGACAAAACTTTCTGGCGACATCATAGCCTTGATGTCGACTCAGCCTCTAACAGAGATGAATATCAGATATTCTTTCTGGGAGTAAAGGCGGCCGTCAAACAGGACTGAAAACATCGGTGACATCTAGTACCGATTATCCAGAAAGGTGGAATCCCGAACCTCCACTAACACAAGGGCCTCTGAAGGCCTGTAGTAGGATCACTTTACTTCATTCACAGAGAGAAATTTAAAGGAGGAGATTTTTTTAATTTATTTGATTTTAAATCGTGGATTTTTCAAGCCGATTTATATCCATCTATTTTACATTTTTATCCGCTCCCGTGTTCAAAGCAGAATTTAATACCATAAGCATGTATGGAAATTGGAACATGTGGAAGAAAATTCAACGTCATAACTAAGCTTATGTAGGCTAATAAAGAAACAGGCAAATCCCAGTATGTGATACAATATGTATTGCAGTTTTATAATAGAAAAGGTATACCCGCATATAAATGATTCAGTCGCTATGGGGAATCAAAATATTAAACTCAATACAAAATCAGTAAAACATGTTTTCTCATGATTCAACATTCATACTGGTGTATTTAGTACACATCTGGTAGTGGGCGACTATTTATGATCTGTCAATGCTTACTTTTTAATCAAATTTCATAACGATAACTTTAAAACGTTGTGTAATTATTATAACGTACCTCATTGGATCGTTGGATATTTGTCACTGATTAATTTTGTACTTGCACAATTGCACATACTCGTAGTTTTGCCGAAACGGTGGTTACCTGCATTTTCGGATTTTTTTTTTCCTGAAGAGGAGTTTGTTAACCTTTAGTACTTAGGGTACGATTTCGTATTTTTAAATATTCTGCATTAACTATATCATATGCTGAAGTACTTTATGCAAAGTCTTCTCTTTTTATTGTCTCTTTTTTATAAATACTTAACTAACAAGGGAACTTTCAACCATTGCATGCCGAAACCTACCTTGAAATATAGGCCTATTACAGTGTAGCGTTGTGAGGTACCAAGGCCGTAGCCAAAAAAATATATATCTTCCGCTTTTAATTGCAAGGTACTAAAGTCTAGCGCCAAATCTCTCATAGAAACTACAGGGAAGTAAAACGATTCTTGACATGGTGAATTGGATCATCCTTACAACCTGTGGTCCGCGCCGCGTCCCGCCTCACTCCATTCCACTCGATTGAAGCAGGGATGTCCATCTGCTTCGTAGAGTGGGTTACCATTGCTAGATTCTAGCTTTATTTCTGTGCCTTGTACGTAGTTAAAGGCGGCAGATATACTTTTTGCACACGACCTTGGCGTATCACAATTGCTTGTCTTAGAGATATTTTAAGGCTTGTTTCGGCATGCAATGGTTAACAGTTCCCTTGTAAAAAATACTTTCTATCCTACCATGCATTTCAAAATTTACCGGTAATAACAAAAGTATTGTTAAAGGATTTGATTGTGAGGTGTGGATGTTATATCACATCTAGGTTATATTTTGTGGAAATTATCTCTTCCTTTAGAAGACATAATTTTTCTTGATTACTCTGCACGGTTCTGGTTCCGAGATTCAAGGGAAACGATGTGAATTCTAGGTCCATGATTTATTGCATGTAAATAGCCTGAAGTGGTAAATACAAATTTCTGAGCGAAATATGAAGATCTTTCACGCGAAGTTTTGAATGACTCTGAACTACTAAAAAAGGACCGTTAAGTAAAATCTCATTATAATGTTCCCAGGAACGGTAGTCTGTCAAGAAAAACAAGAAATAAATAAAGAAAGAAGGGTTATAAAAATATGAGAAAAACATAATATAGATTTAGAAAAGGGCGTTATTGTACTCTATTAAAGTAATTTCAGGCAGGGAAGTGGAGTGGTTTGAGTACGTGAATGGTCGAACATACAATATCGAAAACAAGGTGGCAGTAAAACCTTTGTCGTAAAATAATATGGAAGTGAACAGCTTAGAGCTAAGAAGAAAGGAATACACGGAGAGCAATGACTGGAATTGTGTGAAAAGAAACATTATTACCGTTATTATTGCTATTAGTGTTATTACTATCGTTATTATTATTATATTATTATTAGTATTATTATTATTATTATTATTATTATTATTATTATTATTATTGACAACCTCAGTGATATAACGGTTTGCGCGTCCGAACTTTACTTCAGGGGAAACGGGTTCCATTCAAAGTTGTATCACAATTATGATTTGTTTGTATTTATGGACAGGACTTTGAGGACAACTGAGTAGTTACTTTATACAAGAAATAGCGAAATATTATTATAAATTCTGGATTTAATTTTGGGTGATAGTTTCTTTCTAACCATTCCTCGAACTCACTTCTGATTACCAGTGAATAATTCATTCAGTAGGCCGTCACTCTTAGGAGTGTTTGTTTTTGTGATTCAATATTTACTAATACTAAACAAAGAAAAGATAATTCTACTTAATTTATTTTATTATATGATTCTCCTGTTTTAATCCTTTAAATTTGAACACAATTCCATGCACGGTTGCTGAGCAATTGACTGATTAGGAATATTCAATGTGTTCGTAGCGCGGCGGACTTCTACTGGGTGAGTATTGGCGCGCCTTCCGCCAGAATTACACATACACGACCGGCAAGTCATTGGTACGGAGCACTACCTACTGTGCAAAAATTACTACTGTACTAACTTACCCTGTACGGCTTAAGTTTCAGAAATTTCGTTGCCTCAAAAGCTGGCGTCTTGGAAATGTTAACCTCTTGTGCTTAACGTCGCAATGATGTTTGGAGTGAGGTCTCTAACCGGGCCCCTACTTCATCAAGCTTCTCTTCTGTCAACACACGGCGTTGTTGAACATGTTTCTTGTCCAAAAAAGATCCTGTACGCCTGTCTTTATTCACAAGGTCATGAATAATTGACCTGCTAGGAATTCGAACACCAGCAAACCGATGTTGAAATTATAAACGACACCTTCTTGCAGATGAGTATTTCACAATTTCACAACGCATCATACAGAAAAATACGTTGTTCTAAAGTGTACTCAAGCATTGTTAATGGACAAATTATCACGAAGAAACAACATAATTTACTCTAAATACGTGTCCAGACGTCTTTACTCACGACAGATCCAACTCGACCGACGGGTCGCGTGTACGTGTAACTCTGGCGGAAGGCGAGCTAGTCCTTACCGGTCCAAGGCCGCAGCGGAACGGTCCCTCCGAGCTATGAACGCATTGTTCTTTTTGAATGTTCGTGTAACCAAGCAATCCAATACAATCTGTTTTGGCATAGAACTACATGACGATAAGTGGTTCGAGTTTCCATGGGAGGAAGTAACTTTTACATAAGATTTCGGCAAGTATATGGGACTAGTATCCAATTATCATAAGTAATGCCACGAGTGATTTCCAAATTATCGATAAATTCACGATTCACGAAGTGAGGAGTGAATTTACCTAGACTATTTAACTCATGCCCCAAATGGGAGTCAATGACCAATCACCTTTCAATGATTTCTGTTTTACAACCAATCAGAGTCGTGTTTCACGAAATATTTATCAGTGTTATAATTACCATATTAAAGAAAGCTCCTCCTTTTTAATATTCTGAACAGGTCTGACCATTATTTTGCAGTGACTGAGCCTGTGAGAAATACGGCTACCATATTGTATATATATAGTGCATGAATGTCAACACATATATAAAAACATTTGTAGCAATTGATTATACCACCAAAAAAAAGAAACCACTGTTTGCACTTTCTTAAATGTATTTTTTTTCCCCAGGTAATAATCCAGAAAAATATAATTGTCATATTTACATCATATGACATCAGAAACGATCAGAAATGTATTAATATACAGTTTGATGTGTTTCATTTTTTCTCCACTAGAGAGCATTCTTACAATACTGCGTTCCTTTGGCAATATATAGTATGATCTGGTTGCAGTGATAAACAAAGGAAGCAGATGAAGCGCACCTATCGTTTCTCATTTGTTTTCAAACATCGCCGTTTACATTAAATATATAAATATTTTAAAATAACTATAGTTAAATAATGATTTGTAAGTAAACAGCTTAATTTTATTCGTTAAATAGTCCTAACAAATGCCACTCTTGATTTCCAAATTCTCTAGATAAATTCACTCCTCACTTCGTGAGTCGTGAATTTATCGATAATTTGGAAATCACTCGTGGCATTACTTATGAGAATTTGGAAATAAAGAATGGCATTTGTTAGGACTATTTAACGAATAAAATTAAGCTGTTTACTCACAAATCTTTATTTAACTATAGTTATTTTAAAATATGTATATATTTAATGTAAACGGCGATGTTTGAAAACAAATGTGAAACGATTGGTACGCTTCATTTGTTTCTTTTATTCTCACTGCAATCAGATCTTATTATTTATTGCCAAAGGATCGCAATATTGTAAGAATGCACCTTAGTGGAAAATTTTATAACCAACCTAATAGGTATTAATTAATTTGTGATGTCCTATGATGTAAATATGTCAATTATAATTTTCGGTAACGTCATTTCTTGGAAAATAATTCGTTTAAGAAAGTGCAAACAGTGGTTTCCTTTTTTTTTTTTTTGTTGTATAATCAATTGTTACAAATGTTTTTATATTATATCTCGCATTCGCTTTCGGTTGACATTCATGCACTATATATACAATCTGGTAGCCGTATTTCTTAGAGAGTTAGTCACTGCAAAATAATGCTATGACATATTCAGAATGTTAAAAAGGAGGTGCTTTCTTTATTATGATAAACTTTAGTTGATAAATTCGAGGCGAAACACGACTGTGATTGATTGTAAATAAAAAAATCATTGAAATGTGATTGGTCATTGATTCCCATTTGGGTCATGAGTTAAATAGTCATCATAAGGCATTTATGTTGCAACGATAATATAATTTGTGGTCGAGAAAATCAGACATAATGAATTGGTGACTGTAGATACTGGTCAGATGTCACCCCTAAATTGGACGCATGATCGTCCATATGTATATTTGACATATGTGGATGAAAAGGTAAGAGCCGGTTGTTAAGACAAGAGATTTCTATGCCTGTCACGCTGCCGTGGAGTGCCATTGAATATAATAAATTATCGTTTGGTGAGGGAAATGCGAGTTTGCATAAGTTATAGTTGTATATAATATTTTCTCATTAAAAGAGAAAAACTTGAGGGAAGTTAAATTAAAAGACAGAGGGAAAGAAATAAAGTAGCATTGCATGAGTCCGACTCGCACGAAACGTGTCGTGAGAATATTTTTTTTTTTAGAAAGTCCATCGCAAACTCTGACATTCCAACAGCGTCAACAATTTCTTGTCTAACATTACTTCCTCCTCTTGTGATCTTCACAACCTTTTAAGTATAATTTTGATAATAAATAAAACAAAAATTTGATGAGATAACCTTGCTCTTCGTGTGTATGTCCACTTCATATTTTCTAGTCTTAAGGACTTGCCAGTGACATCTTATTATATACTCATTCATTTGTTCTTGATGAGCTAGGGGAAGTTGACATAAATATGCATGAGAGATTAATTTATTTTACTTGAAATGCTGCACTATCTCCCGGTTTTCATTTTAAAACCTTTCATATTTTCAAATGATTAAAAATTTGACTTTTTTTTTGTACATTTGATGAACTGATTGATTGATCACCGTTCATCGCACTCCTGGGCATGGTACTTACCTAGTGAGGAGTTTCTTAAACGTACTAAATTAGTTGCGCTTATTTCCCTACACTTTAGTGATGCCGCATTTTGACTACTGTGATGTTCTACTAACTGACATAAGTGACGGATTGTCGGACAAACTGCAGCGTGTCCATAATATGTGTATCAGATTCATATTTAATGTTCGAAAATACGATCACATTTCTCCATTATTCCACGAATTGTCATGGCTACGTCTAAAAGAGAGAAGAAAATCGCACTGTCTAATTCTCTTATTTAAGATCCTACATACCTCGATTCCCAATTATTTATCATCCCGTTTCCAGTATCTATCCTCAAACCATAACTTAAACACAAGATCACAACATAGTCTCTTGCTTAATATATCGCAACATAGGACATCACATCACTCCATGTCATATACCATCTTCACTTCTCGCAACTGGAATTCCCTACCACAAGAAATAAGGGGCTGCCGGACATTGGCATCTTTTAAAAGAAATCTAAATTTATATATGCTCTAAACTCGACTTCATTATTATCCAGTGTAAGGTATATATATTAATTGGTGTTTCTCGTATAATTTATCATATTTATATAATAATAATAATAACTATTATTATTATTATTATTATTACTATTATTATTATTACTATTATTATTATTATAGTATCATTATTGTTATTACCCTATAAAATGTTGTTTGTACATGAAATTTACATTGCTACATTCATTGTATCTTTAACTGTTTATAATTAGTATAGTGTATATATATATATATATATATATATATATATATATATATATATATTTGTCAAATATTTATTTGTATTTGTGCTGGTTGAGTGGAAGAGAGGGCCTTATGGCCTTAACTCTGCCAGAATAAATAAAGTATTATTATTATGTTAGCGAGGAACATGTGGTTAGTACATCACCTCGAGGAAACATCTAGTAGGAAACTAAGGCATTTCTCAGATGGATGAACATCGCTGAAATTTTGCTCAGAGGCCTTGTTTCAGATTTCTGGTTCTTTTACGAATCCCAAAATCTTCAGACTCGGGGCCCATGGCTTAACGTCCCTCCTGGAAGACTTGTCCCTCGGATTTTTTCATCCCAAAAATCCATCAAACCCGGACGGGTTTCAACCGCGATTCTCGGGACTAGAGGCAAGGTACATAACCACTTGACCACCACGACGTTCATTATACAGTGTGATTATAAAGTCCCAGTACATTTTAAAGAAATCGCTTACATATCGTATTTCTGTTACAGCCATTGGAAAGATACAAATATGTTCGCAATTGAAGAGCGGATAGAGATTGTTGCTGCGCGTTTAAGAGGCCAGTCATACAAGGAAGTTAGAGACAGATTCCAAAGGAAGTTTAGGAAACCGGCTCCATCACGAGGTAACATCCAGATTCTCGTGAATAAGTTGATGCGTACAGGACCAGTGGCGGATGAGTCACGCACAGGACGACATCCAATATCCGCCGAAAACGTGGAGGCTATCCAAAACGCGATTGAGCGTAATCCACAGGCGTCCACTCGTCGTTTGAGTCGAGAGCTGGGAATACCACCATCATCAGTCAGGAAGGTGCTTCGTTTTACACTAAAAAAACGAGCATATCATGTACAAGTGGTCCATAAACTAGAAGCCAAAGATTACGCAGCACGACAAGTAATGTTTTTTAGACCTCTGTGAAGCTGCAGACCGGCATAACTTAATGGATCACATCCTCTTCACCGACGAAGCCACGTTTCACGTCTGTGGACGTGTTCATCGACACAATTGTAGTATATGGGCGGACGAGCTGCCCAATGAAACCATCGAGTGGGAAATGCATTCACCGAATGTGAATGTTTGGCTTGGCTTGACTAAACGAAAAGTTTACGGTCCGTACATATTCGCCGAACAAACAATCTTGATATGTTGCAACTTTTCTTACAGCCACAGTTAGAGCAAGATGGTATCATTGATACAGTGGTGTTGCAACAAGATGGAGCACCACCACACTTTGCTCTGGCTGTACGCGGGTATCTCAATGATAGGTTTCCCAACAGGTGGATTGGAAGGGCATCTCCTCGTATCTGGGCACCGCATTCGCCAGACCTCACGCCCCTGGACTTTTTTGCTTGGGGGTTCATCAAGCAACAGGTGTACAGAACCAAGGTTCCTAATCTGCAAGTGCTCAAAGAACGCATACGCCAAGCGAGTGAAATGATCACAGAGGATATGTTGGTGCATGTTTTCCGGGCGACGGTGCGACGTTGGGAAACATGTTTTGAGATTGATGGAGGTCATGTTGAACACTAACTTGATAGTACAAACTACCTTATAATTTTTGTTGTATTTGGACTACGTTATCCACAAAATGTACTGGGACTTTATATTCACACTGTATTACGGTACTATAAATATTGTTTATAATTTAAGCCAGTAACGTTCATGTCTGGATATAAATAGACACAAAAATGTCATAAGTTTATTTCAGATTTTTTCGTACATAGAGTTTCATCTTTCGACTTTGTACTTTGTTTTGAAAACACACTTTATCAGCTCAAGTCATTAACTTTGCAATATAATTCTAAACGTTAAAGGGTAAACAAATTTTGTTCAGAGGCCCCTTAATTCAGGCTTGAGGTTCATTTTCTGCAGTAAATTTACGACAAGTTAATTACATCTTTATTTCCCTTCTGGACGAAGTCATTCTCCGGATTTTTACTCCCTAAGAATCGCTCGACCTCGGCCCAAGTTCTAACCGGGGCCGCGGCGTAACTGGAAACAAAAGGCGCGTGTTCTTTATCGTCGATGATACACTCTATGATAACAGATTTTCAATATAAATTAATCGGTGCTTCGTTACTAATTCCTGGTAACAATGAAAACTATTTGTAGGATATGGCAAGGAAACTAATTTACTTATTGCTGTATTATACCTGCAATCACACAGTTTTTATTGCTTGGATGATATCTGTTTGTACGAATAGAAGGTGGATGGCTTCCATGCACTGACCTCAGATATCGTGGAATCGTGAAAAAGCTGGCGTATTCACCCTGCTCCTAAAACCCGATGCTGATTATTAAATGTAAACAAATTTAACAACTCGTAACTCAGATATGTTTAGTCTGAGACCCTCGAATCTCTATCTCAAATTTTTTGTCTGTAACCCCTACTTAGTACAGTAAAGTGATCCCGCTACAGGCCTTAGGGTGGCCTTGGGGAAGTAGGAGGTTAAAGCCTCCAAGTTTGCAGACAATCGAGAAGAGATGTCAGCCCAGCGTTACGGTCCAACTTTATCCCTAGAAATTTTTCAGATATTCATTTTCGTTAGGGTTTAAGTCAACCCAAGGACGTGGTACCGTGTGGCCCAAAAGTCGGTTGACAAATGGTAGAAGTTTGGCTGTTGTTAAAATGTTAATACTAACCACACTGATTGAATTGTCATGTTCATGGGTTTCATTTAAAAGCTAACACAGATGCTCAAAGTAACGTCCATCCACCTGGAGACAATGTCTCACTCGATCACGAAATTCACCACTCACATTTGAAAGTGTATCTAGTGAAATATGCCGAATGCCATTATTGATTCGGTATTTCAAGTCTTCCAGTGATGCGGGCTGAGTCTGGAACACATGTTGTTTTACATATCCCCAAAGAAAGAAGTCTATAGGCGTCAAATCAGGTGACCATGCAGGCCAAGGCCTTGAGCCACCCCGTCCAATCCACTCATATCGAAATTTCCTATTCAAATTGTTCCGAACAAGCATAGTGAGCAGTAGCTCCATCATGTTGAAACCACAGTTGTTGTCGTATGTTCAGTGGTAGGTCATCTAGAACGTCTAGTAGAGTAGAGTCCAGCACTTCACTGTAAGATAGTTGGTTCACATTTCCATCAAAGTAATGTGGGCCCACAACCGTATCACCAATAAGACCATACCACACTGTTACTCTGGGGGCACTTGGGTAATTCACCTCACGTATCCAAACTGGATTTTGCCTAGACCAATACGGAGCATATAACATTAATTTTTATTTAGATAATGTATTTATACTGTGTACATTTTCCCCTTCATATTAGCTGCAACTGCAATGAACGTTCATCACGTGATAATGTGGATTATTTTCGAATTCCGCCAAGAGTTTATTTTATTCTGGTCATTTAGTTATTAAAGATTTTTAGAATAATTGCAAATAAATAAAAATAAATACAAATTTTAAAGCAAAAATAA
The DNA here is from genome assembly GCA_030220185.1 of Diploptera punctata. NCBI lineage: Eukaryota > Metazoa > Arthropoda > Insecta > Blattodea > Blaberidae > Diploptera > Diploptera punctata. Next base: position 1,313,924 of record JASPKZ010008136.1, read on the forward strand.
AATATATTTGATGACATAATAGCATTGCATTAAGCAATTAAGACATACTACTATGTAGGGGTAAGGCGGGGAAATTCCGATCAAGGAGGTAATTCCGATTACGATTTTATTCAGAAACCACTACTAGAACCGCGTTCTACATATTGTTGGGATCTTCAGCGAAGGGTGTCAATGCTAGTTGAACAGCATCTCTACAGTGTGGTGGACATTTTGTGTTTCGCACAGTGGCCGAGCTTGGAACTTCGACAAGTGTTAGCCGCCGTTTTATTTACAGTAATATAGATATAATATTGTTTATTATATTATTTCTAATAAGTAAATGAATTTCTAAAGAAGTACGGCATGCATTGTTAGGATTATCAATTATATTAAACTACTCTAGGTATAGGGTTCAGGAAATGGAAGGGGGTAATTGGACATATTAATAGTTAATTAAATATATAAATGCACGATTTTAAAACACAGACATTCGTCTCCACTTCCATCTGGTTTCTAGAGTTTGTAAGTGAGCTTTATCGTCTGTGGTCTCGGGGAGATACTAAAGGTGAGATTTCTCTTGTTTAATTTTATTGAATAAAGTAGCGGATATACGGAGAACATATTAAGTCATTTTGAACATCGTGTGATGTGCCAACGAATACAGTAGAAATTTCCAAATTGTTTCTTAATTTCTCATCTATAGTGCAACAATTCAATATAATTGGGCCCTACCTCTTTTGTTAGATTCGGAGTTTTCTATATGACCCCGAAATGGTAGCTCTTGTTCGGCTAAGAAACACAACTTCTATTAGACAGCTAATAATGTACTTGTTTGCTTTAACGTTTTCGTTATGCTTATCCGTATTAATTTAGCCCGGCTTCGGGACTCTTCAGTTCTAGTGTTTCCAAAATTATGTAGTGCTATTTCACAGTTAACATGGATTTCAGATAGTTCATGACGTTTTTCAGCACATGAAAACGATTTACATCAGAAACCCCCTTTGTTGTCCAAACATTTTTCTCCGTTGAAAATAGAAGGCAGGGCTAACAGGGATCATGACTTCCTGCAGTCATATGTCATGTTGATACCAACTTTCATGTTCTTCATTAAACGAGGCACTTTTGTTTTTGTATGACTTATAATGCTAGGCCCTATTTAAATTAGGAGTTGGTTTATAACTCTTTTTCTTTTCTACAAAGCTTCTGCAGGTAAAGGGATGACTTAACAAGTCATCAATAACTCAAGCACATTCCTCTCCCATGACAATATTTATTTAGTTGTTTAATTATTGTACTTGATACGCTCAGAGGCACTACGATTACATAGGACTTACTCGGAGCAACTGAAACCTCGCTGTTAGCCGTTTCTAGAGTGCTAACAGGGCAGCTACAGAGTAGCATTGGGCTCAGCTTGAAAATGCAGCAGGATTTACTACCGATGAGCTTGAATGCGCGTGCGCAAATACTCTCAAAGTCATCTTCCATGTTAGCATCGGGAAATCGGCTAACAGTGTGAGCATTTAAAACGTTGAAGCACATGGTATTGTATTGGAATGCTATAGTATATACGCAATGCATGCAATATATATTATTGTGTTACTATTGTTTACAACATTTAGACTACTACCAATGCATTGTTTTATCTTGTTCTGGTATTAAATTTCGTTTTAATTAAATATTAAAGAGTTTAATTCTAACTTTTGCAAGGGCTAACAGTGCTAATATGGACGGACGCTCCGCCACTGGTTTCGCATAATATTCTCGTAGGGAGCTAAGCTTATTTATGACAGTTACGTTAGGTACTTATAAAGTATATGTATTAATTTTACAGATTGTGATAAGAATAATTTAGGCCTATGTTATGAATGAGTTCATCCAAGAATCGATGGATATGACAGCAAAGAACAAAGTTGTGGTTTTTGTTCTCAGAGTTAGTAAATTTTACATTTTTGTGTATTTCAACTTTAATTTTAGCTTTCATTAAGTTCAACGGAATTACCCTATTGTCGGGAATTCTGATCAAACGTATGTACTAGAATGCATTTTTTTAAGGTTAGTTGAGAGTATATTTGTTTTTTATGTTCACCTAAATAAGTAATAGATCAGCAAACAATTCTCTTTTTTTTATTCCTTTTTACGAATAATATTACAGTTATTCAAGTAATTGCTAAAATGATCGATATCCAACCACTTCACCCTACTGTTATCTATGTTCAAATACAGAACTGTGGATCCACAGACAAGAATTAGATCATAAAAAACCGTAGTAATACCGATATATGCATATAAGTACACTGCTCAAAACAATTAGAGGAACACTTGTAATAAATTGAATAAGTAATTGTTTTTTAAAGCTGTGATGCTGAAAGTTGTACAATATGTAAATTGAATTATTAATTTTATCATTGGATACAAATTTTAAAGATACATGGCCTAAATACAGAGAAATTACCTCGAGTAACAAATATAGAGAATTTTTTAATTTTGGAAACCACTGGCCACTTCTAATTGGTAAGCTTCCTGATGTTGCTATAGTGACGAATGTTGATTATTGCCTTGTTTATTGAAGTCTCTGACAAAATGAGGCATTTAAATGAGTTTGAAGTGTATCATGCTCTACATATTTTACGACAAGGTCAATCTCTGCGACAAGTGGCTAGAGAGCTTGGGGTTTCTCCTTCCGTGGTGTCCAGGTTACGCAACAGGCACAGAGAGACAGGTCAGTATTGTAGAAGACGTGGCCAGGGCCGTAAATTTAAAACAAGCCCCAGGATGACAGATACGTTGTTCTTCCTGCTCTTCGACAGCGTACAAAAACTGCAAAAGACTTGCAGAATGACCTTCATATGGCTTCCGGAATCCGGGTATCAGACCAAACCATAAGGAACAGATTAAGGAAAGAGAATATTCGTCCAAAAAGGCCCGTTAAAAAAACACGCTTAACAAATGGGCATAAGGCAGCAAGACGTACGTATGCTGAAAACCATGGTGATTGGAACCTGAACCAGTGGGAGTCTGTGCTCTTCTCGGACGAATCCAGGTATCGTCTTACACTTTGTGATAGTCGATTGAGGGTGTGGGGACGGTCAGGAGAAAGATTTTCTGCAGAGGCTCTACAGGAAATTGATAGATTCGGAGGAGGTTCCATAATGGTGTTGGCCGGAGTTATGTACAACAATCGTACGGACCTTGTACTTGTTCCCCAGCGACTGAATGCTGTCCGGTATATCGAGCACGTTCTGGAAGAGCATGTAGTACCTGTTGCCATTGGAGTAGGCCCTGGATTTCTGTTTATGCAGGATAATGCCAGGGCACATTCTGCGGCTGTCACCAGGGATTTCCTGAGTAGGATTGAAATTGAGGTAATGGAGTGGCCAGCGGTCAGCCCAGACCTCAACCCTATTGAACACTTGTGGGATCTTCTAGACAGGAAGGTCAGGAACCGACATCAAGCTCCACAAACTCTGCAGCATCTTGTAGATGCTCTGAAGGAGAAATGGGAGAAAATATCCCGCAAGAGGAAATCCAGAATCTTATTGGGAGCATGCCACGAAGGTGCCAAAGTGTCATCGAATGTCGTGGAGACCATACACGATACTTACTCTATATAACGAGTGTTTAACTTTGAAAATTAAGCACAAGATTCAATTGCTTACATAGCGGAATTACTTGAAAAGTTAATTTTCAGCGTCATTCATTTGTTTTTACTGACATGAGCAATAAATAAATAACTACAAATAATGCCCGTTATTAATTTCATGTTTGTACCCTTATCCAATGAAAAAATATTTGCTTATTGTACAGTGTTCCTCTAATTGTTTTGAGCAGTGTATATGCAAGTGAAACTTCGGTTGTAATAAAGGAAACTGGATATATGCTAAATATGTTTTAAAGGAAAATACGGAGTACTCCATTGAAATCTCCCTGGTTTCAGTCAACATAAATCAGAAAATATGAAAGATAGGACAATGAAATTACAGATAATGCAAGAAAAACTCATATTTTATTTTACGCACCCTGGTATAAATATACATGTGCTCCATAGGTAGCACGAACAGTATCCAGCATGTACTCAAATTCATAGTGTTCTTAGCAACATTTCACCCGTTACTGTGGAAATCACACCATAGATTAGGGTTCGTAATTCAGGTATATCATTCACTGGAGTCGCAAATACTTTATCCTTCACGCAAACCCAGAGGAAGAAATCCAACGAAGTTATATCCGTTGAACTGATGTCACCATATCAGTCTCTCGTGTCCAATCCATCGTTTAGCAAATGTTATTTTGAGGGGACTCCAAACACCCTGGCTCAAGTGTGGGGGAGCCCCATCTTGTTGAATGATGATATTAAGTTGTTTAGCAACTACCTGTGGGTACACGAACTGTTCCAATATGAAGTGCATGCGGCCTGCGACTATAGGTTCATGAAAAAAAAACGGTTCGATGATCCTATCCTGTATTAGACCTCACCAAACGTTTAGTTTGGACTTACACTTACATGTTATTTGTGCACATGTGAGTTTAATGATGCCATATCCGTACAGTATGCCGATTTGACACGTAAAATGATGCCTCGTCTAAAAACATCACGTTGTCTAGAAAATGAGGATTCGTGTCAATACGTTCGAGAATTTTTTATAGCGAATTCCTTACAACACGGCCAGGCATTCGATTTCATTTTTTGCACAATCTGCACTTTATAAAGATACTACCTAAGCCTCAAATGCGGAACTCGATGCACAGTTGTCTAAGGCCTATTGTTGCCTGGTGAATGGATTTATACAGGCTTCTCTGAAATCCCGCATGTTTCTTCCGCCGTTTTTCTTTCACGGAAGGAGATCAGCATTGCGCTACACTCCACCAGATTATTTTAGGATATTATCGGTCGTAAGCAACTTGCTGAACCAGAGCCTAATTGATTTTGCCTCGAGTGCCACTGTTCCATACAATCGCCTTTAATTTCGTTGTGTTAAAATCGTGGGTTTCGTCTCCGCATACCACACCACCGTTTGCCCGCGTTGCTCCAGAGAAATCACTTTTGTCTTTATACAATTGTAGCGAAACACAATGACACAACAATCAAATTCGAAAAAATTAAATACAAATTATTTTTGTTTCTCATCCCTTCAGGAAGTCAGATATGATAACAGTTAAGTCTCGTAGACTACGATGGGCAGGACATATGGTACGAATGGGGAGTGAAAGACATGCATGGAAACTTCTTGTAGGAAAACCGGGGGAAAACGCCCAGTTGCTAGACCAACAACGAGGTGAGAGAATAACATTAACTATGATTTGAGGGAAGTAGATTATACAGGGGATGATAGGAAAAAATTAGCTCAGGATAGGGATGTATGGAGAGCTAATGTATGCTCGGCCATGAACTTACGGGTTCGATAGTGCCAGTGAGTTATTTAGTTAGTTAGTTAGTTAGTTAGTTCTCTTCCCTTCAATACCAGTCTCGTTTTGCAAACCCGCATACCTTGTTAGCAATGATTAACTGAAAACGGAGAGATTAGAATGGAACATCGTATACTAAGAAGTGTGTTTGGATCTATCAGTGACAGAAACTGAACAGTTACATATAATAATGAAATTATATGCCCTGTATGGAGAACGAAGGCGTAAATTTAAAAAAAAAAAGTTACAATGGATTAGACATTTACAGAGAATGGACAGGCAAACCATTCTTAAGATGGCCATGGAAAGAAAAATGTTTGGTAAACGAGTTGGGAAACATAATAAAAGATGTTTGGATGCTGTAAAAGAGGATAATCAACAGCTGTTCAAGTTATGGAAATGGAAAGAAAGAGCAACGGACAGAGAATTATGAGGACCTCTTGTCCTGAAATGTCATTGCTGATGAATATCACTGCATGCAAATACATTAAAAGTATTGAATGTTATATGCTATTTCTCGTGAAATTCATGTTGTAGTCGAGCTATTTCGTAGAATTTCTGTAGTAGCTGTCACGTGAATTGGCCATCGCCCATTCATGAATATATACCTTGTGTAAGTACATAAAATAGTGTGATTTGTAAACTCTTTCAACATTTGTCTGTAATTCATGAAGAACGCAGTAATTGGCATTTGCACTCTATTCATTTTCTCATATGTGAATAAGTGATTTTCTCTTCCAGTTAATGGAATAAATTCTTAACATTTAATGACACAGTGTTTTAATATAACTAGAGTGAATCCGCAGCCGAGCCTACATTAGAACCGAAGACAACGAAGTTTACGTACTGGCGCTCTATCATTGAGCTACTTAGGCGCACCACCCATATCTAAGTTCAAAATTCCCCTCTCCAACTATCTATATCTATCTCTACATATCTTCATCTTCCTCTATCTCCGTATATCTCTATATATGTATCTAGCTCTATATCTCTCCTTCTCTCTCTGTTTTCCCATCTCTCTCTGTCTCTGAATATCTCTTCATCCCTCTATACATATACCTCTATCTCTATTTCCACCTATATCTATCTCCACTTCTATCTCCATCTCGATCTCTGTATTCTCTATATCTGCCTTCTTCATATCGCCGTATCGATACAATGACTTAAAAGCACGGTATAATTGAGCAAGGCCAATACCAATATTTAAAAAAATTGCCCTTATAGTGACTATAGATTTCATGATAACAATTTCCACGTAACCTCTAGTCACTATGAGAGAAAATATTGTTTGTTTTAATATATATTATGATTTACCTTCCTCAACGAAACCTTATATATTAGTCATTGTACCGTACATGTAATAATTCGATCTTCCAAAAATAGGATAGAATCAAACTTTATTACCGCAAAAACAAATTATCTTTTTAAGGTTTAAACCCAACCAATATTTAAAAAAATTGCCCTTATAGTGACTATAGATTTCATGATAACACTTTCCACGTAACCTCTAGTCACTATGAGAGAAAATATTGTATGTTTTAATATATATTATGATTTACCTTCCTCAACGAAACCTTATATATTAGTCATTGTACCGTACATGTAATAATTCGATCCTCCAAAAATAGGATAGAATCAAACTTTTTTACCGCAAAAAAAAAAATTATCTTTTTAAGGTTTAAACCCAAATCTTTATAGAATGCTTCACAAAAACAAAATGTAGCGCTTAAATTGTTACCAGAATGATAGAGGTAACAGTTAAGTCTATGTTATTTACAATATTGCTAGGGTAATATTGTGATACAAATAATTCTTCTAGGTGATCTTCTCGTTTAAAGTATACTACATTAGAACAAAATTATTATAAGAAAAAAATCTTGTTAACAATCTATAATATATATATATATGAAAGTTTTTTGGGTTTTCCGACGTTTCGGCATGATCCCACATGCCATTATCATGCCGAAACGTCGGAATCAGTGACCAGAGGCCGAACTTGAACAAGACGCGGAAAACCCAAGAAAACTTTTATATTCATACTTATATCCGCGAAAATTTGCAATATAACATATACACAGTGAAGCATTGTTAGAGGGTTTTAATTTTGCGGGCAGCAAAGGGATTCTCAATTCTCTCACCTTATAAGTTATAAGGGGGATCAAGGTCACGATTCATGACTCGGAAATGGACGGATTCGTCTATGCATCGCTTTCTAGAATGATCGGCATCTCGAGGTTTCGATTCTAGAAATAATAAGGCCCGGTACTGAATGGTTTGGCCTTCGTGTATATAAAGGTATATTAGTCGACGACTGTCAGTCATGGTCTGGAAATCAACTAGTGTGAAGAACAATAACTCATTGCAACTGCAGGTGTGAAGAGCATTGTTATGAAACTTTTTAAACCAGTGACTTCTAATGAAGAGTAGTGATATGTGATTGTGAAAAGAAGATTAGTGTGAAGCAATCAGAGAATATTGGAAATTGTTAACGATAACCCGTATTAAGTCGTTACGAAAAATATAACTGTAATAACCTGGGCGCTACACTCTACGGTGTAGTATACCCAGAACCCTATGGTTTATATACTGCTTGAGAAAAGTCAGATAATGTACCCCTTTGCCCGTGTCCTTACTTGAAAACAAGCAGATAATACCCACTTCTACTTTATTTTTGTAAATTTAATAGAAGTTTTGTATTTTATATAAATCAGGTAAGCTTAGAATAAAGTTTCGTGAAAATGGAGTTTTCAACTTGTGGCCTGTGGGCCTCATTGTGTCCGCGAATAAGTTTGTAAAATACATTATTATTTTTACAAAGAACGTTACTGAAGAAGCGGGGAGTTTTGATTTGACGCTTCCATATCTCCGCTGTTTGAAATGATCTCATCGACCGCTATCGCAATGAGTCGGCTGTTTCTCACTTGACTTGGGTTATGGATTTACTATGAACAAATTATAAAGTAGTTTCCAGTGCTACAATTAACTAGGTTGTGTTGTTTTGTACACGTTTGTGCAAATGTCGCAATGAACAGTGTTAAAAACAGACAAGATTCAACATGAAAACAGATCTGTCAGGAACGTTGGGGAAATATAACTTTATTATAAACAACAATAGAAAGTTGCGATAGTTGCTGTGTTTATAAATTGAGGCACTCGGCCTTAAAACATGGTAACTAACAAAATATTTTTTTATGAAAATATTGATAAATTTCGATGTTAATATTAAGTAGGCCTACTTTGTTTCATCAGAGATCACCTAATTGTTGCACAAGTATTATTGTGTTTATTGAGAAATAAAATTATTTTCAGCTGATTCTAAGAATATTTTTTTCTCAGGAAATAAGAATTAAGGAGGGGTAAACACAGACACCTTTGATTTTCACCCAAGTAGTATATGAATTCTTGTTTCCGATTAGTTGTAACAAAAATTTAAATTTATTATTAATATTCTGTGGAACTTTTTTTTTTAATTCCAAATAATGCATTGCGTTTCAGTTTTACAAAGTTCAGTTGCTACACACTCAACTTATAGTTGATGAATAAAAAGTACAAAATTTACTTTCTTTACATATGATAATTGCGGAAGGGGATGTAAAACTTGGTATGTACATTAAATACCACATTTATTTCAAAACGGGTTAAGTTGTAAATGTGTTTTCTTATATTTTTTAGGAGTAACTTGAATGCGATTTGTTAGCACTCATATACATCATCATAGTCCGTGTCTTCAACTTCGTCAACACAAAAACATATGTTAGAAGTATTACCGAGCATTGAAAATATGAGATTTAGTTCCTTATCAATACAAAAAATTGAGTCGGGCGGCCATGTGTTTTAGTTACAAAGTTTTACCCCCAAACAGCTGTCACTTAGCATAAATTAATGTAAAGTAAAGTGATCCCACAACAGGCCCGGAAGCCCTTGGGGTAGTAGGAGGTTAAGGCTCCCACTTTTCCTAGACAATCGACACTTTGTCAACCGGGTTGTCAGCCCTGCGTGACGGCCGCCTTTACCCCCAGAACAAGCGTCTGGTACTCATTTCCGTTAGAGGCTGAGTCGACCCCAGGGCCATAGTGCCGCCAGAGGGTTTGGGTCAGTTTAAAAATCCTGACCCCAACGGGACTTGAACCCTCGACCCTCCATTAATACCGATATTAATGTTATAAAAAAATTCCTAGAAATCTTTTTAACAACCAATGAAATCAGTTGCAATGAATCGAATGTTGCCAAAAACTTCAATTCACAAGAAATATTAGTTACCATGTTTTACGAACGAGAGTCTCAATTACATCATTGTCCGAGGATCATATTGTGAAGAAGCACTTTACAACCGATCATGAAGATGTACTGGAACCCCCAAAGGACACAGGGGAAGAGGCAGACCGAAACAGATATGGAAGAGGACCATTCTTTAAGAAATTGCAATGGAGGGCATACCTGGAGGGAGGTGAAGATGTTTGCTCAAACTAGGATCCGTTGGCGACGCTTTGTGGATGCCCTATGCTCCTGATAGGAGATAAAGGAGATGATGTTGATGATGTACACAAAAATATGAGCGATTTTTTTAGATATATTTATTTGTCTATATGAAAAAAATCAAATGTTGGAAAGGTTTTTATAGCAATGCAGTACAAGTTCAGACGTCAGTCATGCATCTTGTGCGGTTACAAAGTGGTTAAAGCGAATATTATTTCTCTGTTGAAAATAAAGTAAAAACGCTTTATTTCAATGGCAAAGTGTATTGTGGATACCATCGTTGTTAACATATTTTAATCAATATACCTTTCTAGCCAAATTCTACGAATAAGAGTTACTAATATGGGACAACAAGTAACAATACTTTGTTTAATATGGCTCAAAATATTTCCTACTTTTCACTGTATCTCGATGATAGCATTGATGAAATGGATCTGAGACGGGTCCTAATATTTAACCAAATGAGAATCGTCTCGGTCCTGTTTCACGCGAAAGCTTGCGGGCCGCCTACCTAGCTCCTAAGTGAACTCTAGTTTATTCCTCGTCTAGATATACAAGATGTATAAAAGAGACGACAAAACGTGAGGAAGGGTCCAGCATGCACAGAGAATACATAATGTTTATTATAACGTAGAGCCGGAAATAAATAGAGTAATTACTTGAGCACGCTGTTTCTGTATCAGGTGGAATGTTAAAGCGCCTCCTTCTGCACGTAAACATGCCAGTACCATCCCATCGATGTGCCCCTGTATATTTTAGTCATTTGGCCACTACGAACCGTAATGCATAATTTCCATGGCGCAGGATATGTAGAATTAGACAGTTTGCTTGGGGATAAATCTCTCCTGCTTAACCATCCAATTGACTATGTTTCCTGCAAGACAAAATGGTTAAATCAATACTTTTATTGAAACAGTAGAAAACCGAAAGAGAAGAATATACTTACATTTTGTCGAATTACACAATACATTCAGTCGTAATTTTAAGTTTTACCTGATTTTGTTTTCACTGTGGTCCGACAAATTTATATAACTGGGACAAGAAATTAGTGTCGCCAATTTACGGGTTAAAAACTCAAAAACTGTTACCTATGAGGACAATTAATGAATTAAGTGTACTCGAATCCAGTTCAAGATGAATTAACTCTCCATGATACAATGTGATACACTTTCAGACACGATATCAGGAATATTTAATCGCATTAGACGTTCATTACGAAGACAAATAGAGACAGCATTTATTGAGTTTTGCCCCGAGTTTGATACACTACATATGAAGGGGTATACGAAATAGTGGTGTAATTTTTTTCTTCATTTTGAGTAAACAGCGTTTTAGTAGTCAGTGTACAAGGAACAGAGATAGCTTAATATTGATAATCGTAGATATATATTACCCAAGTGATGGTATTAATTGATGATGTAGGGGAACACGGGGCAGGATGGGGTATCTAATGTTTGATCCAATGTATTTTACATTATAAATGAGTAAAATTTTGTTCTCTGATATGGATATGTTCATTGGTATTTAATAAACAGAAAAACATAATCACATTACAAATTAATAAAAAAATTCGGGGATATACATCCAATAAAACTAGATCAAAACATTTGCCCCGTTGTGCCCCATGGATGGGGCAGAATGGGGTACTAATTTTTTATTTGTATTTTGCATTACTAATTAATAATATTTATCAGTAAACTTATAAACTATAGCACAATGATTCATTTTTCACAAAATACACAAACATGAGTGGCATCATCATCATCACTATCGACTCCAGCACAAGAGTTGTGAGCCCACTGAAGACAAGAAGGACATCTAATCCAGCCTTCTTCTGAAGAGTCATGACAATAGAGACAATCATCTTCCTCAACGTCATTTTTGGCAGAGCCAGAATGATTTTTCGAACTAAGCAGTTTCAACCTGACTGCCTTAACTTTGGATGGTCCTGGTTTCGAGTCACTTTCTGGTAAAGCAAATCTTCTTTTTACAGGCCTCTTTTCTAATTTATCCTTTTCAGAATGTTGCAGTGCACTTCTCTATGTTGATGATGTCAAAATTGCACTTTCGCCTCGACTTTTTTTAACTCGCTTGTTCTTTTGAGACCCTTTTGGAATGGGTGTGATATTTTCTGGGCTGGCATTTTGAAAATGACTGTGGTTTGGCGACTCTAGATTTTCAGGCAAGGAAAATGTTTCTGACGTCAGATGTTCCTGAGGTTTGGAAGTGTTGCCTTGCTATTATTATCAGAAGCAATCTGAATGTCTGTTGTTGAAGAAGGCAAGAAATCTGCATCATCAAAAACATTCACATTAACTGGCCATATCCCAGTTTTTTGGAAAATCATTGACGGTTGTAGCCATTGTTGAGGCACGTACGTAAGCACTACCCGTTCCGCCAGTTGGAAGGCAAGTCCTCGAAATTCATTTACGCTGAGGCCGAAGAGTTGGGCTTCCATTTTTTAGGTATTCAAGTTCGATTTCCTGCTCTTCACTAAAAACGCAGGAGAAATTTTCCATCGATTTCCTTACTGTGTAATCCACATTTTCTCTCTTTTTCTTCACGTGTCGTTCCAGAGTTGTTTGAGGCACTTGGAATTGACTAGCTGCCCTTTGTACACCATTGATCCATTAACGGCTTCTAGCATAGACACAAGGGACAATTCTTCTCTCTGTGTCTTATTTTTATAATTCCTCACCATTTTGAAACTACACAGAGGAAAAGAGTCAGTCAGTAATATGAAGACCGCATGGTGCAAGACGGGGTAGTACCCTGTCTTGCCCCACCCCATTGTGCCCCACGAACTCAATTATAATTTATGACGTTATGACCGGATTATTTTGAAACAAAAACTAATGCAGTAAACATGTTTAGAAAGAAAATGGAATAATCGTTAACACAGTAATTGTTATATATTATTCAAATGAAGCTTAGATGTATTTGCATGCACTGAAGAGAAGGTGTAATATTGCAAAAATCTCTTCACAACTGACCACACAAGCAAAAAAGTAACAAAGACTTCACCGATGGCGAAAAACTGATCTGTACAAGCAGCTGAGACGTTACAGAGATACTTTTGAGAAATTCAGATATATCGTGCCACATACTGGGAGAAAAGTACACGTACCCCATTCTACCCCACTACCCCATTCTGCCCCCTGTTCCCCTATCTGAAATTCAGAATGCAGTTTCTTCTTTACAACCTTGTACTTTACTCAGATTTTTGTAAAAAATCTGACATTCACCACTGTGCCATATACACCTTCATATAAGGAATTGTTTGCATGTTTTCTTTGTGTAAACTTAACTTGGTCTACTTGTACTAACAAGTAGCAAATGAATCGGATGATATAACGCGCCTTATTACGGCTGGAGGTTTGCAGACAGTCCGGAAGAATTGACAGCAGAATATAAGATCAGTAATGGAGCGTATAGCAAGGATTCAAACGCATATAATCATTTATTTGAGTGTAAATCTCTAAAGCTACACGTTTGCTGCATCCTCTTTATCGCATATTGCCAAGTCCGGAACATGGCAAATTTACGATAATCAAACATAGCAATCTGTATTTGTACATTGGGGCTTGAATTTCTCAATACTGGTTCAGTACACATTTTAACCACACCTATGATCTGAAACATATTCCTAATTCGTTCTTCGATCTTCTCGTGGTAGGCATCAAAGCCACTCCTGCTGTGCTCCCAGAGGAATTCAATATATGAAATTTGGTTTAAGGTTTACATGTTTCACTGTTACTATTTAATTACATTCATGTACGATCGAATCTCTAGATAATTATTGTGTTTTCGTAGAATATTAATAATACACCTGGAATTTAATTTAAATATCTGTATTACCATAAGACACCTATGGTAAGGAATGATTATGCACACAGTATACACACACATATGTATATTTATATACTTTTTTTATTTAAATGCAGTGGCTTTTCAAATTTTCCATTAGCCAATAATAGCTGGGGAAAACAAACAATAACGATAACAAACAATAACAAGAAATATTATAAAATGATCATCATCTTTTCCCTGGCTTCCCAGTATCTGTCCACGAAATTGTTGGTTGTTAGGGTTGGGCAAGTTCGGATGTGATCAGCATCCAAATCTTCCATAGTGTTGCAGAGGATACATTGTTGAGTTGGTAGAAGACCGAGGCGATGAAGGTGTTTATCTGGGCAGTCGTGTCCTGTTGCAGTACGGAATATGCAACGGCTACTTTTCTGAGCCAATCTGGCAGTGTAGTTTGGATGGATGCTTTTCAAAGTTTGTCAGTCATTTGGAGCTCTAGGAAGATTCTGAAGGCTTCTCTCACTTTGAAGCGGATGTTCATAGCTGCTCTAGAGTAAGATATAATGTTCGGTGATGTCTGAAGGATGTGGGTTCCTTTCTTGGCCAGCAAATCTGCCATTTCCTTCCCTGTAATGCCACAATGGGTTGGTATCCACTGCAGAAGAAAATGTTTACCTGCTATTGAGATTTCTGATGATCTGTCTACTTTGTAATACTTCTTTGTTAGCAGGTGATGCTAGGTAATTTGCATATATATATATATATATATATATATATATATATATGTGTATATATACTTAGGAACTCAGTTATAAGGGAGAAAATGAAGATTGAAGACACTATTTTAGATTATATTAAAATTCAGCAATTAAGATGGTACGGACATGTCCAGCGAATGGAAGAGGGTCGAGTACCAAAATCTGTTTTGGAATGTAAACCTGAGGGAATACGAAGCAGAGGAAGACCTAAAACCTCCTGGAGTCAGGGAATATGTTTATATATGAAGGATAAACATCTACAATCAGGAGATTGGATGGACCGACAAAACTGGCTATTAGGAATCGGACGATGTCAAAGACATTAATCAACCGATGATGTATGTGTATATATATATATATAAAGGATGTTGGTATATCTGACAAGAGAACTGTCAACCATTGCCTGCCAAAACCTACCGCGAAATTTCTTCCAGAGTAGCGTTGTGATTTACCAAGGTCGTGTCTAAAAATTGATCTGCTGCTTTTAACTGCAAGGCATTAAAAATCCAGGGCGAAATCTCTCATTTAAACTATAGGGAAGTAATACAAACCCTGAATTGGTAAATTAGATAATCCTGACTTGGTGACGTCAGCGCCGCTTCCAGCCTCACTCCTTCCCGCTATCTACAGAAGCAGGGACGTACATACGTATTCTCCGTACAGTGAATTGACATTGTTGAATTCTGGCTTCGATTTCTGTACCGTGCAGGTAAAGCGGCAGATAATTCTTTGGACACGGCCTTGGTACATCACTACGTCTCCCTGGGAGAAATTTCAATGTATGTTTCGGCATTCAGTGATTGACAGTTCCCTTGTAAGATTAATAGATTTCGAAAAGATTAACCGATCACTATGAAAGTTGGCACATATATGTATGTGGAGAGAGTTTTTATGCTATTATGTTCTAATACCTCAAAAATTGTAAAAATCGCTCCAGCGGTCGAAATTTTCGATGATTCGCAACAAAACACGATATATCCTATTAAAATAAGCTGAGGGAGGCATTATCGAAAAATCAGTGAATTCCGACCTTTAGAAATGGTGGTTTACCTGAAATTCTAAATAAAAATTTACTCTAGTTTGTTTGGTTCGTCGCAGTTTATACCATCTAATTTTAATTAACCCTAAGTATTTCATTTATTTAGGCATTGTAGCTCACGCCGGGTATTAGCTAGTAACATAAAATATTTATCTTACTTTGAAAAATGACTCAAATTAAGGAGTCATTGCATGTAGTGTGACATCGATTTCTATATTACCTATGTATATTGCAGTTTAATTTTAGCATGTAATACCGTAAAACTATATTATGACATTTCATGGGAATAATCCAATAAGAGCCAAAATAATAGTAAATGATTTTGTAATAGAACAAATAATGGATTTTAATTATTTAGGATTTTTCCTAGGCAACGATCGGACAAAAGATATTAACAGAACGCTTAATATATTTCAGCATATTTGCGGTACAATTAGAAGAACATTAGCAAAGACAGTTCGTAAAGAAACACTCCTAAAGTTTTACAAAGTTTTAGCTATTCCTGTTCTGTTGTATGGCTGGGAATGTTGGACTCTCACTAAAAGTTTAATAAAAGACTGGAAACAGCCGAGATGAAATTCCTACGATATGTGACAGGATGTACTCTTTTGGACAAATGGAGGCGAGAAGATATTCGTGAGGAATTACAAATAACTAGTGTAACAAAAATAGAAGAATATAGAAATAAATGGTTTGAACGTGTCAGTAGGATGAGTGAATGGAGGATATCTTATAGGATGTTAAATTACAATCCACAAGGACATAGAAGTCGTGGACGACCATTTAAAAGATGGAGCGAGCAAATATATTATGGAGACGGAGCAGATCACAAATGGTCTAAACCGTGACGGTAGATGATGATGATAAAATACCGTTGATACAAGTAATGAACTGTTGAAAGCTAATGGAACAGTACTGTATCAAACAGGTCTATATAAACGAATTGACTTACACAAGGAACTAAAGTACCTTGTTACATAAATACATTTTCAAAGTATTCGAGAAAAATTGCTTTTGATACTGAAGTCAGTCTTAAAATTATTTTTCTTTGAAAGTTGAAAGAAAAAAGTAAAAGAAATCCAAGCTGTAAGTCTTCTAAGCACCTTGTAACATATACTGTAGTTTACTCGGACTGCACGGCAAAGAGGACGAATGTGGGATGGAGTTATATTCTAGACCATAAAGAAGCAAGGAGTTTGTTAGGAAAGGTCAAGACGATAAAACAGTGCTTTCCTAGAATGTGAACATTAGAATTGATATAGCAAGTCGACAGCAACTGCCGTATGTTATCCAAGTACAGCGAATTACTTTAATGCAACAAAGTGAATTTGCAACAGCGACAGATAACTTACAAATTCACTTCTTCACAGAATAATATAAACCAACCATATTAACTGTACGGTAATGCTGGCCTATCCTAACTCAAAATATTATCTAATGGAATTCCAACTACCATATTTAAAGTCAATAATAATTGAAAATATCTTATTTAAAAGGGCTATTGTAACAAAATATATATGTTGCAAAAAAAAAGTAAATAAACGTTTTATGTGTTTTGAAAGCACGTGCATACATTTTTACCCTTATTTAGTTTTACATACACTGAATTAAGATAAATAAAAATAAGACTTTAACCTTAAAAATATAGTCGTTCAATAACAATGTCTAAAATATTGTTGTTCCTGAAAAAAAAACCTATCAGGTACCTAACTCCACATTGAGCTGTAATTTCTTGACTTCCCAAATTTGTTGATGTGAAAAATTTATGTAAGTCAAGACATAGCGGGCCTGGGTTCGATTCCTGGCCAAGAGATGTGTTTTTTCTCAGCTCAAAGACAAATTTACGGAGATTTTAAGGTCCTAATAGTCGCCGAACACCGTCTGGTCATCATCTCCCTTCATTCTTTTCATATTATCTTTGTTTATTGTGAATTTATGAATGGATGGCGTGTCTGGTCTTTAAATATTCTAGTATCTCAAAGGTGGCCCCAGCATTGAGTTGATCACTCATTCAGTGAAACCATTCATGTCTTAGTGTGATCAACATGTATGTATCTATGTATGTGATCCAGTGTTAAATTCCTCCAGACAGGTCGAGTCCATGTAAAGGGAGTGGGCGGAAGGACTAAAATTGCCTATAAAGGGCGAAGTTAAATAAAATATAACAAATATATATTATAATGCAGACACTGATTCTCCGGCCTTGACGTTTTCACGACAGTGTTGCCGATATGGATGTATACTGAGAGTGGCCGCTTTTTATGTATGCGGTTATCAGACATACAGCAGACAATATGTCTGCAATTTCAAATCTTACTAGCTCGCTATAGCTGCGTCAAGAGCTGTGATTGGTTGTGGCAGACATCTACTCCCACAACAATCATTTCCTTATTGGCAGTAGAGGGCGAATTCTCCCTTTACCCCTCGTATAACCTAAACTTCAGAGCCGGATATATGGCGCTAGGGTATAATTTTCTAATCCTCCTCCCTTTTTCTTCGTTTCAGTTAATATTATTATATCTTAATTTTTTATGCTATTCATCATTTCCCTAGTTTTATTTCTAACCCTTGTACATTCCACGTTCCTAGAAGGATAAACCATTTCCTTAGCTTATTTCGTCGTTTATTAAATCCGTCTGACTTTCATTCTTGGGCATTTTAGCATTGATCATTTCCCCCCCCCCCAACGAACAGGGAGCTAGCTTGATGCTTCAGTCCCCAACCTGTAGGACCAGGATATATTTAATGAAGGATAACTTCATTCAACCCTTGACGAACTAACACCTAACTGCAAGGTAGTAGTTGCTGAAACCCTAGTCAGGGGCCCTCACAAAGTACTATCAGCCGGGGATACTGAATCTTTTTTTTTTTTTTTTTTTTTTTTAACGAGGTTGTTGCTCTTCCCCCTCACCTTTTCTAGCCTGGCTTCGGACAGGTTTTTTGGAGAATAACAGTAGATTAATTGCGCGCAGGAAGATGTGAAACCTGCAAAATAAGTAAATGAATATTAAACAGTAGTGGAGCTATGAAAGAATTGACTAGTAAGACGAAGATGAAACAGAAAACAAAGTACTTTGCTGGTCGTAACGTAACATTCCGAAATATTAAATTAAATAACTGGAACCAGCAAGCTAGTCACGCTCAATTTCAAGCTAACAAAATTGCTGTTACTCATGTAAAACCCTATGAAGCCTGGAAAAACAATACAACACGGACAAGTTTATGGCTATCCACAAAGCATTATAAACATATATCCAGCGGTAAATGTACTCTAACATGCTTGTCAAAATTTTCCACTGTAATTTATTTAAATTTTTCAACTGATTCTAAAACCAATTTAACAAGAATTTCAATTGAATTTGCAATTTAATTCATGGGCATTCAAGTTTTTTGACAAGTTTCTGTATAATATGGTAAAATGGAATTTACTCATACCATTAATGCTAGTGGCTAACATTTTAATGTGTTTTGTGGGTAATACATAAAAACGACGACAAGAATATAAATTAAATGGCCGCCCAGAACAAGGTTATAACTCTAATTATTAATCCAAAGTTGAGTTTTGAATTGAAAAAGCTCCCACGTGTCATTAACATCTTTTCACAAATTTCACTTGGGAAAAATTAGGGTTACATCTTAGTTCTGGGCGGCTAACTAACTCACAGGCACTATATATAATAATAGCTTTATTTTATTTTACCTGGCAGAGTTAAGGCCTTATGACCTTGTCTACCACTCAACCAGGTTTAAAAAAAATACAAACAAAAAAAGTCTTAAATCTAAATTACAATATATATATATAAACGATTACAAGTTATGAATACAATACAATTAATATTTATAATGTATTTTGATTTACTCTAAATTTAACGAATTAAAGATATAATATGTACAAGATATATAAAAAACGAGGAAAAGATTAATGACATAGTATAAAATTAAATAAATAGAGAAAAATTAATTATTAGACAACAGGTAACTGTATAAGCGTGACTTAAAGGTGCCAAGTGTGCGGCAACCCCTGATATCTTGAGGAAGGAGATTCCAGGAGCGGGCAGAGGCTACTGTGAAGGAAGTAGAATAGGAGGAAGTGCTATGAAGAGGAATTGTTAGCAGACTGCTTATCTTGTGACCTATCGAATCCGTAGGTTCGTAGGCGCGGATATAAGCTCTCCACACATAATTATTCTGAGCTAAAGTTTTCCGATCATCCTGTGTACAATCTACTTCCCTCAAATCATGATTAATACTATTCTCCCACTTCATTCTTAGTCTACCTACTGGGCGTTTTCCCTCTGGTTTTCCTACAAAGTTTCCATGCCACTCTTTCATTCCCCATTCGTGCCACATGTTCTGCCAATAGCAGTCTTCGAGAATAAACTGTTCCTATTATATCTGGTTACCTATAAAGATCACGTAACTCACTGTAATGAAGTCTTCTCCATTCGCCTGTCTGTTCATATCACTTCCATCCAGAATTTTTCCTAAGAACTTTATTCTTAAATGCACGTAATCTTTTAACCCCCCTTAAAGTAAGAGTGTCCACCGCTGTGGTCTCGAGGTAGCGTGCTGCCTTGTCACGCAGCGGGCCCGGGTACGATCCCCGGTCGGGGCAGTTTTTCTGGGTGAGGTTTTTATCGGGGTTTTTCCTCACCTGTAAGACAAATGTCAGGAAAACTTTAAGGCCCAAACGGTCCCCGAAATCATATGCCCATCATCATTATCATCATCACCATCATCCTTCACCGGTGTGGAAAGCAACGGGAAATTACCACATCTACAATTCCCTAGTAAAGCTGCAAGCATAGCATGAAAATGCTATGATTGCAAGTGAAGGACCTGCCTTCGGGCAGAATTACTATGCATGGATGATGGAAAGTAAGAGTCCATGTTTCGTATCTATTTAATAAAACTAGAAGAATAATAGTTTTTTATTAGCAGTTTAACGTTCTATTAGAGAAGTTGGAACGACAAGAGTCCCTGTAATGCATAATAAAATGCATTTCCAGATTTGAGCCTATGTTAAATTTATTTGTACATCTCATCCTTATTTGTAATTATTGTTCCTAAAAAAATTGTTAGGAAGATTTTTGGACCAAACAGAGGTGAACAGACAGGTGAATGAAGAAGACAACATAGCAGTGAACCACATGGTCTTTATAGGATGACAGATATAAGAGAACAGTTAAGCCTCGTAGACTGCGATGGGCAGGACGTGTGGCACGAATGGAGGAATGAAAGACGTGCATGGAAGCTTCTTGTAGGAAAACCAGAGGGAAAACACCCTTGGTAAACCAGGAATGAGGTGGGAGAATAATATTAAATATGATTTGAGGGAAATATATTATACAGGGGATGATTGGAAAACATTAGATCAGGATAAGGATGTATGGAGAGCTTATGTCCGCACGGCCATGAACCTACGTGTTTGATAGTGCCAGTGAGATAGTTAAGTATTTAATTTAGCCACTTCTTCAAAATTCCCCTCGTTTTTCATTAAATGTCCATTTCCATTAGCCTATATAATGTATTTCTGATAAGAATATATATAATTATATCAACCTTCTTCAGCTCTCGCCGAGTCCTCACCCGTCCATCATTATAAGTTTATCAAAGCGGATGAAAGCCTGAGCTCCTATGTAGTGTGAATTGCAATGAGATTTAGAGCAGCCTCATGGTCATGTGCTCAGAGTATCTGACTACAGTTCATGAAATCCCAGGTTTGATTCCTGTTCGCACCACAGGAATTTTTCCATAAGTGAAATTATTCCTGTTGGCGTCCATGGCCTGGAATTTAGGTTAATTTTACGTTTAAAGGCTCTTTTGATGTTTCATTACGATTTATCTCCCAACAAAATTATCGGGGGATTGTAAATCTGCCTTCTAGGAGTAACTCCCAGAGTTACATCTTCACAATCATCGGACAAAGGAAAAGCAGATAATACTCCGGAAAGAAACCCGGTTATACACATTAACCTGCCATATGCTAAATTTGATGAAGGTCCCGAGACCAGCCAGGCCCATGTAGTATGGCATGTGTTTTTTGTGGTTATCCCAGATACGTAGAGTAAATACTAGAATATTCCCCACAGAGACACTTGCACAAAAGAGACTGAAATCAGAATTCTGCATTAAAAACAAAAATCAAAACAATAACAATAGCAATAGTGAAGGTATTGTTTAGAATTTCATCCCATATTTCGAAATAATAATTCCAAATTAAATGAGCGAATAGACTTCATGTCTTAATTCCCGGGCTCGCTATAAATTCCACAATTCGCCACTGCGCTGCGCTGCCGTTCAACTCGGGTCGCAGGCTATTATCTACTTCATCTAAAAATAGGATGTAGTAATGGGATTCATTGACATTTGGAAAGAAAGGAAATGCATTTTCATTTACATTGAACCTGCTTGGCCGTACGTGCAATTTTTCCATGAGTAAATAAAAAAATTAACGTAAGAATATATAAACAAATACATACATGGCTACACACCTACACTCATTCATAAAGTAGGCATAAATACAGTGATTTTTGTAACTCTACATCTACACTACCTACATAATAATGCACATCTACAAACATACGTAAAAAGGCCATGGGTATAGATATTTCACATTTTCCCTCATTTTGTATATCAATAACTTAAAAAAATGCTACAGAACTGATTAAAGAAGAAACCGAATGCACACACATATACCCACTCCACTCCCACACACACACACACACACACACACACACACACACACACACACACACACACACACACATACACACGGGAGCTCTTTTTGCAAGCCGGTTTTCTTCCATTCCTTCTATGTGACCCTTCCAATAATTCCGTCTATCTATAATAAATTTGGTTATGTCTTGAATATGGCATTTGTCCCTAATTTCTGTATTGTGTATTTTATCAAATAATGTTTTCCCCTGAATAATTCTTAAGATTTTCATTTCGTATGTGCTTATTGTTTGTTTAGTTTTTGTTTTATCAGCCCTAGTTTCTGCTCCATATACGATAATTGGTCGAACTATCGTTAAAAGTATTTTAGATTAATTTACTGTATTAACACAAATTTGTTCAAACCACAATTACAATTTATAACCCTGGAAGAAGAAACTGTCACAAATAAAAAAAACGATTGCCATGTGATTCCTTCTTTTTCTTCTTGTTGTTATTATTGTTATTACTGTTATTATTTAATTAGGTCTATTATTAGGGGCAGGCTGTAGCGTAGTTGTTTAATGCAACACGCTGCAAGAGTTAGAGTGTCGGTGGGATCGGGAATTTTAAACTGGCCTAAACCTTGTGACGGCACAATGGTGCAGGGGTCGACTCAACCTCTAACAGAATTAAATACAAGTCACTTGTTCCTGGGGGTAATGGCGGCTGTTACGCAAGGATAACAACCCGGCCAACATCAAGTGCCGATTGTCTAAAAATGTGATGACCGTAACCTCCTACTACCCAAATTTTCTCCTAAAGCCTGTAGTAGAATCACTTTACAATTATTACACTGGTCAACATGATTTTTGTCTCATGAGTACCAATAGTTGTACTTAATGCAGTGTTTTCAAATATGTATTCGGAATTCTCCATCACCCACAGTTTTTTTTTATTTCAATTTCAATTAATGGATTTAAATAATTATTTTTTAATAAACGTCTTATCGTCCGTTTATCCATTGTAAAATAAAACGGTGAACACTTTCATCAGGAGATTTCAGCTATGGAAAAGATATATCAAGACAAATGGAATCCTAATATGCTGGCTCATTATTGTTGGACCATCAAGAGGGATGCTCCACATGCGAAATATAGCAGAAAATCGTCATTTCTAACTTTCTAGGTGAGTCCGAATGTTCGAATATTGTGTAGTTACGAATGTAGAAAATATTAAAGTGTTTGAAATTATAAATTCCTGTCTCTTGGAAACCTTGCGTGATGGAGAAAACCCGATATCATATATGAATTCAGGAGAAAAAATACTATCAGAATCACATACTTTTCTTTCTGAGACAAAAAAAGTTTATTTTTTTTTGTTGCTCAGTGTTATTTGTGGTAGTAGTATTATTATTTTATTTTCAATTTTTTTCATTGTTCAACGTTAGGATAACGTTGTTGTATGAAAGGTGATGTAAAAATTGCATTAGCATTATAGAATAAAATATTTTGAAGAAAAATTCAGATTTATTGTCAATGTGATAAAGGTCCAGTATGAAACCATTTAATTCATAACTAACAAACCAATTAACCGAAATCATAATCGATTTGGATTCACGCAGTAGCGTAGCTGATCAAATAAATACGCTACGAGCCGAAAGGTCGGGGATTTGAATCCCGGTGATATCCGGACTTTTAGAGTGTCCTAAAATTCTGGCAGCACCATAACCGTGGGGTGGACTCATCCTCTAACAGAAATGAGTACTATACTCTTCTCTAGTAGTAAATGCGGCCGTCGCGCAGTGCAGACAACTCAGGTGACATCCATTGCCGAATTTCTGGAAAGATGAGAGCCTTAAACTCGTACTAAACCCTAGGGCCTCTTTACGCTTGTAGTCGGATCACTTTGCTTTTTAATTATCAATATATCATATATATGAACAGAGATTTTTTATAATCTCTCTCCACAGAGATAATTAATTTTATGAATCAGAAAGCACAAACTTCAGTCAATTGCAAGGGTAGTAGAATATTTTCCACATACAAAGGGACGTATTTCTAAATTTTGTATGTGGGACCAAGAAATCGATAAGCCACTCGCTACAGCGTTACGCGCCATAGCACAAAGGTGGAGAGATGATAAAATTATTTTTAAATTTGCGATGTAAAAGACAAGCACGTAACTTACACTTTTTTTCTCTTTTTTGTAAGGAATACTTCAAAATCCTTACGCTTTGCCTGTCTTGATATCATTATGTCGTAACAATATCAACAATCCGATATGCAAATCAATTACCGCGTCACAACAAATTGAGAATAGAACGTACATTTCAAATAAGTAAACCTAAATTTATCTGCCAGATACTCTGCAAAATTCGCTTGAATTAAAATAAGCATTGTACTAACTCACACAGACCAAATTCGTGGCCTCGCTCGCACCAAAGTCGATGAATATTTTTGGGTAAGAAAAATTCGGGAAATCAACTTCTTTCGGAGTAGAAGTTTAAAGATTTCGATCCCGGTAAACATAAAAGAACTTTCATTTTTGAAAAAATTGTTGAAATGTCCTTTCAGGTGTAGGTGATTATTTCCTATAGTTTCAATTAGCCGCCTAACTAACTCACTGGCACTATCGAATCCGTAAGTTCATGGCCACGCAGACATAAGCTCTCCACATATCCCTATCATGAGCCAATGTTTTCCAATTATTCCCCCTGTATAATCTACTGCCCTCAAATCATAGTTAATGTTATTCTCCCACCTCATTCTTGGTTTACCAACGGGCGTTTTCCCTCTGGTTTTCCTACAAGAAGCTTCCATGCACATCTTTCATTCCCCATTCGTCAATTAGCCGCCTAGTAAAAAAATGCCTATCTCAGAACTGTCAAACACTATTATCCACAAAGTACTGGGTTTGGTGAAGGCCTTTAATACGATACTTTTATTTAAGCAATTGAAAATTTTAAATAGTGGAATGTTTGTAGAATGAGATATTAATTAGATTTAGGCCTGGAATATAATTACTAGAATGTATTTTTATTGTAACTGTTTATTACATTGTAACTGTAGGCAATTTTGATATAATTCTGGAGTGTCCATGATAAGAAGTAGTTTTTTGTTGTATCATTCCAGAAGTATTAGAGTGGCCATAACGAAGAATAGTTTCAACTTTTTAATTTTATATCTACAAGTAAAATGAGTTGACATCATTAAAAAATCATTAAAATAATCTGAAAGCTATCTAACGTAATTTATGTAATCTTACAGAGCCATTTATACTGGATAGGTAAAGTAGACACATAATGTTATCGACAGAGACGCACTTGATCTTTGTTTTCGACAGAGCGGTGCTAAAGTCTTGTTTCAGTCCAGAGGTATTATAGTGGTAATGACAAGAAATGGGTCTATGTTGTATCATTCCAGAGGTATTAGAGTGACCATGACGAAAAGTAGTCCCTTTTTCATATGAAGGCTGCAGAGAATAAATAGTTGAAGTCACATATTTCTCATTCTGAGTAAATTTGAAACAAAAATTGGAAACGCTCTTACACTAAAAGCATTACGAACATGAAATTGTATCAAACACGGTTTGTATAACAAGTTATTATTATACTGGATTGATATTTGTGTCGTCCTGTGAAGAGTAGTTAACAATGGAAACACTGTCAGCACATTTTTGTATGAAAGAACAATCAAAGTTCACATAATTTTCTTCTTTAAATTGCAAAATTTGGGATAGTAATGAACAGTGACAGTTAAGAAAGGTAGGCATCCTCATTTTGGTACTTCGGTATTTTATTTATATATTTTACTCTTGATTGGTGATATTTTTTTTATCTGTCATTATTCACTACGTTAGTATTTTCGTCACTACTGTCACTGTTCATATTACATAACATCGGACTTAACAAAGCTACACAATACTGGATTGCCCCACAAAATTAACACTTTGCTGTTCCTTTTCAAATATTAAAATTCAGGTTTACAAACATTTATAACAAAAATCAGTTATACTCTAAGATTTCTTGTTTATAACTGGGTGGACTCTAATTGATTTAACATAAAACTGTGGGACTTTGATTGATCTTCCATTGTACACTTTATTTTGAAGCCAATTTTTCGTGGACTACAAATAATATTTCCATGTATTGATATTTAAAATAGTAGTACTCTACGCCAGGAATGATAATATGCCCATAAATCATTTTTTTTTTGTGAAAAGTGGATTGTTTTTCCTTTGTAGTATTCTTATGTAAAATGAGTTAAAATATAATTAAATTCCAGGTATAAATAAGTTAAAATATGTTGCTGTTGTTGTCTAATGTGCTGCATCTAACACTGAAGTCATTAGCAGTCTTGGTCTCCAATAATTTGAGGACAGAATCTTCATGTTTGACAGCGGTACAGTTGTTTCAGACAAGTTAAAATATAACATCTTATAAATATTTGTTGACTTAAAATAGTGTTTAAGATGTCCGTCGCCGTGGCGTAGTCGGTAGAGTCCCTACCTTCCACTCCGGCGACCCGGGTTCGATTCCCGGCGGGGTGGGGGATATTAAATCTCCACCTTGGGTTTGGGTGTGTGTCCTGTCTTGTGTTTATATGTGTGAATAAGATAAAAAAAATGTTAACAAAGGTAAAACAAAAAAGGAAAAACAGTGTAAACGAAAAGAAAAACGATAAAGAAAGAAAAAAATAAGAGATGCTAAACAGTTGTGTATGAAAAACTGTCCGTCGCCGTGGCGTAGCCGATAGAGTCCCTACCTTCCACTCCGGCGACCCAGGTTCGATTCCCGGCGGGGTAGGGGATTTTAAATCTCCACATTGGGCCTGGGTGTGTATCCTGTCCCGTGTATGTGTGAATAAGATTAAAAGGTTAATAAAGGCAAAACAGAAAAGAAAGAACAGTGTAAAAGAAAGAAAACGAAAAAGCAAAAAGTTCATAAGTAAACATATCGTATTAAGCACCGTGCTTAATTTGACTAGACTTATTTTTCATGTAGAGAATGGTCTGCTTATTTCCTTAGGGCACAAAATATTCCTTCCCAATTAATATCAGGGAATGAGTTTATTTACATTTTAATATAAACTTGATAAACCACTAATTTGTCTTGTCAGGGCATGGAATTCTCTTCCGCCCTATGTCAAAGACTGTCAAACCGTAACATCATGGAAAATTGATTTGAATTCTTACACGGTTTATATTAGCTTGACCTGTATCTATGTAACGGAATCTTTCAACATGATTTTCTGATTTTCACCCACTTAAAGATATTGGATTGACTTGAAACTTTGTATACTTGTAAAGGACCAATGACAATACAATAATTTCATAAATAATATATAATATATAATAGGTTGCGGACTTATGGACTTTTTAGTCCTTCGTTGTAGGAAATTAATATTATATACTCTGGTAGCTCAGTTGGTAGAGCGGTGGACTGTAGTAGTATATAAATTCAGTAATCCAAAGGTTGCTGGTTCAAATCCGGCCCGGAGGATTTTTTTTAGAAAGGTATTACTTTTAGCTCATACTACAATAGTATCGAATTTAAAGATATTTACATTTTTAGAAAACCAAACTAAAAAATAAAAAATAAATAATAGTTTAAAAAGACTAAAAAAAAACACACTTTATTAGAACACCGAACTAAAGAATGAAAAATAATTTTTAACTTCCAACATGCTTGGGATAAAATTAAAGTGGTCAACAAAAAAATCATCTCCAACACATCTAGAATAAAACTAGAGTTATCTACAATAAAATAATAATTTTACCATCAAAAGCGTGTGGTGCTCTATATCAATTAATATATTTGATAATAAACATATTTTGGTAAAAGTAAAATTTCTAAGATGCAAATGTAAAAACTATAAAAAAAGCATCCCACACTTCTGACGATAAAATTATTTTTTTTGTAGATAACTCTAGTTTTATTCTAGATGTGTTGGAGATGATTTTTTTGTTGACCACTTTAATTTTATCCCAAGCGTGTTGAAAATTAAAATTATTTTTCATTTTTTAGTTCGGTTTTCTAATAAAGCGTGTTGTTTTAGTTTTTTTTAAATATGATTTATTTTAAATATTAAACCAACTTAAAAACCTCACTAATAGTACTCCTTTATAATCTTCTTTATCTCAGTTTAATCTCTCACCTTGTAGGTACTTTTTACAAGCCATGCGCCACCTAGGCCTTACAGTAGCACAACCTGTTGGTGAGGGATTTTAAACTGTGAATCACACATATTTCTTTTTTGATCACACAAGGAATAGAGGGCCTCCCCGAATGAATGATAAGCTCAATGCCAGGGCCTCCTCATAGTTATCACAATATTAAGACGAAACACACAATTCACACACACACACACACACACACGTACGAGTACATACTAATCATGGCGAATACGATAATGGCGATTATGATGGCCATATGGAATGGTATTAATAAGCTGTTAGTTTATGCTGATGATGTAGTATTATTGGCCGATAGCGAGGAGACACTAAAGGGCAACACGCACACACTATTGAGTAACACTAAGAAATTAGGACTGGAAGTAAATATCAATAAAACTAAATATATGGTCACATGTAGAAATTCATTATATAATGGAAATGGACAGCTAATGACAAATGAGGGAAATTTTGAGGAAGTGGCTGAATTCAAATACCTATGAACAATAATCACAAATAGGAATGAGATGCATAAAGAAATTAAACATGGGCTCAATTCTGGAAATGCGTGCTATTATGCATTGCAGAGACTCTTGATATCCCAACTCCTTTCAAAAAACGTTAAACTGAAAATATATAAAACTATTATTCTACCAGTTATGTTATATGGGTGCGAAACATGGACTCTTACTTTAAGGGAGGAAAGGAGATTACAAGTATTTGAGAATAAAGTACTTAGGAATTTTTTTGGACGAAAGAGAGATGAACAGACAGGTGAATGGAGAAGACTACATAACAATGAACTACATGGTCTTTATAGGAAGCCAGATATAATAAGAACAGTTAAGTCTCGTAGACTGCGATGGGCAGGACATGTTGAATGTATGGGGAATGAAAGACTTGCATGGAAGCTTCTTGTAGGAAAGCCAGAGGGAAAACGCCCAGTTGGTAGACCAAGAATGAGGTGGGAGTATAACATTAACTATGATTTGAGGGAAGTAGATTATACAGGGAATGATTGGAAAGTATTAGCTCAGGATAGGGATGTATGGAGAGCGTATGTCCGCGCGGCCATGAACCTACGGGTTCGATAGTGTCAGTGAGTAAGTAAGATGGCCATATGATATTCGGGGACTGTTTGGGTCTTAAAGTTTCCTCAAAATTGTTTTGCAGGTGAGGAAAAATCCCGAAAAAAAAACCATCACCCAGAAAACGTGTCCTGGCCGGGGATCCAACCTGGACCCGTTGCGTACGAGGGAGCAACGCTACCCGTATTCCTATATAAATTAATAATTTACTTATCTTTCTTGATGTTTATTGTAAGCTGAAAATGATTTATAACCGATAGATTAGTTCGTTAGCTTTCTTAATTTCTCTTTGCATGTTTTCTCGTGTATTTTAGATAGGCACTGTCAACTGTATAGTATGGACGGTGTTATGCATCAACCGGCTATTTGTCATTATGCAAGTTTTAAAAAAATAGTTTAAAGTTTATGTCAATCTTCACTGTTTACAGTAGTGCAAACTAAAACAATACTGGATATTGCAAGATATTTTCCTTGTTTAACAGTTATGCATCAACTATCTAAGAGCGGGAACGATTGGCGCTAAGCTGCATGTTGGATATTTAGATTAGCATTTATGAATATATGCTTTCATAGTCGTTTCTTGCAAAACATTGAATCTCTGATAGGACTGATGGCGTTTACACTATTATTTAATAATCTAATATATAAAAATGACTGTTTGTTTGTACTTTATGCGCGGCCATACCGTTGATCTTATTGTGATGGGGCTTTTGGAAAAATGTTCAGGAGATTCCCGGGATGAACATAGGCTATAAGAGAGTTGTGATATTAAACTCCTACACCCTTAAAAATAGCCTTTTGTAGTGGAAAACATGAAAAAATAGCAATTTGGACGCTTAAATGGCTTACGCTGCCTAAATCATAACAAATACAAAAAAATGATGTACACAACAATTGAATATCTCAAAAAGCGCTACAAAAAAGTCCCCGACAGCATATGTTTATCTCTTACAGATAACTCACAATAACCTTTTTTTTTTTTTTTTGTATTTCATTGATGCCAAGAAGATCGAGACGAGTACGTAGATTCTTGTGCAAGCATAGCAGGACGGCGGGTATTCTTTTTCGGATAACTCACAATCACGAATTTTGTCTTTTAGCACATTTATGCCAAGAAGATCGAGATAAGTAGATTCCCGGGCAACACCGGGTAATCAGCACGGGGAATCTTAAAGTAATTACATTTATAATCATTTTTAATTTTACTTATTCAACTAATCATAAGAAGTACATTAATTTTTGTCTTTGAGTTCATTTAGGCTATGTCAAAAAGATCGGGATGAGTATATTCCCGGACAACGCCGGATAATCAGCACAGGGTATCTAAAAAATATAAATTATAACTCTTTTTCCTTTCACTTATTCAACTAAACATAAAATTACATTAATTTTCATTTATTTAGGCTTAGCAGCGAACGCCGGGTATTAGCTAGTAATGGTATATTTGAAGATTTGGCGCTAAAAGTGTGGGTACACTTACTTCATGAGCCAGTGAAACAGATGACATCAAAATATAATTTTTAGAAAATGTCGCTTGACTGGTTGATGCATAATTTTGTCCCATTTACCTAATATTAATATATAATCAATTGAGTTGGTGTTTACTTGATGAAAATCCATATTTATTAATTCTCAACTAGATTTGAATGAATCCCCTTTGTTAAATTAAACAACTTAAATAAATATTGTTGTATTGTTGCTTAGATCAGTTGGAACACAATTCATAATTTAACATGTCTGAAGAAGGTACAGTGTACCGAAGCAGCTGTCACTGAATTATATAATAAATATGAAAATAAAACTGCGTTTTATTATTTAATTATTATTATTATTATTATTATTATTATTATTATTATTATTATTATTATTATTATTATTATTATGTCCGCCGCTGTGGTCTCGAGGTAGCGTGCTCCCTTGTCACGCAGCGGGCCCGGGTTCGATCCCCGGTCGGGGCAGTGTTTCTGGCTGAGGTTTTTATCAGGGTTCTTCCTCACCTGTAAGAAAATGTCAGGAAAACTTTAAGGCCCAAACGGTCCCCGAAATCATATGCCCATCATCATCATCATCCTTATCATAATCATAATCATCATCGTCATTATTATCCTTCACCGGTGTGGAAAGCAACGGGAAGCTACCACACCTACAAATCCCTAGTAAAGCTGCAAGCATTGCATGAAGATTCTATGATTGCAGTGAAGGATCTGCCTTCGGGCAGAATTACTATGAATGGATTATTATTATTATTATTATTATTATTATTATTATTATTATTATTATTATTATTATTATTATTAACATCATTTTTATAACTACTGCTATTTCGACTGTCTTTTTAAACGAATTTTCATTCAGTATGAAATGCTATCATTCTTCTGATTCTTGTAATATATTGTACGTTAGCCCTGATTGAGTTGAAGATAGAGTCACATAGCTTCATCTCTACCGCACTAAATAAATAAATAAAACGAATATGTTGAACGATCAACTAACTAGCCTGTTGCAACTGAGTGAAACTAGGTAAACATGTTTTAAGATTGCAATAGACTTTTCATGATACAGTAGCAGCCTTTTTTAAACATTTCCTAAAACAATTTCTGCATTCGAGAGATTTGATTTTTTTCTCATTCTATATACAACTCAATATTAGTTTTGTCGTGTTTTTCTGACTATTTAACTCATGCCCCAAATGGGAGTCAATGACCAGTCACGTTTCAATGATTTCTGTTTTGCAACCAATCAGAGTTGTGTTTCACCAAATATTTATCAGTGTTATAATTACCATATTAAAGAAAGCTCCTCCTTACAATATTGCGTTCCTTTGGCAATAAATAGTATGATCTGGTTGCAGTGATAAACAAAAGAAGCAGTAGAAGCATACCTATCGTTTCTCATTTGTTTTCAAACATCGCCGTTTACATTAAATATATAAATATTTTAAAATAACTATAGTTAAATAATGATTTGTGAGTAAACAGCTTAATTTAATTCGTTAAATAGTCCTAACAAATGCCACTCTTGATTTCCAAATTCTCTAGATAAATTCACTCCTCACTTCGTGAGTCGTGAATTTATCGATAATTTGGAAATCACTCGTGGCATTACTTATGAAGATGAGTTTCATGTTCATATTTTAATTTGTTTCTAACTGGTAAGTTTAAGTGGCAGCACAGACCAAATATTAAAAACATAACAAAAATTCAATGGCTCAAAAGTATAAATACCGAAACCCCATCTCATTAGCCTATAATTTTATTTTGTACTAATAAATATATAATGGATCATAAATGATAAATACTCAAATCCTATCTCATAAAAGTTAGGAGATTACTTTATTTTAACCTTTGTTTATGTACATTGTACTGTATAGGCCTATATCATTATGACATATTTTCAACCAAAAAAATTGAGGGTACACTTTTTACACTCTTTATATTAGCTTGAACAGTATCTGTCTTATCATAAGTAATGCCACGAGTGATTTCCAAATTATCGATAAATTCACGACTCACGAAGTGAGGAGTGAATTTATCTAGAGAATTTGGAAATCAAGAGTGGCATTTGTTAGGACTATTTAACGAATAAAATTAAGCTGTTTACACACAAATCATTATTTAACTATAGTTATTTTAAAATATTTATATATTTAATGTAAACGGCGATGTTTGAAAACAAATGAGAAACGATACTACTGCTTCTTTTGTTTATCACTGCAACTAGATCATACTATTTATTGCCAAAGGAATGCAATATTGTAAGGAGGAGCTTTCTTTAATATGGTAATTTTAACACTGATAAATATTTGGTGAAACACGACTCTGATTGGTTGTAAAACAGAAATCATTGAAACGTGATTGGTCATTGACTCCCATTTGGGCATGAGTTATATAGTCTATGTAACGGAATCTTTTAACACGATTTTCACACACTTAAGAACATTGGATCAACTTGAAACTTTGTATACTTTAAAGCACTAATGACTATACAATAATTTCATCATTTTTCTAAGATGCTGGCCAGGATCATCAGGACATCAAAAAAATAAACACAGGTATAATAAGTTGCGGACTTATCGACTTTTTAGTCCATCGTAGTAAGAAATTAATAGTATATCCTCTGGTAGCTCAGTTGGTATAGCGGTGGGCTGTAGTGGTATGTAATTTCAGTAATCCATAGGTCGCTGTTTCAAATCCGGCTCAGAGGACTTTTTAGAAGAGTATCACTTTTAGTTCATATTGCAATAGTATCGAATTTAAAGATATTTACATTTTTAGCTTATTCCGTAAAATATTAATGCCAATTTTGTAAACTTACTACATTGTAATTTATCCAAAAAAATATGAGAAGGATACGTTTTAGTGTAACTATTTATATTAAAAAATTCAAAAATATTATAATAAGGTTAGATAAAATAATTTAAAAAATATATAATTATATTCGTACTTAGACACTAAAAATATCGTTAGCAATTAAACTTTCATGCGATTCCGGTTTATGACAATTAAACTAAACAATAAAAAATAAATAATAATATAAAAAACTAAAACAACACGCTTTATTAGAAAACCGAATTAAAAAATTAAAA
The DNA here is from genome assembly GCA_030220185.1 of Diploptera punctata. Taxonomy (NCBI): domain Eukaryota; kingdom Metazoa; phylum Arthropoda; class Insecta; order Blattodea; family Blaberidae; genus Diploptera; species Diploptera punctata. The sequence goes on from JASPKZ010008136.1 coordinate 1,347,890, forward strand.
ATAATTTTAATTTCCAACCCTCTTGGGATAAAATTGAAGTGGTCAACAAAAAAATCATCTCCAACACATCTAAAATAAAACTAGAGTTATCTACTAAAGAAAATAATTTTACCATCAAAGCGTGGGGTGATTTTTTGGTTTTTACGTTTTCTTCTTGGAGACTTTACTTTTTACCAATATCTGTTTATTATCAAATATATGTCCACCGCTGTGGTCTCGAGGTAGCGTGCTTCCTTGTCACGCAGCGGGCCCGGGTTCGATCCCCGGTCGGGGCAGTTTTTCTGGGTGAGGTTTTTATCGGGGTTTTTCCTCACCTGTAAGACAAATGTCAGGAAAACTTTAAGGCCCAAACGGTCCCCGAAATCATATGGCCATCATCGTCATCATGATCATCCTTATCATCATCCTTCACCGGTGTGGAAAGCAACGGGAAGCTACCACACCTACACAATTCCCTAGTAAAGCTGCAAGCATAGCATGAAAATGCTATGATTGCAGTGAAGGACCTGCATTCGGGCAGAATTACTATGGATGGATCAAATATAATAATTGATATAGAAGACCCAACGCCTTTGATGGTAAAATTATTTTCTTTAGTAGATAACTCTAGTTTTATTCTAGATGTGTTGGAGATGATTTTTCGTTGAACACTTTAATTTTATCCCAAGCGTGTTGGAAATTAAAATTATTTTTCATTTTATAGTTCGGTTTTCTAATAAAGCATGTTGTTTTAGTATTTTTTAATATTATTTATTTTCACAAAAGCTGTCTCGATTTGTATTGTGTAGAGGAAGTCTCTTATAAATTTGATTTACAATAAACTAATTTTTAAAATAGGATAATATCTATAAACTCTCAACAATTTGTTTCGCAATCCGTCATGTTTAACCATTCTTTTAATAAAGGGCCTCAAAATATCATACAGATAGTATAATTATAATCACTACAGACTTTATCCAAAAACACGATGATCTGAAATATCGAATTTCTTTACCCCTGTACGTTGGCTTTAAAGCATTTAATAAATCTGTTCTACCTGGCTGTTCGGTTCAGTGACGGCATCTTGTTTCACCCCTATAAAAGGGTTATTTCTCTATCTACCACATGTGGACGCGCCCAAACTTCATTATAAATATGATCTCCCCTGAGAGCTGAGATATACGATATTGAAATTGGATAGAAAACGGATAAAATCAGAAAATTAATTAATTTGGAAATAGCTGTTTTTAATACACTAAATTAAAATGCATGTTTGGTTTAGTCTTATGGTGTAATACGTTATTATTATTATTGTTATCATTATTATTATTATTATTATTATTATTATCATTATCATTATCATTATTATTACCATTATCATTATTATTATTATTTATGCACTTATTTAGGAACAAAATTAGACTATTCAGGCGATAACACATTGGAAATAAAAATAGAATCGCATAATTCACAGCATTTTAACATATGGTGTTGAAGTTTGGCAAATTCCTACCAGGGAAATGAAAAAAAATTTAATTACAGATATTTATGTTTTAAGAAGATCAGAATGGATAGAATACGGAATAAAGAAATAAGTGAAATTATGAGTGTACAAGAGGAGCTGGACATCATTGACATTATAGAAAAGAAAATATTACACTGGTATGGCCATGTCAAATGAATGCCAGAGTAAAGATTGCCTAAAATTGTTATGGAATGAATCCCAATGTAAAGGAGGAAAAGAGGTAGACCGAAGAAAACTTGGACAGAAGGGGTACAAGGGGCTATGAATATCACAGGATTGAAGGAAGATCAATCTATGGACAGAGAGGAATGGCGTTTGGTTTCCGGAAGAGAGCAGCAGCTGCCATGATACAGGGTTATTATTATGATTATTATTATTGTTATTATTATCATCTTTAACACTATTGTTATCATTAACATTATCATTAATAATATTACCTTTATTATTAATATTATTGATATTATTACTTTTTTATTTAGCAATATTTAAGAATACAGTGTTTTTCCTTCAACCCAAAGTGATGTGTCACCAGAGGTACCTGTATAAAGCATCTTCTTCCCTCAAATCTCTAGCTTCCATACTTCTCTTCACCCCACCCATACATCGTTTTCTAGGCCAGCATCTTCCACTCCATTCATTAGCTTTCCAATTAAGTATTCCATACTTCTCTTCACCCCACCCATACATCGTTTTCTAGGCCAGCATCTTCCACTCCATTCATTAGCTTTCCAATTAAGTATCTTCTTTGGTATTATTATCCTTTGATATTATTATTATTATTTTATTATTGTTATTATTATTATTATTATTATTTATTATTATTATTATTACCATTATTATTATTATTATTATTATTACTAGAGCGAGGAATTATATGAAGAAAATTATATTAAAATATGTAATCATAATAACAAAATATGGAAAATATGAAAATTAGGACCAAAAAATATTATGAAGCTACTATTTTTTTTAACTTTTTACATATATTTATATGCACAAACTCTGTATAATTTATGGGTATACATACCAGCACACAAATGAGACAGGAAGACCTTTTTTTGTAGCTCAAGAAATCAAGAGTTTCACTGTATTTCCATTTTAATTAATTTTTCATTAATTATGATTCAATATAAAATATCATGTTCATGATTTGAAACAATTCTAATGGCTCAAGTTTCACTGTATTTCCATTTTAATTAATTTTTCATTAATTATGATTCAATATAAAATATCATGTTCATGATTTGAAACAATTCTAATGGCTCACGTTGAAGTGTAGTTGTTTGAGAAATAACGCTAACAAGCCTGAAGGTCGTGGTTTGAGTCTCATTGGGGTCAGGTTTTTAGCTGGACCAAACCTTCTGGCGGCATCACAGCCCTAGGGTCTACTCAGCTCTTAATTTAAATGAGTACCAGACGCATGTTCTGGGGCAAAGGTGGCCGTCACACAGGGCTGAGAAACCAGTGGACATCCCGTGGGAATTGTCTAGAAATGTGGAAGTCTCAACATCCATCTACCAAGCCTGTAGTCTAACACTTTATTTCAATAAATTAATACTGGCTGTATATATAAAACATGATCAATTAATTTATCCAATTATATTTAATTACAAAATCCAAAAATAAACAAAAAACAAAACATGGTAACCATAGTAACATGCTTCAATCGAATATACCACTGACAAAATTTTGAGTAGGTACAGTTTGGATGACTTCTGTTTACCTAGTATAAAGATAAAGAATTCCAGTATATGTAAATGTCAGAATAACATTAAATTGGATGAATCAGAACACACGTAGACCAAGTCCTAACTAACTCACTGGCACGATCAAACCCGTAGGTTCATGGCCGCACGGACATAAGCTATCCATACATCCCTATCCTGAGCTAATGTTTTCCAATCATCCCCTCTATAATCTAATTCCCTCAAATCATGGTTAATATTATTTTCCCACTTCATTCTTGGTATACCAACTGGGCATTTTCCCTCTGGTATTCCTACAAGAAGCTTCCATGCACGTCTTTCTTTCCCCATTCATGCCACATGCCCTGCCCATCGCAGTAGACCAAGTACTGTTTGTCATATTTGGAGAAACAAGATGTTAAAATGAATTAATCCACAAATAATTCTAGGGTGTATTTCAAAACTCTTTGCAATTACAATTATTTTTAATCCTATATATTCCACTATGAGCATGGTGAAATATAGTTAGAATTAGTTTTTCCATGAAATTTGCCCGAGTACAGTATGGCATACTTGTGCTTTGAAGAATAATCCAATTATCAATTCTGTTCGTAATACATAGTTAGGAGCTTTTTCTATATTTCTTAACGTCTGTCTGTCAGAATTATTTTGTACGATCAAAAAGTATGCTCCTAACCATATGATGTTATGGGAGCAAACATGTACCGTGCTATGTTTGACAGTTCGGTGTAAGTGAGAATAATATTGGCCTTACCTTCAAGAACTTTATTAATTTCGTAAATTGTGGAGTAAGAACTTATTTCCCAGCACAGCTTCAAGTTTAGCAGCAGCAGTCTTCCCTACATTTAAAAACTGTAATCCATTCACAAAGTAAGAAATGTCCTTAGGTAGAAAAAAGGAATAGGCTGCTATTTGAGAGATAGAGTAGGTGGCTATTATTCTAACATTGTTGTTCTACTTATTCATGTTCTTGTCACAGATTAGGAAATCCCTGTTCTTCTTCTGTAGTTTCGGAAAAAGTATTCACTTGGTCATTCCATGTCTCCTTTCTAAAATTATTTTCCTTTATCAAATCTATTTATCTTGTTCCAGATGGGATACTGAGGAATTTTTGGCTGTCTACCATATTGCATTGTCAAAACATTTCAAAACTACTGCCACTTCAAAAATGTTTTTAACTAATTAGTAGAAATTTTATTTTAAAAAATTGAAAGTTAAAAAATATGAAGGAATATTAATGTTTACTAAAATATGAACATTTTGCCAAAATATTATGAAATATGAAAAAAAAAAATATGTAGGTCTTATTTGATTCTACACATCATAAAATGTAAAGATACTTATGTCTCAGTGCTCTCTGACTAATAGTTTAAAACATGAAATTTCACAAAAATCCTCGTTCTTATTATTACTATTATTATTATTGCTAGTATTACTGATTTGTTATATTAATAATAATGGTGTGGCTAATATGGTATATAATGGAAATGGACAGCTAATGACAAATGAGGGAAATTTTGAGGAAGTGGCTGAATTCAAATATCTAGGAACAATAATCACAAATAGGAATGAGATGCACAAAGAAATTAAACATAGGCTCAATTCTGGAAATGCATGCTATTATGCATTGCAGAGACTTTTGATGTCCCAACTCCTTTCAAAAAACGTTAAGCTGAAAATATATAAAACTATTATTCTACCAGTTATATTATATGGGTGCGAAACATGGACTCTTACTTTAAGGGAGGAAAGGAGATTACGATTATTTGAGAATAAAGTTCTTAGGAAAATTTTTGGACGAAAGAGAGATGAACAGACAGGTGAATGGAGAAGACTACATAACAATGAACTACATGGTCTTTATAGGAAGCCAGATATAATAAGAACAGTTAAGTCTCGTAGACTGAGATGGGCAGGACATGTTGCGCGTATGGGGAATGAAAGACGTGCATGGAAACTTCTTGCAGGAAAGCCAGAAGGAAAACGCCCAGTTGGTAGACCAAGAATGAGGTGGGAGAACAACGTTAACTATGATTTGAGGGAAGTAGATTATATAGGGAATGATTGGAAAGCATTGACTCGGGATAGGGATGTATGGAGAGCTTATGTCCGCGCGGCCATGAACCTACGGGTTCGATAGTGCCAGTGAGTAAGTAAGTAAGTAATATGGTATGAACACGTAAGAAGAATGCAGGATGGAAGACTACCAACGGTCGTCCATACGTGGAAAATTGAAAGACCATGAACAACCTGGAAGAATAACATTCAACAATCAATGAGGAAATTTGGTGTAACAGATCAAGACACAGAGGACAGAGAAGAATGGAGAGTTTTAATTAAGGGATGATTGTGCATGTGTATTACAAAGTGATAATCTACAAGTCCGTAGTCATTTATGAATTTTTTTTTATTTTAACTCATGTTAATTATTAAGATTGTTTTGAGAAAAACCTCGACGATGAGGAAAATCTCAATGAATAATAATAAATGATTATCTCTTGTTGTTATCGTTGTTTGTAACTAATTATATTATGTACAATGATCACTGATAAAGACCCTGAAAATTTAATTTGGATAAAAGGGGGGCACGTCGTAGCGTAGTGGTTAAGGCACTACGCTACAAGTCGGAAGGTCGACGGTTGAAGTCCCGGTGGGGTCAGGATTTTTAAACTGACCAAAACCTTCTGGCGGCACTATGGCCCTGGGGTCGACTCAGCCTCTAACTGAAATGAGTCCCAGACGCTTGTTCTGGTGGTAAAGGCGGCCGTCACGCAGGGCTGACAACCCGGCTGACATCAAGTGCCGATTGTCTATAAAACGTGGGAGCCTTAACCTCCTACTACCCCAAGGGCCTCCCGAGGCCTGTAGTGGGATTACTTTACTTCTTACTTTAAGGGAGGAAAGGAGATTATGAGTATTTGAGAATAAAGTTCTTAGGAAAATTTTTGGACCAAAGAGAGATGAACAGACAGGTGAATGGAGAAGACTTCATAACAATGAACTACATGGTCTTTATTGGAAGCCGGATATAATAAAAACAGTTAAGTCTCGTACACTACGATGGGCAGGACATGTTGTGCGTATGGGGAATGAAAGACGTGCATGGAAAATTCTTGTAGGAAAGCCAGAAGAAAAACGCCCAGTTGGTAGACCAAGAATGAGGTGGGAGTACAACATTAACTATGATTTGAGGGAAGTAGATTATACAGGGAATGATTGGAAAGCATTAGCTCAGGATAGGGATGTATGGAGCTTATGTCCGCGCGGCCGTGAACCTACGGGTTCGATAGTGCCAGTGAGTAAGTAAGTAAGTAAGTAAGTAAGTTGCGGATAAATATCAATTATTATCGCTGGAATATTTCATAGGGAAAAACAATCGATGGTACAAGAGTTTTAATCGTTGGTCTTATTTAATGTAAAAAATCTCGTTGCTATCATCACAATTACTGTAGCAGTTTTTTATTAATTGTCCTCCAAAGATAGTATGCAGGGTGTAACTAAATTCTCATTACAGACTTTGAGGACATGTAGTGGGGATCAAAACGGCAGCGTTTAGCTTAGGAACTCTTATCCGAAAACGTATCGTTTTCCCGCTACACGCAAAATACCACAACACACGTTGCTCTATCAGACGACTGCTGCTTGTCCCTTGGTCCACAAGAAGGGATCGATAGGCTACCACCTATATCAACTCAGTTACCAAGTTCTGGTACACATGATCATCAATCCTTGGTCCTGCAACATCCGCCGCAGCCATAATCCGAGCCTGTAAATCTTCCTTTGATGCCACAGGGTCTCTAAAATCAGGGATTTCATATGACCTCACAGGTAGTAGTCTAGCGGGGTCAAGGCAGCACAACATCCAGGGTCTTTAGTGCCGAAAATGCGGGAGAGTTGAACGTGTGTTGTGGTATTTTGCGTACATGTAGCGGGAAAATGGTACGTTTCCGGATATGAGTTCCTATACTAAACGTAACAGTCATTGTTCTCACTACATGACCTCAAAGTATTTAATGGAAATTTATTTACACCTGTATATGTGATTATCTAAATTGAAGGTATACAAGAATACACAATCGGGTATAACACCAGCAGACCTTAGAAATATAATTTTCATCAGATTCCATTAAGTTAGCAATTTCTCTTATTGTTATTATTGTTGCGGCTTCTGTTAAATTTAATTATATATATATATATATATATATATATATATATATATATTTATAATACTAGCTAATACCCGGCGTGCGCTGCTACGCCTAAATAAATGCACATTAATGTACTTTTATGTTTAGTTGAATAATTAAAAGGAAAAATAATTAAAAATGTATATCGTAATTATTTTAAGTTTCCCCGTACTGATTAACCGGTGTTGCCCGGGAATCTACTTATCTCGAACTTCTTGGCATAAATGAGCTAAGAGACAAAAATTCGTTATTGTGAGTTATCCGTAAAAGTTTACCCGCCATGCGCTACTATGCTTGCACAGGAATCTACGTACTTGTCTCGATCTTCTAGGCATCAATGAAAGAAAAATGGTTATTGTGAGTTATCCTAAGAGATAAACATATGCTGTCACCCCGGACCTTTTTATAGAGCTTCTTGAGATATTCAATTCTCTGTACATTAATTCTGTGTATTTGTTATGGTTTAGGCAGCGTAAGCCATTTAAGCGTCCAATAAGCAACATTTTTCACGTTTTCCAAAACAAAGGGTGATTTTAAGGGTGTAGGAGTTGAGTATCACAACTCTCTTATAGCCTACGTTCATCCCGGGAATCTCCTGAACATTTTGCAAATAGCCCCATCACAATCGGATCAACGGTATGGCCGCACATTAAGTACGAACATACAAACAAACAAACATTTTTATATATTAGATAATATAATATAATAAAGTGACTGAAATTCGTTAAAATTCCAGGTTTAATCTCTTGAATTAAAAAGTGGAACTTACTTATCTTATTGAAAGAGATCTCGTTCTATTCTCTATGTTGAAATCTTGTAGAGTATAAAAATAGCACAGTTTGAGAATTTAAAATAAGAGAGGGAAAAAAAAAAAGATTTTTTGTCAGTTATAAATTAGGTTTCTGCGGCCCGTTGTAATAAATTACTAGAAGAGCTGGTGTGTACATAAGGACTTTGCAAAAGTTTTATTCCTTTTTCTTGATATTCTGCATGAGGCATGCATTTTTCAACACATTAATACTAGTCATTCTTGTGAATAGGAAGATGTGAGCCACGAACATAAGCCCACTTGAAATAAACTTATTAATTCCTACCATTGTTCTGCACACTGATTCTGTGAATAAAAATTCCATTATACAGATTTTTAAAACTTTTTTCCCATTAATATACAACATTTTAGTGGGAATTACACATTGAAACTTTTCAATATTCCCGAGTTCGAACTGTACGAGACGTGGAACTCTTAATTGTATGTTTCGTACAGTCGAAAAATCGAACAAATTAAAGATTGAGATATATAAAATGATAGTTTCAGAAATTAAATTTCTCCGCTTTATTACTGGAAATTTGTTATTAAATTTAAAAAAGTACTGGTATCAGAAAGGAATTGAATATTGAATAAATCACAACATTAATACAAATATAAATTGGAGAGAACATGTCCTACGAATGCCAAGAAAATTAGGATGGCAAAACTATTTTATATTTTAATCCGAGGGGGACAAGAAATATTCGTCTATCTTTGAAGAGATGGCGTGTGCAATAAATTATTTTCAGTCGGAACAGACCAACAGGTACAATCCTTGAAGACAATGATGATGTCTATTGAACTCATGCCCCAAATGGTAATCAATGACCGATGACGTTTCAATGAATTTTGTTTTACAACCAATAACAATCGCCTTTCATCTCGCTCTTTATCGATTTCCCTTTATCAGCTCCTGCTTTTGTGCAAAGAAAGCTATTCCTTTTTAATTTTCTGAACAGGTCAGAGTATTATTTTTCTCCAATAAATGCATTGAATATAGCAAATAATGAACATATTCCTTGATTCTACTTGTTGTTTACTAAGGAAATAAATGAATAACCTACAATGTTGACTATAACATACAGTTTCATGTGTTTCATTATTTCTCCACTAGGGTGCATTTTACAATATTGCGATCCTATTTGGCAATAAACAATATGATCAAGTTGCAGTGAATATACATAACCTCATATTTCTTAAGTTGTTTTCAAACATTGCCGTTGACATTAAATATATAAATATTTTAAAGTACTGGTAACTATATTTAAATAATGATTTTTAAGTGAACAGCTTAATTTTATTCGTTAAATAGTCATAACAAATGCCAGTCTTGATTTCCAAACCCTCTAAATAAATTCACTCGTGACATTACTTATGATAATTTCTGTGATACTGTACGGGTGTGAAACGTGGTCACATGTATTATAAAGGAAATAAAAGCTAAACGTATTCTAAATAGGAACCATATGCAAATTTTCGGTCACAAATGGGGTGAAAATTGAAGAAAATTCTTAAATGATTATATAATTCATGTGTGTATGTCATTCCATACCCGACTTCCCCACATGGGACGAGGATGATCCATCTGGGAGTTACTTAAATAAGTTAATTTTGGTTACGCTTACTACTTTTCAGATGTCAACAAGTGACAAGGGATTAGCTCATCGGCTCAAAGAGACATCTAGTAGACAACTAAGGTGTTATTTGGATGAGAAAGTGCGATAAAAATTTTGCTCTGTGGCTCTAATTAAGCCTTAAGTTTCTTTTACGAGCCCGAAGAACTACAGACGCGGGATCCATAGTATAAATTATTTCACTGAGGAATTGCCCCTTGGATTTGTCCATAATAAGAATCAACCGATCCCGGCTGGGATTGAATCCGCAATCCTCTGGACGAGAGGCAAAAACTTAATCCCAATAACAACGAGGTAAATTTATAATTGCGTAATTATCTTAATATTTTGAGTTTAGAAGATTGAGATCTGGAAGTCATTCAAATGCTTCAATTTGTTTTATTGCGAACCCTTCGAGAAAACACCATTGGGTAGGCGAATGCGTAGATGGGGATATAATGTTTGGATTGTTTTTATAATTATGGTTATCAGAGATATGTACTGGATTTATTTTGCACAAGGTGTGAATGCGGCATCATAAACGCGTTTTCCGCAATTACATTTTGTCACCAATGTCTGAAATGTTAAATTTACACAAAGAAGTAAAATACTCTCACCGAATTGGGCAATCTTATCCTATACATCAACATATTTAAATCTTTAACTATATTATTAGGTATCACACTTTCTAATTTCTGGTTAAAAAAGTGAAATATTCAACTCTTCCACGTGTAAAACACAAAGTATATTTATCGTTCTATCAGCCTGCCACTACATATGTCGAAATAATTGACTTCTTCCATATTACACCAATACATTCAATCACTTGCTTGAGTTACGATTACTTTCATTTTCTAAAGCACCAGTAACTCCTTTCTAACAACATAATGCTGTGACTAAAGAAAATATTTTTTATTGCCGTATCAAAAATGTTTTGTCGTGTTGGAGTGGCTTGCATGCTTAAATCATCCTGAGAGCTATGCCGGCGGTAGCACTGCTGCCGATAGGGTTACCCACACCGGACTGGTCGAAGGTGATAAGCCAGACGAAAAAAGTACCTTGGTCGAAAGAGTGACGATCTTTCACCGTCTTAAACTCAACCGTCAGAAAGAAATGAGGACATGGAGTTTCCATGGGGGGGGTAAATTTTTCCGGAGGTCAAATAGTCCCGCATTCGGTTCTCCGGGCTGGGACTACTTCAGGGAAGGAAACCCCTGCCAAAGGCTCAAACATCTTACTTTAAGACAGGAAAGGAGATTACAAGCATTTGAGAATTAAAGTACTTAGGAAAATTTTTGGACCAAAGAGAGATGAACAGACAGGTGAATGGAGAAGACCTACATACAATGAACTACCTGATCTTTAATAGGAAGCCAGATATATTGAGAACAGTTAAGAAGCGTAGACTGCGAGGGGCAAAGGACATGTTGCACCGTCTGAAGAAGAAAAGACTTGCATTGGAAGCTTCTTGTAGGAAAGCCAGAGGGAAAGCGCCCAGTTGGTAGACCTAGAATGAGGTGGGAGAATAACATTAACTATGATTTGAGGGAAGTAGATTATACAGGGAATGTTTGGAAAGCATTATCTCAGGATAGGGATGTATGGAGAGCTTATGTCCGTGCGGCCATGAACCTACGGGATCGATAGTGCCAGTGAATAAGTAAGGAAGTATAAAATATATTATAGGAGAAAGATGTCGGGACATCCATAGGAATGTACTTGACAACTTTTGACATTCTGTTGCAATAAAATATGACACAATGATAGAGAAAGGGTATCCACTACCAGGCCCCCAAAACTTGGCTCTCCAGTTATAAAAACTGGGAAGAAAACAAAACTTCTTTATTTTTGGGGGAAAATTGGGGTATTTTATATTTTTTGGAGAGGCCTATGAGTGCGCATTTTTATAAAGTATTGATTAAAATTGGGAATGTCTTTATTTTTAGCGAAACAGGGAGAAAACTGTTAGTTGGAGAGATGGATTTTTATGTTTTTTAATGTTGTTTTAGTTTTTATTTATTAAAGTTTTTTTAGACCGGTTAAAAGTGATACAGTACCAGGATATTCTATCTACTTACGTTCTGCAACTTTTTCGTGTCAATCGATTTATTCACCGACTATACGTTTGTATACTCGGTGATGTACTTCTTAACTTCTTAGTAATATCTTTTAAATAATTGATGTTAAAACACTGGCTCTTCCAACTCATTTGTATGGTAGCGAAGTATGAACGTTGACACAGAAGGATATACAGAGACTTAGATCTGCTGAAATGAGATAACTTCAGAGGACTGCAGGATACACACTATTAGATCACAAAAAATGAAGACATCTTAGAAGAATTACACATGGAACCTTTAGAAAACAAAATTTCTGATTATAAGTGAAGGTGGATGTAACATGTTCATCGAATGAAAGATCACAGGATTCCAAACAAATGTTAAGATATCAACCTGCAGGAAGAAGAAGAACAGGACGTCTACTCAAAAGACTTCTGGATGGGGTTTCTCTTGAGGCCGAAACAGGTTAACAAATGGCCTATATTCGTGAATGTACTATGATGATGATGACATCTTTAGAAATCCAAAGTTCAAAAACGTTGTGTGAATAAATCCGATTGTCTCCATCAAAATAAACCACTGTGAACAGAAGTTCCTCTACATAGAAAATGCGTTTCGAATTTTAAAGTATTCACTTATATTTAACATTAACCCTAAAGGAAATGTTATTTGTAAGAAACGGCTTAAAAGGATATTTCTGGACTGCATAATGGCCATAACACGAAATAATCGACTCCATATTTGAATTATAGATGCATTATGATCAAATATTTTCTCGTAGAATTTAAGTTCTGTTGTTATATCTTGAGATTTTAGTGATAATTAAAGGGTTGGGATTTGTGTACCGCTGTGCTCTCGAGGTAGCGTGCTGCCTTCTCAGGCAGCGGACCCGGGTTCGATCCCCGGTCGGGGCAGTTTTTCTGGCTGAGGTTCTTATCGGGGTTTTTACTCACCTGTAAGACAAATATCAGGAAAACTTTAAGGCCCAAACGGTCCCCGAAATCATATGGCCATCATCATCATCCTTAACATTATCATCATCATCATCACCATCGTCATCATTCACAGGTGTGGAAAGCAACGGGAAGCTACCACACCTACAATTCCCTAGTAAAGCTCCAAGCATATCATGAAAATGCTATGATTGCAGTAAAAGACCTACCTTCGGGCATCATTACTATGAATGAATCCTTAGGAAATGTGTCAGCTAAAGGGGAACATAATACTGTATAGGTCTATAGTATTTATTACTTAATATAATTGTTTTTTGTCCTTGAGATGGTCTTAAGGACACACAAATGCAATATAAGGTTTCAAAATAAATGGGCGTACAAAATATTAAAAAATCAATACAATTATGAAATTAACTGAATCTTTTAAAATTTGATAACATGTTTATTCAGCATCGGAATTTAATATTTAAGGAAACCATATGCATGTCCAAAACGGAAATTTGAGACTTATAACAATTTTTACCTGAACGTTAGTATGTATGTACGTACCCCATATGTCCCGCTTGGGGACACGGGTACACCCTAGCGGGAGTTTCTTAACCAAGATAATTTAGTTACATTTATATACCTGCAGATATCAACAAGTCCACCGCTGTGGTCTCGAGGTATCGTGCTGCCTTGTCACGCAGCGGACCCGGGTTCGATTCTCGTTCGGGAGAAGCTCTTGGGTGAGGTTTTTTTCGGGGTGTTTCCTCACCTGTAAGACAAATGTCAGGAAGCTTAGGGCCCAACGGTCCCCGAAAATCTTCCGGCCATCATGATCATCCTTATCATTATCATCATCATCATCCTTCACAGTTGTGGAAATAAATGGAAAGGTACCACACCTATAATTCCCTAGTAAAGCTGCAAAGCATAGCAAAAGTGCTATGTTTGTAGTGAAAAACCTGTCCTTGTGCAGAATTACTATGGATGGATGGAGATACTTACAAGTGACGCGGGATTAGCATATCACCTCAATGAGACGTCTTATAGGCAAACTAGTTTATTACTTGGGTGAACGAAATTCGTTTAAAATTTGCACAGATGCATTTTTATTCAGGCTTGCAGTTATTTTACGAGTTTGAAAATATTCAGGCTCCAGACCAACGGTTTAAATCCCTCTCGGGGGAATTTTCTCTTGGATTTTGGCATCATAAAATTCCATCGACCCCGGTCGGAATTGAACCTGCAACCCTCGGGACTAGAGGCAGGAACATAACCGCTAGACCACCGCGGCCGACACCTGAACGTTTAATAACTATAAAATATTATTTTAAAACATAAATCATACAAATTCCAATTAAAGAGCACTAAAGAAATTCTAATCTGTTTTTAAAATTGAAATATCGACTTATTAAAAATCATAAATATGATGTATTATAATGTAAGGTATGTTAAAGAAAAAATTAGGATAGAATTAACTGTTCGAATAAATTCATGAATTACATAACTTTTTTATTTCAATTCCTTCTGGATTTTTTCATGTTGAGACTTGAAAGTAGTTTTGAAGTTCCTTAGGACGGGTTACTGGCCCGACGCTAAGTAGTCCAGTGGTAGGGCTGCTACCTTTTAGTCTCTGGACAGACATTAGGATACCGCATTTACCCAGTACCCGATGGAACGGTTATACCGCCGTGACTCGGTCCTCAGAGCCTCGTTTGTGAAAACGGGTTGTACCACGAGAAGGTGAGGATGAGAATTGAGTAGGAGAGGTTTTACACACGTCACTACCCCTTACAACCCTTTTTTGCATTCGACACAGTCAAGAGATCAAAACTCTTAAATATATTGGAAGACAGAAATATACCAAATTTACTTCGGCAGAACATACAAAATATTTACAAAGACAACATCATAAAGATTAAATGAAATAACAGATTTACTGAAGAAGGAATTATAAATCTTGGTGTGAGACAAGGCTGCCCCCTATCCCTAACACTCTTTGCAATTTATATCAACGAAGTATTATGTTGCTGGAACAAGAAATATAAATTTGGAATAAGAATATCAGAAAATAGAAAATTAAACACCCTATTGTTTGCAGATGACCAAATAATAGTAGCAAATTCAGAAGATAATCTACAGAAAGGTCTGTATGAACTTAACAAAATTACAGAAGAATATGGATTGAAGATATCTACAGAAAAAAAACAAAAATTATGGCATTTCAAGGTGTAGATCCTGTCAGAAGTAAAATTGTACTGGACAATAAAATTTTGGAGCAGGTGAATAATTTTACATATCTAGGATGCAATATCTCATATGAAGAAGAAAACAATGTAAATGCAAAAATATCTAAATTTTTAAGAACTTGAGGGTTAATAAATTCTATCTTCAAGCCACAGTTAGTCCAAAAGCATTCAAGATTAAAAGTGTATGAAACACTGGCTCTTCCAACTCTTTTGTATGGTGGCGAAGTATGGACGTTGGAACAGAAGGATATACAGAGACTTAGATCTGCTGAAATTAGATACCTTCCAAGTACTGCAGGATACACACTATTAGATCACAAAAAAAAATGAAGACATCTTAAGGTACGTACACATATGCGCGCCGCGAACACGAACGGCGCGCGCGCGGCGCGTGTTATGTTCGTCGAAATGATTAATTTCAACGAACCTCCTGCGATCCATAGGAAACCCACAAACCTTCAGTAGACATTTTGCAGAGCAGGTGTAACCAACCATGTCTATTCCCTTTCGTTCTCCCGCTTGCCCTGCATTCTTTCCCAAAAATAGGGACTTTTTTTAAAATGCCGCGGGACGCGGGACAAATTGTTAAAAATCGGGACTGTCCCGCCAAAATCGGGACATCTGCTCACGCTTATTACTTATTACATCTTATAACTTTATTTATACTTTTTCAAATATTATAGCATTAAAGGAATTTTAAAAATATATGATTTGTATATATATATATATAATATATATATATATATATATATATATATATTTAAAATTATTAAGAATCTATCTCACTATAACATAGCCTTAATTTTTAATAAAGATGTACATGATTATTATACTAGACGTTGTACTTTATTGCACAAAGATACTAGTTTCTCAAAAAAAAAAAGGTATAAAAGGGATTCGTTATGCATTAATCAACCATTACAATAACTTACCTATTGAGTATCAATATTTCACGAATGTTAAACATTTTTCTAATTGTATTAAAAAATATTTTTTCTCATTGCTTTCTTAGTTAATTTTGTTAATTTTATTATTATTATTAATACTATCCTGTTTTAAATATTGTATTTATATGTGTATATATATTGTGCATCTATAGTAGTTTGTATTACTTAAACTTATGCCTGAATTTGTTTTTCTTGTTTTTATTGTTAATTGTTTTATGGCCATTATTTTTTGTATATTGCCCCTTAACATGAGCAATCTTGCTCTTTGGAGTCTTTGAAGAAATAAATAAATAATTAGTAATAAATGTGTTTATATATTGTATTGTTTTGTGATACTTCATACATAATATTATGAAATGAACGTCTTAAATAAATAATGTTTTCTAAATAATTCTAATTTATTCATACAATTACAGTACACACGAAAAAGAAACACATAACATTGAAAAAAAACAGGCATCTCCTTTCAATGATTTTATAAAATGATCCTTATGTTGAGGATCCCACAATAATTGCTTGCTTCTATAAATATCAATAAGTTTTAACATGTTTTCCTCTGACCACTCCATACTCAAGTAATAGGTGCGCACCGAAAACAACGAACCTCTCAGGTACCCGTCCAAATCTAAACAGCGAACCATCAAAGTGTTCGTGGAAAAAACCGACAATGAGTGGATCGTGGTGCAAGACGCGCGAGCGGCGCGCGCGCCGAGCGCGCGCACCTTAAAACCCCGTCCAAATCTGACGAACATGGTGCGCGCGGCGCGCAAGTGTGTACGTACCTTTAGAAGAATCACACATGGAACCTTCAGAAAACAAAATTTCTGATTATAAGTGAAGATTGTTGCAACATGTTCATCGAATGGAAGATCACAGAATACCCAAACAAATGTTAAGATATCAACCTGCAGGAAGAAGAAGACCAGTACGTCCACTCAAAAGACTTTTCGATGGTGTTTCTCTTGAGGCCGAAACAGGTCAACAAATGGCGTAAATTCGTGAATGTACTATGATGATGATGATGATGGTGATGGTGGTGATGATGGTGATGATGATGATGATGATGATGATGACATAACTTTTTTAAGGGGTAAGACTTCAGATTGAGGAGGCAAACTTATGGCACTTCTCCTCTCAACATGAGTCAAGGAGAGTGATCAATTAATTGCTACGTGACATTGCCTACAGCCCTTTCATCTCCTATTTGTTTGTTCTCCATCATCACTATTCACATCGCTATCTATTGCACACCCACTGTTCAAGTCCACATTTCTACATTCGCCATCGCTATGTAGGCCTACTTAGTACTATAAATAAATGTTAGCGTTTATGTTGCGGAGAATCGATCCGCGGATGCTGGGGTTACTTATACAGCATCTCATCCAACTGTGCCAAAGTGACTGTTGAATGAATCATATTTTGATATGTTACTTACGTTTCCAGAAGAAAGAAATGGAAAATTAATTGTTACTGCGGATGCAACTAATTGTTTTAAATGAATCTTTATAAGAAAATGCACAGTTATATCGAACATTAACAAATTGCTCGTATGTAAATACAAAGGAAATTATACTTTAAAAATACTGATGACGTGTTTCACAATATTGGGAGTGACATTCAACTTCGTAAAATTACAGATTTATTGATTAAATAAGAGAAAATGTAAAGAAAATGCATTTACAAAAACTAAAAATCCTATAAACGTGGTATATGTAAACTAATCTGGTGTACACTAACTTACCCATTTTCACATAAAACGAAATAAAATTAGTACCGAACATTATGTGGTACAATGACTTAATGAGTGATTATTTTCATAAAAAAGCGCAATCTGATAGCAGAAAAAAATGTATTATAATTTGCCTAACATGACGCTATTAATCACTTGTTCTTGGTTGAAACATTCTCAGGTACATTTCTGCCATAGAATACCCAAAATTCCTTTACTGACAAATTATGCTTGTTCCCTAGTATAGATTCTCCACAAAAGTGATAGATGACGTAACTCAGGTACCTCACAATAAAAACATAATTACAGAGGTGTGTAAGAACCTAATACAAGTGCCAAGTAACGATTTGCTTAATTTTGAAAAAAAAAATGGACAATACTTGTTTGATTAACTTCTTCGTTTACTTCAGATGTTGATAGAATTGATTTATCTGAAATCAATGATGATGTCTCAAGCAAATTATGTGCATAACACTTACTTGGCATCTTCTTAAGCGCATATGTTCCCTCGTTCTGCTTATTAATAACTACAAACAGCCATCTTCTATAGTTTTTTCGGAAAAAATGCGAAACAACAGATTGTTCTCGTGAGATCTAATAACAATAATAATAACCCTCCATGGTATCTTTACCTTGTCGTGGTGGAGTGGCTTGCGTGCTTAAATGATCCTGAGAGCTATGCCGGCGGTAGCATTGCTGCCGATAGGGTTACCCATGCCGGACTGGTCGAAGGTGATAAGCCAGACGAAAAAAGTACCTTGGTCGAAACAGTGGCGATCTTTCACCATAAAAATACAACCGTCAAGAAATGCGGACATGGGTTCAACTGGGGTAAAATTTTCCGGAGATTGTACAGGGAAAGATTGGAAAGCGTTAGCTCAGGATAGGGATGTATGGAGAGCTTATCTCCGTGCGGCCATGAACCTACGGGTTTGATAGTGTCAGTGAGTAAGTAAGTAAATAAGTAATAATAATTATAATAATAATTTAATTTACCTTAAGGAGTTAAGTCCGTAAGGTTTTCTCTTCCACTTCACCAGGTATAAATCATACAGATATAAAATTATGAATTATCTACACCTAGATTAGTAAAACATAATAGACGTGCATAATATAGGGTAAAAAGGAAAGGACAAGCAATATTAAAGTAAAATATATAATAATAATAATAATAATAATAATAATAATAATAATAATAATAATAATAATAATAATAATAATAATAATAATAATAATAGTAAGTTGAAAAATATGACAATGTGTAAAAAACTTAAAGTAAATAATCTACGAGCATCTAAGAAGTATTCATGTCCATGTCCCATCAAACTTGAGACGTCTGAAGGACTAAAACAAATTTATCTGTTCATTAATATTTATTGTTATTTAAAACTAAAAAATCATGATGTATCCAACATTTGCTGCCATATTCTGTAGATTAGCAAACCTTACATTGTATCTTAGACATAACGTGGCGTTAATTAATATATATATATATATATATATATATATGTGCGTGTGTGTGTGTGTGTGTGTGTGTGTGTGCACGCGCACACGCGCTATATTCTCGTAGGCATGGGAAGTTTAAGTTCCCACTTTAGGTCTGGCCGTATGTCCCTTATCTTGGCATGTCCTTTCAGTCTTCGGTTAACCACGGCATCCTACTAATAATAGATTCAGGAGGAGCATCATTATATAACTGTCTAACATTTGGTTTAGATTTCCTCCTCCCTACTAACAAATGACACCTCCCCAGTGACATTGCTTTTAATATCCGGAAAGAAAAAAAAAAAAGAAAGATAAACGGAATAAGAGATGAGTATATACCCAGACTATTCTGTTCCTGAGCATCGATTTGACACGGAAAACCCATTTCTGCAAGTTTTATCTCATATTTCTTTATTCGCATCCTCGGATTGACAGTTACACTTCTTATATGAAGGTTTATATTTGTATATATTATTTACGACAAAATTTGAATTAGAAATTCTTAATTCACGATAAGCGTTACGCCACTCACGGTCTCAATAACATTAGGAAAAGAGGTCAATGATATTATCTCATAAGTCAAATGTACCTCAATTATCAAATACCGTACAACTAGATTAAAATCCAAATTGTGCAGTATTTTACTCGCTCAAAAGGAAAAATGACTTACTTGCACTATCGAACTTTGAATTCAGCCACTTCCTCAAAATTTCCCTCATTTGTCATTATCTGTCCATTTCCATTATATAATGAATTTCTACGTGTGACCATATATTTAGTTTTATTGATATTTAATTCCAGTCCTAATTTCTTAGTGTTACTCAATAGTGTGTGCGTGCTGTCCCTTAGTATCTACTCGCTATCGGTTAATAGTACTACATCATCAGCATAAACCAACAGCTTATTAATACCATTGAGTTGTAAGCTTTCCTCATTCTCTAAATATTTTAATGGCATGCTCTGGTAAAAAATTAAATAGTAGAGGAGATAGTGCATCTCCTTGCTTCAACCCATTCTGGATTTCAAAAGTGTCCGAAAACTGTTTACCTACAAGCACCCTACTCTTTGTGCCATTTAGACACATTCGTATAAGACTAACTAACTTTTTAGGAATTCCGAACTTCAGCAAGATACTATATAACTTCTCCCTCTTAATTGAATCATATGCTTTTTTGAAGTCTACGTATAGTTGATGTACAGTACCATTATATTCACATTTCTTTTCTAAAAGCTGTCTAATACTAAAAATCTGATCTGTTGTAGACCTGTTTCTTCTAAATCCACATTGATGATCTCCTAGAATGTCATCAATATAGGGAGTAAGTCTGCTGACTAATATATTTGTTAGAATTTTGTAGGAAGTTGAAAGTAATGAGATGCCCCTGTAATTGTTGCAATCAGTTTTATCTCCTTTCTTATAAATTGGTACGATAATAATTGATTCTTTCCATTCATCTGGAAGAGCAAAGGAAAAATGACATCTCTAAAATATTAAATTTACAACTCGGTCATCTTCGTCTATAATACGACTTGATTCTCAAGCGTTTTACAGTTTTATGTATGACACTTTACTATCAATTCAGAGCTAAGCGTCATATAACGTATATTACGTGAAAATTTGAATTATAAATACTTAATTCACGCTAACCGTTACGCCACAGGAAACCTAAGGTAAGAGGATGGTATGATTTTTTTTTGCTGTAATATTCTAACAGTCCACATATTTTGGAACTGTATAATAGTACTAAGAATCGACTAATGGGAAATCAACAAAATATTCTTAGGCGCTCCTAATTAAAAATAATAATAACACTGTTGACGTTTGAATTTTGAATAAAAAACTTCAATAACTCACTTTTAAACACACATTTAAAATTATGTACTGTTATGTTGGAAACTGGTAGCCTAGATTTTGTTTTTGTTTTTTTTTTTTCAAAATTGTAGTAAATCCTGTTAAGTATAATACGAGTATATAACTAGTGAAATTTTAAAATTAGTTTTGTAATAATATTTATTTAATACATATGTGAACATCCATTGAATTAATTATATATTTATATTTTGGAAAAATGCAATTTTTTTATTGTCGTCTAGAAAAAAACGCTTTCCAAATTCATGTGGTACATTTATTTTTGAAGTAGTCGTGCCAGTTTTTGTGCTGTCACATAACTGAGAACCAAACTTACATACTTAGTATTCGGCTCTATAGCCCTTGATGAACATTGATTTCCCTCACAACCTTCTTCCATTCCCCTCTTTGCTGTATTAATCTTCTTCATCCTCTTATCTATAGTTTCTTCTTCTTCTCCTTCTCCTTCCAAGTCTTGCTTTACTTCCTGCAGCCACGTCTTTCTCGGTCTCCCTGTTCTTTTAACCCCAGTAATATCTTATTGTTCTCTTTTCTCTCTACATACCGTAACCTAACTATCCCAGCCAAAAGACTTTACGTAGGCTATCTCACAATATCTTCTTCTCCCATTATTTGTACAATCTCTCTCGTATGCCTTATTCTCCATACCTCCTTTTCACAGATTGCTCCATATACCTTTCTTATACCGTAATTTATTTTTCAAATATTCTCAGGAAATGTCTATCTTCTTTGTTAATAACCCATAGGCCTACTTGAGCCGCGTATGTTACTACCAGTGGTATTGAGGTCTTATAAAGTTTTAATTTAGTTTCTTTCGTTAATAAACTTAATTTTATTAATTTCATATTTGCATAATAAAGCTCTATTTCCAATCATTATTCTATTATTTATTTCTTCTGACGAAGATGCTTTGTTATTTATTTGTACTCAAACTTACATAGAATTACAAAGAAATGTTGACATGCATGAAGGTTCTTATTTCTCTATTGACAAATGAAACAATTATGAGACCATATTTAACTATTGAAACGATTTCATAACATTCTAAGGTATAGCAAACAGATAAAAATCGGGATTTTTTTTCACAATTTTAAACAATTTTCTTCCCTTATGAATCAAGACGTAGAATGAACAGAGATGTTTGAGTTGTCAAACGTAGTATTTTTAGATATGTCAATTTTCTTGCGGTGAGCAATATGAGACCACATGCTTATATGTTATGGAGACAGCAAATGTTTTTTTTATCCATTTACATTCTTTTTACGACATTTTCAAGGCTTTAGTAAACAATTTGTTCCGCTTTGGATCTGGATATGTAATCCCCAACGGTGTCAATTGTTTGATCAATCCAGAAGCAGCCGGACTCATGCAATGGCAATGAAAAGGAGTAAAACAGCGAATCAATAGAAAATCTTCTTTGTTAATGCTGTCAGTCTGTATGAAGAGATTTGAAAGATTAATTGAGCTTGTTATTCAAGAGCATTGTCACGGCTTGGATTTACATCCAGGTCACGTAAACCAAAGGTGAAGATGTTCTTCATCCTCTGTCATCTCCACCGTATTTTCTCTCTCTCTCTTCCGCCCTCAACATTTTCCTCTTGCCATTTACATTCAATTGTCTCCCTTATTCACTTAACTCGTAAGATAATAATAATAATTATTGCTATTATTATTAGTGTTATTATTTTCAAAAGCTTTTATAATGGATGTGGCGCATTCCAGTTTAAGAGTTGTTACAAAGGCCACAATGTTTCAAATAGACTATAAATTTACTTATAAAAATTTCCATAGGTTAAGTTATAAAATAACTAATATCTATTATTTAAACACAGGAATCACTTCACTTTCACATTATTTAAATAACTCCCCAGAAATCTTTATAAAATCTGATTTATAACTTCACTTTGCACTTCAATAATTTTGATAAATTTAGAATTTAACGGGTTTGCACACGGAGTGAGGGATATGTGGCTGCTTGTCGTAATAAATTCCCTCAACTGACGCTTAGAGAAAATGTAACCGTATTTAAAAATTTTCAAACAAAGCTTCTAGATCTTTCGCGAAATTAGCGTAAATTACGTTGGCAGTTCTGAGTTTAACAGAACCGGCTGTAATAAAGCGTAATGTCCAATAGGAAAAATTCATATTTAATTAACACCTCCCAGTAAGATGGGGAGGATTGTATATACCAACACGTTCTAATTGAAATCATACAATGACTTGCATTATTAAGAAACAAAGAACTATGAATCACGAGAAGGTGTACATAGAAGCGTCCAGAACTTTCTATACGTGAAAATGCGCATTATATAAAATATATTACATAATAATATGTAAGTCTTCTTAAATTTTAAAATAAATTATTATTGGAAGTGAGGGTGAAAATTAAGAATCATGCAGATAATATTAAACGTTTTAAGTCCATCGCTGTGGTCTCGGGGTAACGTGGTTACCTCGTACGCAGCAGCTCCCGTTCGATCTTCGGTCGGATCAGGTTTGCTGAGTGAGGTTTCTTGCGGTTTTTCTTCACCTCTAAGACAAATGTTGGAAACGATAAGGTCCCAATGGCCCCAAATATAATTGTGTCCATTATAATCACCCTATTATATCCATCATATAAATATGATGTATGAGTAAATGGTGTGTCTTCTGTTAAATATTTGTTTCCTTGAAGGTGGCCATTGAGCTGATTCCTCATCCGATGAGGTCCTCCATGTCCATGTGTGGTAAAAAAAGGTAGTATATAGGCCTATGTTATTAAATGTTTAAACGTCCTTTCCCGACAACTCGTATGACTTAAGACGCCGATGACATGGGACACGTAAAATGCAGATTTTTTTCCATAAAAAAATTAAAGAAATGCCTTAAAATTGAATGAGAATCTGATGTAATTGTAACAAAAATCTCTCTATTTACAATGGAAAGAAGAATATCCAACTTCTCCTCATTGTATACCAGATTATGTAATAAACTGAATACTAATCTTGTGTACACTAACTTGCCCATTTTCTCGCCTTAAGTGACTCCATTTCTCACTTACTGCAATAAAATGACCACAGAATATTATGTGCCCAAGGACTTGGTAATTACTGAATAAATATGTAATAAACCGCAATTTGATAATAAAAAAAGTATCATATTGGCTAACTTGACTCTAGCAGTCACTTGTTCTCTGCTAAAACATTCACGTGTAGACTACTGTCATAGAATGGTAAAGCGTTGTACAAAGTAGAATGGAACTACATTAACAAAATTTCGGAGAATATTTGGAGATGTTGCCGAGTGTTCTAATATGAGGAATTCGTTGTCTCCTATATAATTCATTATAGAGGAATTTCATATTGATATGTGAAACTAGAATTGTAACATTTGGATTATGACATCCTGGCACTCAATGCTAAATATTTTAATTCACCACGACACTAATCCCTAGAGAAAAGGGATTTCTGAAAACATGTGATTAATCACCAACTTTTTTCGAACAATAATAACCATAATTCAGTAAATATGCATTTCGAAACAGAAAAAAAAATCAACGTAAGTAATATGATAGGGAATGTTTTGAGAATGTTATATGATTTATTTCGGAAAATAGTCCTCAAGGAAAATTCCATTTTATTCCTTTACCGTATGTCACATTATCTACATGACATAAATATATTTAATATATATATATATATATATATATATATATAATCAATATAAAACAATTTATAATTAAGTTACGTGAGACCATAGTGGCCCAATATACCTGAGGAACATTTGATAGTTATAAATTCTCTTTCCACGTAGCACACTTAATTAAGGCAAGATACAGTGCGATCAGTATAGCATTGGACAGCAGACGCGGGGTTTTTGTTGTGCGGTGACGAAGGCTTACACGTGCAGGCACGGGACTTGAAATGTGCGCAGACTCAGCAGTATACAAGCACATCCCACGCATTCACGATCGCAGTCAGATTGTATGCTTCAAGTGGATAAGGTGCTAGCTTGCTTTTCCTTGTGTACTGAATGGTGTGTGTATAAGTTATTTCAATTTTAAACTGTGTATCTTATAAAACAGGCGTTTATAAGTGTAAACTGGATGACGTGTGTATAAGTGTAAAGTGTAAGCTGTATAACGGCTAATAATTTTTCTACTGAACAATGTCTATTTATTTATGATCAATATATGTTAACTCAGTCTGCCAGCCAAGTACGAAGACTTCTTGAAACACGATTCCCGGGTGTAAAAATTCCGTCACGTTCAACAGCCCATAATATATACAACAAATTTTATAATGATGTGTCAAAAATCTATGGACAACGAATGTGAACAGTTCCAGCACCTGCTTCAATAAAGTTGATAAGTACAATAATTTCTAAAATAGTTACGAAAATGGGCGTGGTTGTATCACCGCGAACCTATGCTGCCCGTTCCCCGCCGCAAGTGCGTCAGCAGTGTATTGAGAAATCCCCGCGTCTGCTGTCCAGTGCTATACTGATCGCATTGTATTTGAATGTGAGCTGTTCGGTCATGAAGATGTTAAGATTTTCAAACCTTCTGGCCGCACAATGATCAAATCAGCCTCAAACTAAAATTGAATACAAGACGTTGCTTTGGGGACAAAATGCGGCTTTTACTCAGGGCTGACTATTCGGCTGACACTTCATGTCAATTGTATGGAAAGGCGGCACCCTTACCTAATACTACCTCAAATATATCAAAAGGCCGTTAGAGGGAGTGGAGATAGGAAATGCATGCTATTATACGTATATTTCAGGGACTTCTGTCATCTCAACTTCTCTCAAAAACGTTAAGGTCAAAATATATAAAACTGTTTGTCTCCCAGTTATGTTGTATGGATTAGAAACATAGGCCCACGCTCTTACTTTAAGGCAGGAGAAAAGTTTGTATTTTGGAATAAAGTTCTTAGGAAAATTCTTGGATCAAAGAGATACTAACAAACAGGTGAATGGAGAAGACTTAATAACAATAAGACACATGGTGTTTATGGGAAACCAGATGTAATAAGACAATTAAATCTCGTATACTACAATAGGTAGGACATGTGGCACGAATGGGGAATGAAAAAGGGACATGGAGAATTCTTGTAGGAAAACCAGAGAACGCGCTCAATAGATGTGCCAAGAGTGAAGTGGAAGAATAACATTAATCATGATTTTAGTGATGTGATTATACAGGGGATGATTGAAACATATTAGCTGAGGATAGGGATGTATGAAAAGCTTATGTTCGCATGGCTTTGAACCTACGGGTTAGATATTGCCAGCGAGTTATTTATAAAATAGTGTGTACATCGTCACAAAATTAAATCTAAAGGAACGTACACATATGCGCGGCGCGTGTTATGTTCGTCGAAATGATTAATTTCAACGAACCGCCTGCGATCCATAGGAAACCCACAAACCTTCAGTAGACATTTTGCAGAGCAGGTGTAACCAACCATGTCTCTTCCCTTTCCGTTCTCCCGCTTGCCCTGCATTCTTTCCCAAAAATAGAGACTTTTTTTTTATAATGCCGCGGGACGCGGGACAAATTGTTAAAAATCGGGACTGTCCCACCAAAATCGGGACGTCTGGTCACGCTTATTACTTATTACATCTTATAACTTTATTTATACTTTTTCAAATATTATAGCATTAAAGGAATTTTAAAAAATATATGATTTGTATATATATGTTTAAAATTATTAAGAATCTATCTCACCATAACATGGCCTTAATTTTTAATAAAGATGTACATGATTATTATACTAGAGGTTGTACTTTATTGCACAAAGATACTAGTTTCTGAAAAAAAAAGTATAAAAGGGATTCGTTATGCATTAATCAACCATTACAATAACTTACCTATTGAATATCAACATTTCACGAATGTTAAACATTTTTCTAATTGTATTAAAAAATATTTTTTCTCATTGCTTTCTTAATTAATTTTGTTAATTTTATTATTATTAACATTATCCTGTTTAAATATTGTATTTATATGTGTATATATATTGTGCATCTATAGTAGTTTGTATTACTTAAACTTATGCCTGAATTTTGTTTTCTTGTTTTTATTGTTAATTGTTTTATGGCCATCATTTCTTGTATATTGCCCCTTAACATGAGCAATCTTGCTCTTTGGAGTCTTTGAAGAAATAAATAAATAATTAGTAATAAATGTGTTTATATATATTGTATTGTTTTGTGATACTTCATACATAATATTATGAAATTAACGTCTTAAATAAATAATGTTTTCTAAATAATTCTAATTTATTCATACAATTACAGTACACACGAAAAAAAAACACATAACATTGAAAAAAAAAAACAGGCATCTCCTTTTAATGATTTTTTAAAATGATCCGTATGTTGAGGATCCCACAATAATTGCTTGCTTCTATAAATATCAATAAGTTTTAACATGTTTTCCTCTGACCACTCCATACTCAAATAATAGGTGCGCACCGAAAACACAACGAACCTCTCAGGTACCCGTCCAAATCTAAACAGCGAACCATCAAAGTGTTCGTGGAAAAAACCAACAATGAGTGGATCGTGGTGCGAGACGCGCGCGCGCCGTTCGCGCGCAACTTAAAACCCCGTCCAAATCTGACGAACATGGTGCGCGCGCGGCGCGCAAGTGTGTACGTACCTTAATATATAAAAATGAATGTTTTTTCTTTGTTTGTTTGTATGTATGTATGTATGTTTGTTTGTTTGTTTGTTCGTTCGTACTTTATGCGCGGCCATACCGTTGATTCGATTCTGATGGGGCTTTTTGCAAAATGTTCAGGAGAATCCCGGGATGAACATATGATATAAGAGAGTTGTGATACTAAACTCCTACCCCTTAAAAACCTCCCTTTATAGTGGAAAACGTGAAAAAAGTAGCTCTTTGGACGCTTAAATGGTTTACGCTGCCTAAACCATAACAAATACACAAAATTAATGTACACAGAATTGAATATCCCAAAAATCTCTACAAAAAAGTCCGTGACAGCATATGTTTATCTCTTACGGATAACTCACAATAACCGTTTTTGTCTGTCATTGATGCCAAGAACACCGAGACAAGTACGTAGATTCCTGTGCAAGCATAGCAGCACATGGCGAGTATTCGTTTACGGATAACGCACAATAACGAATTTTGTCTTTCAGCTCATTTATGTCAGGAAGATCGGGATAAGTAGATTCCCGGGCAACACCGGGTAATCAGCACGGGGTATCTAAAAAATATAAAATGTATTTTTCCTTTTACTTATTCAACTAAACATAAAAGCGCATTAATTTTCATTTATTTAGGTGTAGCAGCTCACGCCGGGTATCAGCTAGTATATAATAAATGTGAAGAAAATTTGCGGAAATTAAATTATAAAAAAATCCATGAGAATATATAAAATTTTACGTCCTATTCCTCTAATTAAAAGCTTGTTAAGTACGTGTAAACAAATAGCTTTGGTCGTCTCGTAGTGTTATGGCTGATTTGACACAGGCGTGTTTTTACTGTTTTTAATCGAGACTTCATTTTAGCTACTTAAGTGAACTATGTTAATGAGGCGACTTGATTCTCTGAACATAACCACCAACTCCACCCCGTGCGTCTACAGAAAACGTGCGGTACCTCCTCCCCCCCGCAATATTGATTATGCTCCGTGCCTTTACGGACAACTCAACTAAATAATTCATATCGTACATTTATAACGCATATGAAAGGTATCAACCGCAGTGGAAGTCCATTTCATCATGCTGAATATTTAAAAAGACCTTCGTTAGTAAAATGCAAGGAAGGGGTATTTGTTTTATCCTGCTACTAATTTTTCTGTAGACCATATACAAATTATCCTTTTTTTTTAGTCCTCATAATGCTTTATTTCTTGGTTAAGTTTGGTTTAGTTTGGTTTAGTTTTTAAATTATGCATTTATTGTTTGGTGAATTACTGCTTTACGAACCATATATAAAACACAGTGATTTCTTTATAAATTATGTTGATATATTTATGATGTTTTCTGATTTCAAAGTAAGTTTTTTCTTTATCGCGAGAACTTGATCGTTATGTTTAAATTAAATATGGAAACTATGCATACTATTTATATACTTTAAATCCTTACGCACATTATACTATCTCTCTTCTCCAACTTTGGCTCCAGTGCCCCTCTTTCATGTTTCTTATTTTCATTTTACCTCATCTTCTCCCTTATTATGGCTAGAGCATGGAACTCACTTCCCAGTCATGTCAGGGACTGTCAATCGCTATCATTATTTAAATCCAAATTAACTGATATCTTAAGTTCGACACAATGAAAACATTAACTGCATAACAACTATATAGAGCATTCCATTAATAATCATCTAGGAAACTACTTACTTTATTTTATATCATTTTAATTTTACTATATTCTATGTTTTTGTTAGTATTAGCTAGTATTAGATTACATCATCATTGTATTTTGTTTAGTCTGTATTTTAATAATATCTTAAAATTGTAATATGTACGTAATTTTTGTATAATTTTTACTATTCGCTGGTTGAGTGGAAGAGAAGGCCTTCTGGCCTTACCTCTGCAAGCTAAAATAAAATATTATTATTATTATTATTATTATTATTATTAATATCATTATTATTATTATTAATATCATTATTATTATTATTATCATAAGTAATGCCACGAGTGATTTCAAAATTATCGATAAATTCACGACTCACGAAGTGAGGAGTGAATTTATCTAGAGAATTTGGAAATGAAGAGTGGCATTTTGTTAGGACTATTTAACGAATAAAATTAAGCTGTTTACTCACAAATCATTATTTAACTGTAGTTATTTCAAAATATTTATATATTTAATGCAAACGGCGATGTTTGAAAACAAATGAGAAACGATAGGTACGCTTCTACTGCTTCTTTTGTTTATCACTGCAACCAGATCATACTATTTATTGCCAAAGGAACGCAATATTGTAAGAATGCTCTCTAGTGGAGAAAAAATGAAACATCAATCTGTATATTAATTCATTTCTGATGTCGTATGATGTAAATATTACAATTATATTTTTCTGGATTATTACCTGGGAAAAAATACATTTAAGAAAGTCAAACAGTGGTTTCTTTTTTTGGTGGTATAATAAATTGCTACAAATGTTGACATGTATGCACTATATATACAATCTGGTAGCCGTATTTCTTATAGGCTCAGTCACTGCAAAATAACGGTCAGACCTGTTCAGAATATTAAAAAGGAGGAGCTTTGTTTAATATACGGTAATTATAACACTGATAAATATTTCGTGAAACACGACTTTGATTGGTTGTAAAACAGAAATCATTGAAACGTGATTGGTCATTGACTCCCATTTGGGGCATGAGTTAAATAGTCATTATTATTATTATTATTATTAATATCATTATTATTATTATTATTATTATTATTATTTTCTGTCATATGTTTGCTGTTTGGCTTGTCTCATTCTTTATTTTTTCTCTTTTCCTCTATTCTCAAACGCCTATACCGTATAAAGCTAGATTTGTTTCAGAGTATTTGGTAATTACCCTCATTTCTCTCTGTAGAAAACGCTATGAGTTGGCAAGAAGTGAATTATTTGCTGAATAAATAATAATAACACTTGTTTCAAATCGTCCAATGTCTACAAATAGTCGTTAGAATTATTCCCAGTTTAGGCCCTATTTGTGGATATACATACAATTCTTTCTGTGGAGTTTTTTTCTTTTTTGTCTCCAAACTTGGAACATAATGAGTTGGTTATGAATATGTATACGAGCCTACATGTAAAATGAAAATGGAAATAAATGAGCGGAAGATATAAAATTTAGGATTCAGTCAGCCTCCTGAAAACGACTAAATGAGTAACAGTTTTACGGAATGTAGCGAAAAAAGTAAGAATTAAATTTGAGGATAAGCCATGCGCTAACCATGTGAGTTTTCTGTACTCTGATATAAGACAGTAATATTGCCAACGTAGTTCTTGGAAGATATTCGGCTAACATTTTAAATAATATTAATTTACTCAAAATAAATCGGAATTGCTAGAGATAATTCATTTTTTCTCCTTTGTTTAAAATGTGCATCACCTACATTTAAGGAACGAGTAGTTTTATTGTTTCTGTCGCCGCGTTGCGAAACGCATTACATTCTACAACTCATTAGAGTAATCATATTAGCCCAATGCTGGTTTCACAGTTGAATGAAAAGCCGGAATCATTGTAATTGTGGGCATCTCTGTATCTGCGTTTCGCTGCATGACTTTGAACGGTGGAGTGAAACAAAATGCCCTGTAATTCATTATGTCCACTGCATGACTTTGAACGGTGGAGTAAAACAAAGTGCCCTCTAATTTATTATGTTTGAACGGTGAAGTAAAACAAAATACCCTGTAATGTATCATGTTCACTGCATGACTTTGAACGGTGGAGTAAAACAAAATGCCCTGTAATTTATTATGTTCTTTATAACTTTAATATTTTCCCTCATTCTTTACTTGATCCTTCTTCAAATCCTGGCTGCTCTTCTCTATAAATCAGTTTCGGTTACTAGTAATTCTATATATACTAAATGAAATAATTTCGTGGAACAACAGACTCGAAGAGCCAAGGTCGACTGAAGTTTTTTGATGCTGACTAGAAAATAACCGGACATTGGGTTATATGACGCGGTCTGACAGCCTTAATTCCTGGTTTCGTAACCGGATTTCACCTTTCTGATTCCAAATATCTGCTTAACTTTCCCCACGAATTTGAGTAAACTCACTTCAAGATCCTGTAGTGAAAGAAAATTTTCTGTGCGTAACATTGAATAGAAAACGGTCTTCTGGGATATCAGCGAGACATTCAATGGGCGTTGTTCTATTTAGTAGGAGTTCTATACTAATTTCAGTATTACGTATTCACACCATTACATGAGTGATTAATTCCCCAAAATTTCAAGAGTTTCAGATAAGAATATGTTGATTGATTAGTAACTTTTCTTATTTTCTTATTTTCCACACCAATTATACTAGGTTTTAGAATATATTTATTTAGCCTGGTGGAGTTAACCCCATGTGGTCTTCTCTTCCACTCACCAGGACAAACATATGTTACATATAAATACAAAAAATTACAATAATAATCATACTAAACAATTATCTGTCAATTTGAATAATAATGAAAATAATGTCTAAAATGAAATTAAATATAATTAAAATTAAATTAATGATATAATGAATACAGAAAGGAATAACAGTTCGAATCTACTATACATAAAAAGAAAAGAAAGAAAAATACAAAGAAAGTAATAAACTATAATGAATTAATCTATGCTTTTTATACAAGGCATTAGGTAAATATATTAACAAATCTTAAATCTATTTTTTATTAAATAATGAAAAAAACACATTATTAATTTTTAAAAAGTAATATTAGTGAATTGTTTCTGTTAGTTCTTCTAGGTATTCGGAGAGGAAGTTGGCCTATTTTTTTCTCCCAAGAACCTGCTATAGGCCTTTAGCCTTCCATGCTCTTCCAAAAATTTAGGAGATATATAGTAAAGAAAAGGTGAACGTCGGAAGAAGATAGCTGTGGAACTAGTTTAAGAGATTTTCCTAGCAAGTGATGAATGAGCCCAGGGGTGTAATGAGAATGAAACATGTTTAAGTTAAAGAGGACGCGTATTTTTTAAACATGACGGCAAATTTTAAAATGTATTCACTGAGATTCTCCATCACAATTTTTTTTCTAAATGCAATTAAATTGTGTAAATCATTCTGCTAACATTTTTAATTATTCACTAAAAATTCTTCTATTCTATCAACTAATTTTAAAACACAAAACTTACTTAACAGCCGTGCTGGCTCAGGTGATAGCATTCCTGCTCCTGACAAGCGGTCGCCTGTTCGATACCCAGTTAATTGTAAAAATTAATTAACTTAATTGTAAAATTTTCAATTTCCAGGCTAAGAGGGATACATACATAGTGTTCTGCCCAAGAGCAGGTCTTTCACTGCAATCTCAGCATTCTCCACTCTTTCCTTAACTCGGCTTTCCTTTTTGTATCCGCATACGAACCATTTATTTTTATTTTAATTAATGAATATGGATTTTCATCAAGTAAACACCAACTCAATTGATCATTTATTTTAATATTGCCTATCATCTGATGTATTTTTCTGCCTCTAACTTTCTATCCGTTGACAATTCCCTCTAGGTCATCCGTCAGCAGGCAGTTTCTTCTTAGCCAGTGGCCAATCCAATTTCTTTTCCTCTTTTTTCTTCCTTCGCCCACTCTGTCTAGCACATCTTTATTTTTTTATTTTGTCTGTCCATTTTATACGTTCCATTCTTCTCCTTATCCACATCTCAAAAAGCTTCCAGTCGCTTTTCTTCATTCCGTCATAATATCCAAGTCTCTGCACCATACAATTCTACACTCCACACAAAGCACTTCACAAGCTTCTTCCGTAATTCTTTTGCCAAGGGTCCACAGAAAATGCTTCTCTTCTTGTTAAAGCTTATTTTGCCATTGCTATCATCTGCTTTACTTCTTGACCGCAGTTCATGTTACTACTGATATTACAACCCAAGTATTTGAAGTTCTCCACTTGCTGAATGGCCTCATCTTCAACCCTCATGTTTGTCTTCCTTGATTTCCTTCCTATAATCATGACATTCGTCTTATTTATATGTATCTTCATCCCATAACCCTCGCACCTAAGAGGGATAGTGGTGTAAACTGTCTAATTGTTATATAGTGCAGTGGATTTCTATATTATATTGCAAATCCCTCCGCAATGCATATGCTTAGAAGGCATCTGCTATTGTTTATAGCGATTCGCCCATCGGATGGGAAAGTTAAGCTTGGAGGCCCTATATGCTTTTCGTCTGGAGTGGGCTACATCATGACACCCGGTTTCAACATCTCCCTTCTCTTTAAAAACATCCCTCATACAACACACTTTACACTACACAATGATATAAACATATATTCATCCTGTACTCCTCTCAGTATACAATACAAGAATACATCATCTACGTAAAGTCGTCTACGGAAGTGGTGCGTAAATTGAAAATAGATCCCATTAACACCATCTATCAGCCCAGCGAAGAATTTGAATAATGAAAAATGCAGTGGGTGTCATTAAAACATACTAATCTTACTTTTTTCAATTTCTCTAATTCAGGTATTAGTGTGAATGGTATTTTTGGCCGCGGAGAGCTTGTGGTCATGTTCCTTGCCTCTAGTTCCGAGGGACGCGGGTTCAAATTCGGCCGCAGTCGATGGAATTTTAAGATGGAAAATTCCAAAGAACAAGTCCTCGGGGAGGGACTTTAAGCCGTGGCTCCGAGTCTAAAGTTTTTCAGTCTCGTAAAAGAACCCCAAGCCTGAATAAAAAGGCCCCTGTGCAAAATTTACCGACCTTTTCCATCTAGTAATTCCCATCAGTAATTCCAGTAATCCAGTAGTTACCCACATCGAGGCGCTAGGCCGGCCCCTTATCACTCGCTGATATCTATGGGTAAACAAACGTAACTGAATTAATTTGTCAATAAGTTCCCATTGGAGAGCGTCCAAATCCTGGCACACTGAAAGGAAAGGGCTTAAGAAGAAATGAGAATGTATTGAATATCATTATATTTATTTTATTTTATTGTGTTGAATTGTACTGTATTGTACTTTATATTGCATATTATTACATGTTGCGTTAGATTAGATTATATGTTATATTTTTTGCATATCTCTTAACCATCTGTATACCACATTTATAAAACATTTTTGGACACTTCAAATTCTCTTTTGCAGTTGTGTTAATGTTATCCGTCCCGCGCCGTAGCCGAGCGGTTAAGGTAGGAAGCCTTGGCGCAGAGCTACGGGACTTGCGCTGGTTCGAGTCTC
This sequence comes from Diploptera punctata, assembly GCA_030220185.1. Classification (NCBI taxonomy): domain Eukaryota; kingdom Metazoa; phylum Arthropoda; class Insecta; order Blattodea; family Blaberidae; genus Diploptera; species Diploptera punctata. The sequence goes on from JASPKZ010008136.1 coordinate 1,382,861, forward strand.
CATGGGGGAAGAAATTTTCTCATGGTATTTCGGCCAGTATGGGACCGGTGCCCGCCCAGCATCGTGAGGCAATTGGGTAGCTACAATAAGTAGCGGCTCCAGGTTGTGGAACCAGCTATAACGGCTGGGGAACTCGACATGCTAACCACATGTCACCCCTACACTGGCTGTTGATCATCTACCTCTGTGATTGACACATGTGGATGTGAAGGGCCAGCAGCCGGCTGGTAAAAGGGCAAGCGCTGAAAAGCGGAAAGACCCTCAATCGGTTAATGTTATCCGCCGTGGCTTATTCTTGATATTAACCATCTGAAAAAAAAATCATCTCGAAGGCTTCTCTCTCGATAGTTTCTTAACAACCGTTATTTTCTATTTTCTTTTTGATTTTTTCTCGAAATATTAATTTGAAATACTTTACATGTGACTCGAAAAATTTTTCCAAGTTCCAATCATACACCATGGACATGCCAATAGACGCGAAGCGGTTTACACTATGGAATCACGGTATGCATCTAACACATACACGATATTTGAACTCGCGTTATCAACGAACCTAAAAGCTAACCTAACGCCATTTAAATACTCTAACCTGTGAAAGTCCAATCTAAAAGCTAACCTAACGCAATTTTAGTACTCTAACCTGTGAAAGAATGCACGCTGATTTTATTTAGTGTAAGTTAATTAATACAGACTCTACGTTGGCTGCACTGGAACACAGAATATTCGTTAAAAATGTATTGATATGTTCGTTAGGAAAAATGTAAAAATTACTATAATTGATGGGAAATAATTTTAAAAATGAAACCCTAAGAATAAAATGTGACAGAAGTTCGTGAATTAATTTAAAAAGTCGCGTCACAGGTTGTAAAGCATAGCCTATTAATTAATTAATTTTATCAGAGTACTTTTATCTTTCTTTAACTCATTCGATTAAGTGTTAGTAGAAATAAATTATTTTTTTAAAGTATAGTTTTCGTTAAAAGTTATATAATATAATGGTTTAAATAAAAATATAATTGATTCGTACACTTATATTTTAAATTCCAACCGCATAGGTGTTGTTTTCAGATACTAGGTAGGTTCTGTACTTTCAGATGCATTGTGTTTGAATTATTTAGTCTTTGTATCCAAATGGAGAAATTCGGTTTAGAAAACGATCGATTAGTTTTATATAAACAGAACTTATTCACGCTTTAATGATATTTCAAAAGTGTTTATTAATGCATGGAGAGAGAAATTCCATCTGTTTAAACCTATTACTAATAAAACGAGGCTTTTTATACATTGAAATTAAAAAAAGAAATGATATATTTCTCTTATTTGAATGGTTATACATAGATGACTGAATCATTGACGATGCATCAGTATGTTTCATAGAATAAATACTTAATATTTGAAAATACATTTAGAAGTGTGAATAATGTATATGAATCAAACTATACCGGTGTTTGTTGTCTTATTTAATGACATCCAATATTAAAACACTATAAATATCATTGTGAATTCACAAAATATACAGTGTGTAACAGGACCTATCCGACAAAATGATAGGGGTGATAGGCCATGAAGAGAGGATAATTTTTTGTGAAGGAACATATAGTCGCAAACAAGTCGTTTATGAGTTATGCGCAGATGAATGTGTTCACCATTAAGGGTCGAAATAGAATACAAAATATTGTACACATATAATTTTATTGAAAAAGACATGTTTTTACAATAAGGGTTCAAACAATAAGTGTTTTGACGACGCCAAAAAGAATCCTGCCATGATCGGTCGTGCTGGTCGATCGTTGCTGCGACGATATCGAACATGCAATGAGGCACAGCGTCTTACGGGTGAATACCTTCATCTGTGCATAACCCATAAACGACTTGTTTGCGACTATATGTTCCTTCAGAAAGAAATGATCCTCTCTTCGTGGCCATCATCCTTATAATCTTGTCGGTGAGGTCCTGTTACACTCTGTATATTATGTTTCTCTGTAATGGGTCAGCGTTTCGAATAAGGAGAGTGGACATAATTTCTATTTGTATTTGTGCCATTCTCTCGTAATGAACCTAATATTCTACCTGCATTTTATGGTCCTTATACTTAATAAAAGTCCACCGCTGTGGTCTCGAGGTAGCGTGCTGCCTTGTCACGCAGCGGACCCGGGTTCGATTCCCGGTCGGGACAGGCTCCTGGGTGAGGTTTTTCGGGGTTTTTCCTCATCTGTAAGACAAATGTCAGACAGCTTGGGGCCCAACGGTCCCCGAAATTCATCCGGCCATCATCATCATCCTTATCATTATCACCATCATTCTTCACCGGTGTGGAAAGCAACGGGAAGCTACCACACGGATAATTCCTTGTAAAGCTGCAAAGCATAGCATGAAAATGCTGTGAAAGACCTGTCCTCGGATAGAATTACTATGGATGGATAATTTACAAATTCTCGCCCCGGAGCCGAGCGTTTTAAGGCATAATGCCATGGTGCAGAGCTACGATACTTGTTCTGGTTCGAGTCCCCATGTGGAAAAATTATCTCATGGAATTTTGACCAGTATGGAATAGGTGCCCACCTGGCATCGTGAGTAATTTGGGCAGCTACAATAAGTGGCTACTCTTAAGAAAAGTTAAACTTAAAATTTATAAAACTGTTATCTCCCAATTATATTATACGGTTGCGAAATATAACTCTCGTTTTATGTAACATTTTTGGACGAAAGAGAGATAGACAGGCAAATGGAGATCACTTCCTAACAGTGAACTACTCGTACATTATCTTTATAGGAAACCAGATATAAGATTTATTCAGTATCGTATACAGCGATGGGCAGAACATGTAGCACGAATAGGGAATGAAAGAGGGACATGGAAATTTCTTGTAGAAAAACCAGAGGCAAAGTGCCTAGTCGATAGGCCAAGCATGAGGAGGGAGAATAACTTTAACCATTATTTGAGGGAGGTGGATTATACAGTAGATGATCGGAAAAACAGCTCAATATAGGGATGTATGGAGAGCTTATGCCCACTTGGCCATGAACCTACGGGTTCTATAGTACCAGTTAGTTAAAATAAGTGTGGGCTCCAGGTTTAGAAAACCAGCACAACGACTGAGGGACCCGACATTCTGATCACATGTCACCCCTATACTGACTAGATGATTGTCCACCTATGTTATTAACACACTTTGATATGAGGTCAGCTGCCGGATGGTAGGCCAAGGGCTTTCTAATACTGTCGTGCCATAGAGTTTTATACTTCATAAATGTGGGAATATAAACAAATTAAAATTAAAGAAGTTCGTTATTTTTCTCAGATAAAGGCGCACCCATATTCTGAAGCCCAAAATGTATTTTTTTATGTTATGATATGTATATTTTAAAATGTGCTGAAATGTCTTAACGATTATTGTGTTTATATCCGAGTGTAATTTGAAAATGAATATCAGATGAGATAAAAGGCTTTGAATTTCAGGATATAAGTGATAATTTATATGAGAAAAGCAAGCAATATTTTAAATTTAAAAAAATGCATTATATCTGAATTTATAATACATGAGAGATGGAAACGTATGTGTAAGTAAAGTATAAAGTGTATTACGATGGAATGACTCGTAAACAAGTCTGGCGGACGGAATATGTAGCCGTATGTACTGCATGAGGTCTGTAACGATGATGTGGAGATACTACTAACATATATTGCGCGGACTATTTAACTCATGCCACAAATGCTAGTCAATCACGTTTCAATGAATGTTGTTTTACAACCAATGACAGATGTGTTTCACCTCTTATTCACAACTTAATTTTATTCGTTAAATAGTCCTAACAAAAGCCACTCTCGTTTTCCAAATTCTCTAGATAAATTCACTCCTCACTTCGTGAGTCGTGAATTTATCAATAATTTGGAAATCACTCGTGGCGTTACTTATGAAAATAAGTTATGCTGAAGTTGGATAGCGATTGCTCGAACAAGACTTTTGATGGTTTATGTGAGGAAGACAACGAGTACAGGATTCTTTTAAAAATGTTTAAGAAATTTCACTTTATTTCAATTTTATTTTTATCCGCTTCGTTATTTTTCAAAATTCACTCATTAATGGGTTTGAGTACTGAATGACATCATAGTTTTCTCATTAATTTTTAAATATTTCGCAGAAATGTAGTATTTAGAAAACGCTTATTGATAAAATTAAAAAATCTGGTTATGAAAATATATGAATGGCTACCAATAGGTAAACAAACATAGAACTCAATTAATTACAGTGAATTTCCTTTTGTAATATATTCCCTTGCGTTGAATACAGCAAATCCCAGTAGATGTTTCTTTATTTTTTTGTGAGCGTGTGCTTCTTTGATCGGCCAGCCAGAGTTAAATTCGAATTTCAGTTAATGAATTCTTTCAGTTTTATTGAAGCTTGCTATGATCAACGCAATGGTAATTAAAAACTTGGTGAAATGATTTAGCTTCGTAATTAAACGTTCCCAAAAGTATTGCTTAAAAATGTTTCTCTTTCATCTCAATTTTTATTTTTCGTGCTGTAATGTTTCACTATTTGATCGGGGTCTACTCAGCCTCGTGATCGCATCAAGAAATAAGAAGTAGTGAAATCCTAGACAAAGGTATCTCTTTACGACGGTGGACTAGTGGTTATGCTCCTTGCCTCTGGTCCCGAGAGTCGCGGGTTCAAACCCTGCCGGGGTCGATGTTTTTTTGTAGAGTGGAAAAATTCAAGGAGTAAGTCCTCCGGGAGGGAAAACCGAGGGTTCCGAGTCTGAAGATTTTTAGGCTCGCAATGGTTCCTTAAGCCTGAATAAAAAGGCCTCTAAGCATAATTTATCGAATTTTCCAATCCTAGTACCACCTCGGTTTTCTATATGTCACTGTGAGGCGGAACGCTGACCACTGGCCACTCAATGACATCTACCCGAAAGTAAGTGTAACTAAATTCGTATGGATGAATTTCTCCCCTGTACTGGGAGAGCGCCGTAGTCCAGTAGAGAGAAACGAGGACTAATATGAAGAAGTATTAAATATCATTGTATTTACCCGGTTAGACATATATTACCACGCAGTATAGATATCCATTGCGCCGAGGTCTCGCCTTTCATTTTAACTCGAATAAGTCGTGACGCACTGTTGAATTGTTCCTCAAATTCCCGCCATTGAATTTCGCGGGCGGTGCGGCGGCAAGACTCCATACAAGGTCATATAAGTCGGATTCGGATCGTGTGCAGCTTGTAAACGACTTCTTCTGACCTGCTTTCTGAAGGAATCATTTCCCAGATAAATTGATTCTAGAAGAATTTTCGAACGTTTTATTCAAGAGGGGTCTAGACTGGTATTCTAAATAATTCCGAGTCTGCTCGCATATATGAAGAAATGCGAGGTTCAGACGAGCAAATCTTCCCAAGTAGCGGACTAGAGAAAGTGTAAAAGAATGACGGACAAGAAATGTTATAAGTGAAAACATCTACGATAGTGAAGAACTGAAATTTATAATAAACTGTGAAGAAGAGAATCTGATAGCAGAAAATTTTGTGTTTGTATATGGTGAAGTACTGAGAAGAAAATTTATTTTTTGTAATTATTTCCTTTCCTGACAAAATGGATTCAGTGTTTATCTGAACAGGAAACAAGTTCAGCCACCCCTACCTCAATGCCGTTTTCTGTATTTTTAACCATGCTCGTGGAAAAGGATCACGGTTTAATTATGTGTCACTCAAAAGTTTGTTGCATTAGTACTCAGAGTCCCTGAACCGAGCAGTGGTATTCGATATCTTCTAAGTCGATTGATTTTGTATGGGTCAAGGAAATCAGAGATGGTTGCTTCTTTCGAATGGCAAATTTAATTTTTGGTCCCGTGTCATGGATATTTGTAGCATGTTAATGTAACCTTGGATACGGAAATAATATTACTTTAAACAAGAATCTCTACGGCTTAAGGAAATCGCAGGTTCATCAATACATTTATTAATGACCTCCTTTGGTACTTAAGAAATATCTCCATGGCCCTACAGGCCTAAAAGTCCTATAGTTGGGTTTCTAAACATGAAATTTGGATCCGCTGCTTACTGTAGTTATCCAAGGCCCTCAAGTCGCGGGGTTGACACTGAACTCAAACTGGCCTAAATTATCATGTGAAAATTTTCTTTTCCCATCGTGACTCGAACCAGCGCATGTCCTGTAGCTCTGGGTTAAGGCTATGCTGCCTTAGACTACTCGGCTATGCCACGGGACCCTCTGGCCCCTACTATTATACAAATAAATCCGTTTATAAACGCGGATATCTACTTCCTTAAGATGTATCCTAATATTCTTCCACCTATATATAGGATGAATTTTAATCATACTGACAAACTGCAGTGATCGATTCTTGACTGGAAATGGAGAAAAAGTCCAATGAATAAGTGTCCATAAGTGCATCGTTGCCACGGTAGGTGGCACTGACGAATGACATTATTCTGTCGGGCCACTTGCAGATTACTCTTTCTGTTTTACTTAAGAATGTGATTTTGGCAATAAGACAGATGACGTGTTTTTTGCATGCTGGAGTGCCACCCCATTTCCGCATTACAGTTCACCGACACCTCAATTAAATTAAATCTTCCCCAGACGTTTGATAGGACGCGGAGACCCTGTTGCATGATCTACTAGACCACCAGACTTAAACCCCCTTGATTTTTATCTCTGGGGGCATCTTAAAAGCGTAGTGTATGCTGAACCAGTCCTTGATGTGCATACCATTCAACGTCGCGTCGTGTCCACGTCGCCTATGACACTATTCGGAGAGGGACCGGAATATGCCAATGAATGGGGCAATACATGATACGACGTCTGAATGAGTGCATTTCATCCCATGGAGGTCACTTTGAACATCTGTTGTGACGTGGATGCGTTAATGCTATTTACAGTTTGCCGGGACTATTTGTTGTCGTTGCACGCACATCGCTAATTTCCGGACTCATGTTTATAGGACCTTTTTTCCCTCATTTCCAGTCAGGAATCAGTCCCTGAAGTTTGTCGGTGTAATTACCGTTCACCCTGTATAGTCCTTCATTGTGGTTTTTCCATCAAGTATTTCCAAATAAAAATTTTGAAATCAATTCTGTTCTGACATATTGGAATAACATATATCCTTCACAGTTTTGCTGACTTCATAATATTGATAATATTACGACAACTGTAGGAAATTATATATATATATATATATATAGTGAACCTTTCTCCATTCGCATCCCTTTTGACACCGACTATTCAACTTAGAATTCTACTTTTGTATACTTCCAGCTCGTTTTCTTCATCCAACATGATAAATTTCCATATTCAGCTGAATTCTTAGTATCGCTCTTTTACTCATAGCAGAAATAGATGACGGTAAACCTGTTAAATAAAGAACTCTTTAAATCCGGAATATTTTTTATATTTTTAAACCTTACTGATCCAATTTTTATTTTTTGTTGAAGAAAAGAAAATCTTTATATTTCGGACAGAATTGATCTACAAGAACGGATTTTTATGTTCACAATTTTAGGGTTATTCTGACCGCTAAGGGTAATTTTCCTAAGACTGGAAATCAGACACTTCACTCTAATTATTTTTTAAATAAATGTATTTTTAAAAATTGACGCAGTTGTAAAATTACATACAGTAAGCTGATTATTTAAAAAAATTAAACTTTGAAGTATGCTTATTAAAAATGACACTACGATTTAAAATACTGGACTCAATCTTTTTGTATAGTAAGATTAGAAAATAACTTTGGTCTTTGTCCAAGAATAAATTTCATCAACTTGAGAGTTGAGATTATGAGCTGAGGAATAAGAATAAAACATTGCATCGTGCATCTCTGTTATACGTATTCTGCAAACAAGGCAGACATAGACGTAAATTATGCAAACTGGAAAAGATGGGGGGTAAGTATATATAAAAGTTAAAATGTAGATGTCTCAAATAATTTCGCAGAATCTCTTGAATCAGCAGAAGACATAATTATAATTGGATTAAAAGTCAAAATAAACCGGTCTCATTTTTTTATTCACATTCAAATTATCTTCTTCCATGTTCCCAAGTTCAGATTCAATGAAAGTAATTATTCTAGATTGTGTCACTGGCATTCTTATTAAGTGTTGTACCATTAAGTTAAAATCAGCATATTTACAATTAAGGAAGGTATTTCAATCCAAAGATAGTTCTGACGTCTTTGAAATTTGATGAATTTAATCGATAAATTATGAGACAATTATTTCTCTGATATTTAAAATGTAGCCTATTACAAAAAAAGGTCAGTGGTTATAAAACCATATTCATAGATCATATCTTGGTTATGCCGCCCACTGTAATCCACCTAGGGTTCAACGCTATGTGGATAGTTGTGTTAATGTGGCTATTTTCAATTTAGGCACCACTTCGGCAGATCACTTTGCATAATGAATTATTGATATAGAGATGATTATAGGATGAGTATATTTTTAAGTGTTGATGTAGTAAAGCTGTATAGTATGATAGATGATAATGAAGAGAAGCGAGAAGCTGAAACCCGTTTCCGTGACGTATCCAATTCTTTTCGAAAAGCACCAAGGGGACCGCCAGGCTTAACTTCCCCATCTGACGGACGAATCACTTTTAACCGTTTAACATTCCTTCTCAACATGCGTAGTGCTGTGGAGTTCATGAATTAAACCAAGCATCTGGTGCACAATCTAGCGGCTAAAAATTGTACACTACCACCCCGTCTAGCCCCAGGTATCGAACCCGCTATTTTCTAAGCAGGCGCAACTTCACTTTTTTGTTTGCATGTAACCTCCCATTCGAACCCGAAATACTGTCGGACGTGAATTAATAGTGTTTAATGTGATTCTTCGTCGTCTAGTGGTCATGTTCCTGACTCTAGTCCCTGGTATCATGGGTTCAATACCGGCCAGGGTCGACGGAATTATGGGATGGAAAATCCAAGTGAGCAGTCCTCCGGGAGAAACTTTAAGCCATCGGTCCCGAGTCTGAAGATTTTCAGGCTGTTAAAATAACCTCAAACTTGAATGAAAATACCTCTGAGCAAAATTTAACCCATCCTCCCCGATCCAAGTAATTCCATAAGTTCCTACTATATGTCTCCTCGAGGCGATGTACTAATCACATGTCACTCTCTGACATATATCAACTAATAAGAATAAATAACTAAATTAATCTCGTAATAGAAACTTCCCACTAGGAGAGCATCCATGTCCCGAGCGGGAAGAATGGGAATCAATAAGTTTCTACAACATATTTACCGAAAGTAAACGTTCTAAGAACTTGGAATTATTTAACTATTGCGAGAAGTTAATTCCAGATCAACTAAAACTAAAATTGCTACTGAGTTTATTTTGACAGTAATATAATGTACGGTTAAAAACTATAAAATAGTTACCTTGTAGGTCCGTCTCCTCAACTGAAGTTATTTTATAGTTTTTAACCGTACATTATATTACTGTGAACTAATACCTCAACGGAAACTTATCATGAATTTTATTTTGACATTGAGATATGTGTTTGTTTCTTTATGACAAAGGGATATATTAACTTGCTGATCCATCAAATGTCTAGCTTCCGGATACGTGTTTCGTTTTTACTTTGTAATTATTTTATTTATTTTCGAAGCCTGATATTCAAATTTCTGCTGATTTTCCTTTGGTAGAGTATCACCTTTTAGGATAATAGGCACTTCATAATTTAGTAATTCTTTATGTTTAGTTTACATAAATTTACTTGAAGCTAATATTATTTTTTAGAACATCACCATTCAACTAACTAACTAACTCACTGGCACTATATAACCAGCAGGTTCATGGCCGCACGGACATAAGCTATCCACACATCCCTATCCTGAGCTAATGTTTTCCAGTCATTCCCTGTGTAATCCACTTCCCTCAAATCATAGTTAATGTCATTCTCCAACCTCATTCTTGGTCTGCCAACTGAGCGTTTTCCCTCTGGTTTTCCTACAAGAAGCTTTCATGCACGTCTTTTATTCCCCATTCGTGCAACATGTTCTGCCCATCACAGTCTACCGAGACTTACCTGTTCTTATTATATCTGGCTTCCTATAAAGAACCTGTAATTCACTGTTACTCAGTGTTCTCTATTCACCTGTCTGTTCGTCTCTCTTTAGTCCAAAAATTTTCCTAAGAACTTTATTCTCAAATACTCGTAATCTCCTTTCCTCCCTTAAAGTAAGAGTCCACTATTCAACTAATAGAAAAAAATTAAATTGTTTAACAACGTCCGCCTAGAGTGACATTAGCGTTTGACGTCGCTGTGATTAATTAACTAGGGGAAAGAATATTGCGAGTAATATGTAGTCATCTCTCTGGCGTTATATGGCCATTGGATATGGAAAACGTATTTCTAGCAAAATGTTTCACTTGTATGTAATTATATGTAACAATGATTTTGTTAAATTGCTATTCCGTGCATTACATTTGCTAATTTTTCGCTTGAGATAGCACTGAAATTGGCATTGCATTTAGTTTGATTCTTATTTTGGAATCACAAATCGCTTTTAAATGAAGATATGGACTGAGCTGTTAAACTATAAGCAATAATTATAAGACGGAACCACTCTAGCAAAGCGTGAGAATCTACACAATGGAATATCTGTAGATGTTGCATGGATTGTATTACACTTGCTTTGTTCTTTACAAGTAACCCAACCTCAAGCAAAGGCAATATCCTACAAATAATGGATACGTGTTTTGCGTACATTAAGCCCTACAATGGGCACATCATAAATCATATCTTTGCAAGAAGCACGGAAAGTCATGATCGTTCAGTGCTGACAAATATAATATCTATCGTTATACTGATATCATGTTTGCCCTTCCAACAATATTACACTATATGATCAGAAGTATAGGGACACAAATGAATAGCATTGCTACATCCAAAATACGAAATTCACATCTGTTTGCATAATGACAACATGTTGTCTATTGTTCTGTACTACAATTAATAGCAATATTATTAGATTTGCAGAGTTCGTTATCGAGATGGAATGATAATATGTGCCCACATAAACAATAAATCTATTAGAGAGATTTCGAACATTCTGAAGTTGCTAAATCAACCATTTCAATGTCGTTTCAAAGTAGAAACGTGGTGGTATTAACAAAAGTAAAGAGTGACTATATGTTATATAGGTAAGAAATCGTCGGTCGTTGAAGAGAGTGATGTCTAAAAATCATCGATTCTTGGGTCAATCAGCCACCCAAGAATTCAACTATTCTACCAATAACGAAATTTGTAAGGTGACTTTTCGTTGCGAATTGAGATAATTGGGAATATAATTGCCGGAGAGCTGGATACAAAACGAATTACTAAGTGTCGGCTCCCGTGGTGTAAAGATTACTGTCACTGGACAGTGGACCACTTGGAATCTGCGATTTCTAGCAATGAATCAAGCTATACGCTGTGACAAGTCTGGAAGGACATGGTTAAGGCGAATGAAATAGACACATTTTCTATTAGCCTGTATTGTATCAAGAGTGAAATTTGGAGGTGGTGGCATTATATTTTGATGTTTTTTCTTATTGAACGGGCTTGTTTCCATATTAAAACTGAATAGCAATCTAGACACAAATGGTTATGAATGCACCTTGAATGTTGTTTTACTGCCTACCTTAGAATATTAGTGTAGTTATTACCTTTGTTTGTACAAGGATGATAATGTGTAATGCCACAAAGCAAGTTCTACAGGGATGCGATTTGGAAACTATAAAGTTCAGGAAAGGGATTGGCCAGCATAGAGTCCTGAACTCATTCAAATCGTACACCTATCGGATAAATTATGACGTTGACATCGCTCCGGATCGCAACGACCCTCTTATTTACCGCCCGTTTTTGCAGCTCTGCATGAAAAATGGGCTGCCATTCTTCCACAAGCTCTCAGATATCTACTGGAAATACTTAATGCTAAATTGAAGGCTGGTATGAATGCAATGTGTGGACCCAGACTTATGAAGGTTCAGTATCTGAATATTTCAAGAGGAACGGCCAATTATAAGCTTTGTTTCTGAGTGTTCCTGTACTTTTGAGGATACTGGACTTCAATAGTTTTAAATGTTGCTATATTATATAGCTATGGACTTGAATGCCATTAAGTGGCCCTGTAGTGAATTAACGGACTCCGTGGTACATTATTTTGGCCATTCAATGAATGCGTGATGGATAGTGAGTACTCTGTTTTTACACATTGGTGTGGCTGACGAGAGATGAGATAAGAACGGATAAGTTGAGGATATTAGATAGGAAGTCGAGTATTAATAACTTGTTTGTTTTTTTCTCATTAAAACTTCGTAGTGAGGGTAATGGTGAGAGGAACCTTTAAGTGTAAAGTTTGGTTTATCTGATGGTAGTTAATTTTGCTGTTATTTCCATTTCTGAAATGGTATTTTGAAGAGTTGATTCTGGACATCAGTACACGGAGTAAAATTATTGGTCTTTTTTGTATTGGAGCAGCATATTTGGAAACTTCATTTGCTCATTCTTTTCCCGGCATACCTACTTAGGTTGAAATCTAGTTTCTTAGTAATTCAAAAATCCAGCAAGATACTTTATAACTTCTTCCTCTTAATTGAATCGTATGCCTTTTTGAAGTTTACATATAGCATAGATGATGCACAGTGTCATTATATTCCCATTTATTAAAAAATATCTGTCTTATACTAAAAATCTGATGACATATTTCTTCTAAATCTGCATTGATGATGTTAGCCCTCGTTTCTAATATTGAATATCAACTGTAATAAGCGTCAAATTCAGTTTTATTTTTAATGTATAAGCTCCTGTTTTAATATCACGGAATTAGAAACTCGCTCATTGCGCACAGTGGGGAAAATAGCTAGTCCAGGAGTGCAAAAGTAAATTTCTCCAGATAACTACTCTTTTGTTGACCTATTGTATTTCAAACACGTTAAATTAAGTAAAACTAACCAAACAAAACTAATTGAATTTTTCATAAATAATTTATTGAAAAAATATGTTGTAACAACAAAAATTTAACAAAGCTTAAGAGTCATTAATTTCAAACATTAAACATTAATATAATTTTTTTTATCATTTTCGGTATCGTCCGATACTATTATTATAATTTTTTATTTCGCTGTCAAAGATATATTTCTTAACGTAATTGCTTTTATGAAAAAAGAGGGCTTGAAGAAAATAATAGTGAGTCCCAAAAGTCAGTGTTTGTGCTTAGACGGGAACATGCCCTTGAATTATATTGTCTGCACATCCGTAGTTTCTTGTTACATGATTAAAGTGATTCTTTCGAGAGCATTGCTATTAGAAGAACAGCAGTCTTCAAAAATATCTGCTCCATGGATTTGTATCCGGTGTACACTGGAAGGCATTTATTCCCAAGTGTAAAGACTCACGTACAATTTTGCAGTTTCTGTTGTATATTCTTTTAATTTGTTGGTATTAATATTTAATTCATTAGAGAGTATATTATATATTACACCGAACCGTCTGATGTGGTCTCGATTAATTCCTGTGATTAGGGATACTTTGTCAAAATTTCTAAAAAAAAATCTGGCTGTATTGACATCAATAATAGTCTCATAATTAGGCATTTGTATGTCTACTAAAGTGCCTAATTATGATATTAGTTCATTCTGGATGTACTTCCTTCTTTCACTGTATTTATTTTTGTCTTCATTGTCTCTAATTTGCCATTTACAAATTTCAATTCGATAGAAAATATGCAAAAGACATTCCAGTCAACGCGTATAGATTTGCAAAGTGGAGTATCCGTATAAATACCTTTGAATCTCACTGCGCCGTTTTTCAAGTACGTGTAATTGGTTCACATTTTTTTAAATAGCGCCACATATCGCACAAGGAGGGCAAGGCGTCTCCGTGAGCGCTCCAGACGTCTTTCCGTCATTCATGGTTATGTCGAAATTGAAATCAACACATTACAAAGAATTACTTCTGTTGTCTCCAATATATAGATTTGTTCCTCTATAGTATTAAACTCTTCTCTTATGAGATGTGGAGACTCTTGTTCAAACCTGATTTTGATGGGGCGACAAAATCTTGCTGAGGATGGCGATGAGTTTTGCCAGATAACTTGGTTGTTTCGTTTCATTATTAGTCAAAGAAGAACTAAACATACGATGAACAAGAAGGAGCCAAAGTCATCAGAGAATTGAAATCTTTCTTTATAAGCGGAATGTCCCGAACTGCCATCGTATCCACATTTTATGGTTAATGTCATGCCTGCACCTTCACAGCCGCGTTCAAATAACACTGGTCAACATGATTTTTGTCTTATGAGTACCAATAGTTGTATTTAATTCAGTTTTTATCGTGTGTTCAAATATGTATTCGGAATTTCTCCATCACCCACAAGTTTTTTTATTTCAATTTCAATTAATGGATTTAAATAATTATTTTTTAATAAACGTTTTTTTCGTCCATTTGTCCACTGTAAAATAAAACCAAATGAGCTAACTCATGAGATTTCAGCCATGGAAAAGAGATATCAAGGCAAATGGAATCCTAATATGCTGGCCGATTATTGTTGGACCATCAAAAGGGATGCTCCACAGGCGAAATATAGCAGAAAATCGTCATTTCTTACTTTCTAGGGGAGTCCAAATGTTCGAATATTGTGTAGTTACGATTATAGAAAATATTAAAGTGTTTTAAATGATAAATTCCTGTCTCTTGGAAACCCTGAGTGTTGGAGAAGAATCGATATCGTATTTTAATTCAGGAGAAAAAATACTATTAGAATCACATATTTTTCTTTCTGAGACAAAAAAAAAGTTTATTTTTTGTTGCTCAGTGTAATTTGCCTTTTTTTGTATGGTCAACAAAGTCTTGCGAAGTAACCTTTGCGCATGTTTCAATAATTTTAATTGTGGTTGGCTCTGGGTAACAAGCCTCTTTTGCCCTAGCTACATTTGTAGAGCTGGGATAAGTACTCGTATTTGCATCACAGTTTTTTATCTCCTTGTTGCATTTAAATTATATTACTTTTATGATAGCTTCCGTCAATGAACAAAGCTAAAGCTTCTTCGGGTGAGTATGGGATTATTTTGGAGCTTTCCCTATATATTGTTAAGTCACATTTTTTTTAATATTTCACACCAAATTTAGCAGCATTTCTTCTTCCAGCTAAATGCAAGCTACAACTTGCAGCAAGTGTAATTTTCTCAGCCAAGGCACTTTCCATAAGGGATTTAATTTTACGCCGATTTTGCCACAGTCATTTTTTAGAATCTTTCCTTGGGCGGCCTTGAACTGCTTGAGAGTCGGAATGAGTAAAACATTTTTTGAACTGAATTCCTGTATCAGGTCAGCTATTTTCAGCTTCTAAAAACCTTTCCAGTACGCGACTTATGTTTTGCACATTTGCTGTGACGTCTGGTTGTGAAAATTTTAATATTTCCTACTGAATTCTCAGAGACGACTATTTTGTCATTAACATGCCGTAACGTTTTTGAACATATTCTAAGACGTTGGAGTTTTTATATGCTAATTCATGCTTATCTCGACAAACTTCCAAAAATCCCTCCTAGATATAGCCGGCGTTCCAAGAAAATAAATACATACGTTTATGTAGTTCACCGGGTGCAAATGGTTTGTATGTAAATGCTGTAGAAATTGAATATTTGGATGATTTTCTAAACACTTAGGTCTACATTAAAGTGTATGTAGGTGAATTTTGTAGCGGGGTGAGAATGAATACATATTTTCTATTTAAATGAAAAGGTAGGTGTATGTATATTAAATTGTTGTGTATTAATTTTTCTATAGTTACCTTCAATTACAGTTGCCATTGACGTTGAAAATTAAACAAAATTTTAAAAATTGTTATAACCTTACTCTGTGATAGTTTAAACAAAACTGAAAATCAACATCAGTACTACTTTATTTATACTCAGCTGTAAACAGCTGATTTTAAGAGAGTGAGGAGCTTTGCTATCATATTTCAAGACACTTGTGTTCACAATCCTTATCATAGAGATCTTCTAATCGTACCTTGAATTCTGGACTTTTGAACCCCTAGATGTTTTCTCCCCCCTACTGTGCGGCATTAGGTTACCACTATCACGGATTTAGGAACCATATCACGTACTTAGGAATCTTGTCTTGGACAAAATAATGAGGATTTTTGAGACAACTGTATATCACTTTGTTGTGAATTCGATCAAAAAAATATCGTGTAAGTTTCATACTATGTTCCTCTAGTTCACGTTTTTTTATTAGGAAATGTACACTCAGTTGAGCATTAGTGGTGGGACAGGACACACACCCAGACCCAAGGTGGGGATTTAAAATCCCTTACTCCGCCGGGAATCGAACCCGGAGTGGAAGGTAGGGACTCTACCGACTACGCCACGGCGACAGACATCTAGTCACATTTTGCCACCATTGTATAAAATGTTGCAGTTATCCAAAAATGTAAAAAAAAAAACTATCACGGAATTACGCAACCTTACTCTATTACAAAATTACAAAAATCAGACTATAAATAGGTTTATAACTTATTTTTTTCCACTTACTGACTTGCCTCCCTTTTTCTCCGTAATATTTAATATGACCGTATATCTAATACGTGGTATCTAAATTACAGGCATGTAAAATTACAATATGTTGTATAGATATTGCAAGGTTAATTTTTGGTTTTATTTGAATGTAGTATATTTTTGTTAGGTAGTTAATTCAGATTAGTTCTAGTTTCACATGTTAAATTGCTCGTTATATAACACTGTTCGTATGTCGGAGTGAATTGTTCTCCCGTAGTAAAAACTGTTTTGATTAGAAGAGAAATTATTTTAGTTAATTAAAAATAAACAGAAGAGCTTTTATATACCGGGCAACATGCTGATACGAATCTAGTGGTTATTGCATCTCGGTGCCTCTGGCTTATAATCCAGTAATAAAATAATGCAAATCGTCAGGTGTAAGCATGCAAATAGTCACTAAAAATAAACAAGAATAATACAAACAGTTTTATGCGTACACTGCATGCGACACCTTTCATGCACAATTCCTCTCTTCAAACTACAAAAAACAAGCCACAAGATAAAGAGCACTCGCATTAATATGACAAATTTTCCTCAGGAAGAAAACTTATTTTTAGTCCCTTATCCAGGTCACAACAAAGATTTTATTTTCGCAGTCTAATACAAAGTTAGCATGATCTAGTGGTGACGTACTTGCCGAGGACGGAGCGCGTATGGTTTCGATCCTAGGTCAATACAAGAATGAAGGTAGAGTTTTGTTTCTATGTGTTTTTCACCTCTATCATAAATTCTACATATAGCTTATAAATTATAAACTAGTATCTTATTCTTAGTCTTTCTCAACTATCAGCAGTATAATTTTTATAAGAGGCCTTTCGAAAACAATGTTTCATCTTCTGTTTGTAATTTGGTTTTCGATTGTTGTTTTCGAAAGGTCTCTTATAAAAATTATACTGCTAATAGTTGAAGTAGACTGAGAATTAGGTTCTAATTTATAATGTAAAAGCTTTATATATATAGTGACCTCAACGGAAATTCATAATCTATTTTAAAAATCTTAACACAAATTCTAGTCAATCTGTAGGTCCAAACAGTCAGCGAGTTTCAAATGGCCATCATTATTGCTTGTATATCATTCCCCTTGTTCTGTATGAATTAACAAAGGCTGTTAAATAAACAATGATCATTGTTTTTACTGCTGTAATTTAACACTAAAAATTTTGGATTTACGATATTTCATGGTTTAAAGCGTCATGAACAAGTGGCACAATTTCTAAGGTAATTCCCACATGTTCCCGTAAGTAAGTTGTGTATCTGCACACACAACATAAACTGGCCAATAATACAGAGACTAAAATTTGTATAGGAAAATCGGTAGAAAATGCATACTAGGCCAAGAATGAGGTGGCAGAATAATATTGACCATGATTTGAGGTTAGAAAAAAATTAGCTCAGTATAGGGATGGATAGATAACTTACATTTGCGCGGCCATGAACCTCCTGGTTAGATAGTGCTAATTAATAAGTTATTATTATATGACAGATAAGTATATATACATACAGTAGAGCCACGGTTATCCGAGGCCCGACCAACCGAGTTCCGGATAAGCCGAGTAGTCCAAAAAACCCCGTTTTACTCGGTAGAAGCATTGGAATATAGTGCTGCGGAAAGTAGTGTAAAAGTAGTGAAACTGAAAGTGATAATGAAGACACTGGAATGGAGGATAAGAAAATCAGCCACAATGAAGAATGCAAAGCGATAGAAAGTGTTATCGAGTACCTAGCTCAACAATCAGAGACAACTTCAACTCAGCATCTACTGTTACGACGATTGCTTCAAATGGGGCAAAGAAACGAGAGAATTCCGTTAAACTGAAAACACTTATGGACTTTTTGATGAAATAACTTTTTTAACTGGAACATGTATTGTATGTACTGTATGTATTTTTATTTCTTAATACAGTAGATTAATTTTACCAGTTTACCATGCGTTTCCATCTCGATTTTTGACAGAGTCCGTATTACACGAGTTTTCGATTGACCAAGGAACCTTTGGTCCACATTACCTCGGATAATCAAGGCTCTACTGTGTGTATATATATATATATATATATATATATATATATATACTATAATTATAACATCGATAAAGCATCACTGCTATAAAGTAAAAATATACTCTTTAATTTGCTTACTTGTCATAGTCAGCTACTAGGTGGCAGTGAAGACAGAGTTCTCGCGACATCTAGTAATTATGGAGAATATAATATCTATATAAGAAAAATAAGTGTATGAATTGGATTCACCTGGTGGTATAATGCATAACACGCAGGGGTACCAACCCAGAGATCCGGGTTCAAATTCCGTTCAGGCATTTATTTTCCTTATCATGTCTATATATATATATATATATATATATATATATATATATATATATATCATGTCTATATATATATATATATATATATACAGTAAATCTTGTTTAATCCGGAACATGAAAAATGCGGAAATCTGTCCACTGTGAACAAATGTATTGGTCCCGGCAAAATAATAGTAATTTTACGTGTATTTAATTTGTATAAAACGGAACCTGTCCAACGCGAAAACGGAATGATATTTATACACAATCCATGAAAAAACGTTTATAAGGCGGAAAGATAGCGTGAGAAATAAATTAGTTTCCACTTCATTGATTACTGTTAGGCGAATTAACAATAGTGATGATTCCAGCCGCCGGGTGAAGTAGAGTTTCTATCTGTATCTGGAATTTTCTTTCCGCCTCATTGCATAACCGTTTTGCGAAATACATGTTGGTTTAACAAATATTTGGCGTGTGACATCTGTCTTACAAATAATCAGTGCACTATAAAATCTTAAATTAGTTTAAGATCTGAGACCTATTGTATACGTATTTTCACAGGTAACGTTCTGAATTTACGTTACGGAATATACATGGCGAAATCGTATGTATCATTGCCATTAAACGAAAATGTGAAAGTGATTGAAGAAAAAGAAAAACAAACTCTCAGTACGCGAAATAATGACTAAATTTAAATGTGGAAAAATCCAAATTTATGAGATTTTAAAACACAAAGAAAAAATAATGAATGAATGGATGCAAGGGTATGGTCAAATCAAGACAATATATATATATATATATATATATATATATACACTGCTCAAAACAATTAGAAGAACACTTGTAATAAATTGAATAAGTAATTGTTTTTTAAAGCTGTGATACTGAAAGTTGGACAATATGTAAATTGAATTATTAATTTTATCATTGGATACAAATTTTAAAGATCCATGGCCTAAATACAGAGAAATTGCCTCAAATAACAAATATAGAGAAATTTTTTATTTTGGAAGGCACTGGCCACTTCTGATTGGTAAGCTTCCTGATGTTGCTACAGTGACGAATGTTGATTATTGCCTTGTTTATTGAAGTCTCTGACAAAATGAGGCATTCAAATGAGTTTGAAGTGTATCATGCTCTATATCTTTTACGACAAGATCAATCTCTGCGACAAGTGGCTAGAGAGCTTGGGGTTTCTCCTTCCATGGTGTCCAGGTTACGCAACAGGCACAGAGAGGCAGGTTAGTATTGTAGAAGACGTGGCCAGGGCCGTAAATTTAAAACAAGCCCCTAGGATGACAGATTGTTGTTCTTTCTGCTCTTCGACAGCGTACAAAAACTGCAAAAGTCCTGCAGAATGACCTTCATATGGCTTCCGGAATCCGGGTTTCAGACCAAACCATAAGGAACAGATTAAGGAAAGAGAATATTCGTCCAAAAAGGCCCGTTAAAAAAACACGCTTAACAAATGGGCATAAGGCAGCAAGACGTACGTATGCTGAAAACCATGGTGATTGGAACCTGAACCAGTGGGAATCTGTGCTCTTCTCGGACGAATCCAGGTATCGTCTTGCACGTTGTGATGGTCGATTGAGGGTGTGGGGACGGCCAGGAGAAAGATTTTCTGCAGATTTTCTGTACAGGAAATTGATAGATTCTGAGGAGGTTCCATAATGGTGTGAGCCGGAGTTATGTACAACAATCGTATGGACCTTGTA
This sequence comes from Diploptera punctata, assembly GCA_030220185.1. Classification (NCBI taxonomy): domain Eukaryota; kingdom Metazoa; phylum Arthropoda; class Insecta; order Blattodea; family Blaberidae; genus Diploptera; species Diploptera punctata. The sequence continues at coordinate 1,403,441 of JASPKZ010008136.1, forward strand.
CTTGTTCCCCAGCGACTGAATGCTGTCCGGTATATCGAGCACGTTCTGGAAGAGCATGTAGTACCTGCTGCCATTGAAGTAGGCCCTGGATTTCTGTTTATGCAGGATAATTCCAGGGCACATTCTGCGGCTGTCACCAGGGATTTCCTGAGGAGGAATGAAATTGAGGTAATGGAGTGGCCAGCGGTCAGCCCAGACCTCAACCCTATTGAACACTTGTGGGATGTTCTAGACAGGAAGATCAGGAACCGACATCAAGCTCCACAAACTCTGCAGCAACTTGGAGATGCTCTGAAGGAGGAATGAGAGAATATCCCGCAAGAGGAAATCCAGAATCTTATTGGGAGCATGCCACGAAGGTGCCAAAGTGTCATCGAATGTCGTGGAGGCCATACACGATACTAACTCTATATAACGAGTGTTTAACTTTGAAAAATAAGCACAAGATTCAATTGCTTACATAGCGGAATTATTTGAAAAGTTAATTGTCAGCGTTATTCATTTTTTTTTATTGACATGAGCAATAAATAAATAAACAAATAACCACAAATAATGCACTTTATTAATTTCATGTTTGTACCTTTATCCAATGAAAAAATATTTGCATATTTCATAGTGTTCCTCTAATTGTTTTGTGCAGTGTATATATGTAATCTCCAAATTTCCGGACCGATGTTCCAAAGTCAAGCCTTAGATTTTGCTATTACCCTAGGGAATAACGATTTGAAGGCATATTCAGGTTGGTTGTGGACTGCTTTAAAAGACGACTTATTGTAGTGTGGAATGAAATTTGCGGGGAATCAAAGGATGTGGACGAAAGTGTAGTTAGTGAGTGGAAATCGAAACTGCATACTTTAATTTCATGATACGCGCCTAAGGCTCAGTTTCACCAACAGAGGTAACTGTATTACGTCAGTTTTCCCCATGTATAGTATATAGCTAAAACTGGCCTAATACAGTTTTCCCCGTGTATAATGCATAGCTTAAACTGGCGTAATACAGTTACCTCTGTTGGTGAAACCGACCCTTAGAGTCGGTTTCACCAACAGAAGTAACTGTATTACGCCAGTTTAAGCTATGTATTTTATATGAGGAAAACTACCGTAATACAGTTACCTCTGTTGGTGAAACTGACCCTAAGAGACATTTTTTAACGCTGACGTGCGTTACCGTCGAAGTCGCTCTTACATAATATACTTCACGTTCCAACAGCAGCGGAAATACAATTAATCCAAAGTACATAAAAAGACATATATGGTGCTCTATAATCTAAGATTTTTATAATGCGGAATGTTGTCTAATGTGGAAAAAATGGTGTCGTGCGTTTCCACTTTGAACAAGTTTTACTGTAAATCTATCAATCCATTTTAATTCTGCCCGATTTTCATGGCATTTTCATGCTATGCTTTGTAGTTTTACTGGGTAATTACAGGTGTGGTAGTTTCTCGTTGCTTTCAACGCCGGTGAAGGATGATGATGATAATGATAAGGATGAAGACCGGATGATTTTCGGGGACTTTTGGGCCCTAAGCTTCTTGACATTTGTCCTACAGGTGAGGAAACCCCCCAAAAAAAACCTCACCCAGGAGCCTGTCCCGACCGGGAATCGAACCCGGGTCCGCTGCGTGATATGGCAGCACGCTGCCTCGAGACCACAGCGATGGACTTATTGTATGTATTCATTCATAGTGTTCTGCTCAAGAGCAGGTCTTTCACTGCAAACTCAGTATTCTCCACTCTTACCTTAACTCAGCTTTCCACTGTATGTATATGTGTATATATATATATATATATATATATATATATATATATATATATATATATATATAGTGGAAAGCAACGGGAAGCTACCACACCTACAATTCCCTAGTAAAGCAGCAAGCATAGCATGAAAATGTTATGATTGCAGTGAAGGACCTGCCTTCGGGCAGAATTACTATGGCTGGATATATATATATATATATATATATATATATATATATATATATATTTGTGTGTGTGTGTGTGTGTGTGTATGTGTGTGTTCAGTATATAATTTCGAAAAAAATACAATACTCTAAAGATGTATAATAATAATAATAATAATAATAATAATAATAATAATAATAATAATAATAGGAATAATAAGAATACACCCTCAGGGGTCCACATCTAGGTGATATGTGGATGGCGACCACAAGGTGCCCAAGCTGAGCAAAACATTTCTTCCACTTGCGTTTTGCACTCTTTTAACTTCACTATCTAACCTCTCTTGGTTAACTCTTGTTTTTTTCGACCCCGACGCTATTAGGGCTTCTGAGGGCTAGGGAGTCTTTCCTTTCTTCCATTTCTTCTTTCCTTTATTTTCTTTTCTTCTCCAGAAAAGCCTGACCAGAGGCTATAAGATGGCAGCCCCATCACTGGTCTTGCCTTCCTTTGGCCAGCAACCAATCGAAGGGACTATTATTATGCTTTCAAGTCTTATTCGAGAATTTCCCGGAAGGATCAAACTAATGACGACCAAAGCATGAAAAAGGACAACTCTTGGAAGAAAAAAAATATTTTGCTTTTTAGCACATGGAATATACAAGGGATTAACTATAAAGATGATCAATTAGATGATATATTGTGCAAAAAGGGATTTCATTAGCTGTAATATCAGAAACAAAAAAGAAATTACAAGGCACCAAAGAAACTCAAAATTACATTCAGTTTTATAGTGGTGTAAAAAAACATATTCATGCACAAGCAGGAGTAGCCATTATGATTCATAAACTATTTAGAAATTCAATACATAGCTATACTTTTTGGAATGAAAGAATAATTCAAATCCGAATAAAATTACCTCTAGGATACGTAACAGTGATAGGTATATATGCACCTGTAGAAGGAGATGAAGAAGAAAGTGAAAAATTGTATCATGACTTCCAGAAAGTTATCTGCACAATTAATAATAATGATATGATTATAATTTTGGGCGATTTAAATGCCAGAATTGGTAATACTAAATTTGATACATATGTAGGACCATATGGAGAGCAAACCTGTAATAGAAATGGCTTACGGTTAATTGATTTTGTCATGTTTAATCAATTCACAATAATGAACTCAGCATTTATCCACAATGATAGTCACAAATATACATGGGAAGCCAGGGATCTTAAATCAATAATTGACTATGCTATATGTAATAAAAAATTAGCATCTAAAGTTCTTGATACAAGAGTTTACAGAGAACCTGAAATCGAATCAGACCATTACTTACTTGTTTGTCCAATTCGTTTGCCACCGAGATGGAAAAATAAAAATAAAATTAATAATGTAAAATTTGAAAAAGTGGACTATACTTATAAAGTAAGTCTTTTCCGAGATCCCACTATTACCTGGCTATACAAATATAGATTAGATCGTCTAGTTCAAGAAACACCGGTTGGCGAAAATATTGAAGAAGAATGGCTTGCTCTACAAAGTATTTTGACACAAGCAGCAAATGAAAGCCTGGGTATCAAAACTAAATGGAATTGAAAAAAAGGACTACGGATATGGGATGAAAGCATCAAAAATGTAATTGATGATAAACGTGAAGCATACAAAAAATTTCTGTCTACAAAAAAAGATGAAGATAAAGTAGAGTATCATAGGAAGAGAGCCATAGCTAAAATTGAAGTTCGCAAAAAACATAGACAAAGCTGGGAACAATTTGTCCCATTTTTGGAAAATATCACTAGGCCTCAATCAAAAATATATAAAGTTTTAAAAAATTTAAATAATGATTCAAGAGAAAATGCACATTTAAATTGTATGTCTAAAGAATCTTGGCTTAACTACTTTCATCATTTATGGACACAAAAGGATAATTTATTACAAATACCAATCTCTAATAACACTGCTTTGGAACAAATTTCTATAGATGAAATAACTGATGTTGTTAAATCATTAAAAAGCAACAAATCTCCCGGAGAAGACCACATTAATCAAGAATTATTTAAATTTTCAACTAAAAATTTTTTAGACAGATTTCTTATTCTCCTTAATATGATATGGGAAGGACAAGAACCACCACATAGCTGGAACAAATCCATTGTAATACCAATCTTCAAAAAAGGAAGTCGCCAAGTCAAAGATAACTATCGTGGAATTAGCTTGTTGAACTCTGGATATAAAATTTATGCTAATATAATTAAGAATAAATTGAGGAAAATTTATGAAAATATAATTGGAGAAGAGCAGAATGGATTTCAGAAAGGGTAGATCTTGTAAAGATGGATTCTTTACTCTAAAACTACTATTAGAAAACCACAAGGAATTCAATATAGAAACTCATATCGCCTTCGTTGACTTCATAAAGGCTTTTGACAAAGTAGACAGAAATATATTACTACAAATTTTAGCTGATGATAACGTTCCACAACAATATATTACTAATATCTTCAACATCTATAAAGATAATGAAATCTCTGTTAAACAAGATGGCAAATTATCTTCTTCGGAAAAGATCAACACTGGAGTAAGACAGGGATGTGGACTTTCACCGGTGCTTTTCATTATATACATGAATAAATTAATAAATGAATGGAGGAAAACACAACGAGGATATATACCCATCAATAGGAACCTCAAACTCGATGCTATTCTTTTTGCAGACGATTTAGCTCTTCTGGCACTTTCCGAAAATGATTTGCAACGATCAATTTATAATTTACAAAAATAGGTGCCAAATTTAATATGGAAATATCAATTAACAAAACTAAAATTATGGCATTTCATGGGAAGGACCCCATACAAAGTAAAATCTGTCTCCAGAATAAAATTTTAGAGAGATCTAATCAATTTAAATATCTTGGATATTACCTCTCTATCTGGGATGAAAAGGATATCCCTGAAAAAGTTACTAGTTGTAATACAAGTTTAGGAATTATTAATCAAGTTATGAAACCATCCCTTGTACAAAAAAACACCAGATTACGTTTATATAACACTTTGGCTAGACCAGTGTTGACCTATGGTAGTGAAGCATGGACACTAAAAAACAACATGAAAGCAGAATAACGGCTTGTGAAATGAGATTCATGCGCAGAACAGCGGGTTACACCAGATGGGATCGGAAAGGAACACCGATATCTTAAAAGAATTGAAGACTACGCCAATTTTGGAATATATTAAACAGTACCAACTAAATTGGAAACACCATCTTGAAAGAATGAGTTCAAATCGGATCCCCAAAGCTGTTTATAATTATATACCAAGAGGACGAAGATCACTGGGCCGTCCTATGAAACGCTGGAGGGAAAATTTTCTATAGGATCGTAACAGGCCTTGGCCTAATACTTGGAAGGAAGAAGAAGAAGATAATAATAATACATTCAAAATAATTCATATGACATCATTCCTACCGTACAGTTCTAGGAACCGCCACTGTCTTCACGTCCCCTCTCTGTTGCTCCCACTACCTCATGGCTGTCATGAGAGCACAGCAAGTCGAACTCACTCCCTAGACCGACGAGACTAATACGCCTCATTTAAATTATTCTTATGATCCTCTATTTAATTCAGAAGTATTTATAAAAATACTGATGCTAAATGTGTAATCAAAGAAAGTCTGTCACGCAGAATTTGCTTAAGCTACTTGAATTCCACATAAAGTCAAATTGGTGTCATGAAGTTAATAGCTTCTTCTTCTTCTTCTTAAATATAATTTGTAGGATTTTCATCCTGTTTATTTCCAAAATCACTCCTCGGAGGAAGACGTATTGGATGTGCATTCACTGTCTATCCATCTCTTCGCTGGTCTTCCTCTTGTTCTTCTCCCGTCCATCGGTCTATTTTCCTTAGCTCTTTTTTCAAGTCGGTTTTCTTCCATTCTTTCTATATGACCCTTCCAATATTTCCGTCTATCTATAATAAATTTGGTTATGTCTTGAATATGACATTTGTCCCTAATTTCTGTGTTGTATATTTTATCAAAAAATGTTAATAGCAAATAGAAATACTTTCCTGTTAATACATTTTCAAATTTTCTATTTCAGTTAAGCCTCCATTCCTAATTCTCAGATTTTGTTGCTTTGCGAAATGTTTTTAATTTGATAATTTAAGCATATATGACAAAGTTTCGTTGCAATAAAAAAAGTTTCTGTTGCTGGAGACTTTTTCATATTCATTTTTGAAGTTTCGACATTATTGGTTTTATCGCATTTGTGATATTTTGGTTGTATCAGTAGACTCTGCGAGCTATGTGTATTCATTTGTAGGCTTTTTCTGTTTTAAAATGTTTTTACCAATTAATTGAATATTATACTAAATGTAAAAATCATTAGGAAATACATGAATCGGAGTGGTAATGAAATTTCATATATTCTCTTTGACAACTGAATAATTCTCGAAAGAAAACCTGTCAGGTTGTTCTGACTTGCGATTTGAACTTGGATCCTCCCGATTATGAGTCACAAGTAATTTTCAGCTTTCAGGTTACCCGCATTCCTACTGATATGATTTCGCGATTTCACTGATTTTCAGATATTGATATTTCATTTTAATCCTATGGCACATACTGAAATACAGTGGAAAACTGAAATTGCGACCAGTGAAGAGGTTTTTAAATGTTCGGTTGCGATTAATACTCCTCCCCTTCTAATGGTCCGATTTTTCTGCTTAGGAACTCGGCCTTACTTTTCTCAGTTGATTGCTGAATGCCGACTTTTGTTGCGAGAAAACAAATTTGACACCACTATAACCTCAAAACTCACACAGGTAATATATATATACACACACACGTTATTTTTGTTTTATTCTAGTGTGTAGGATTGTTGAAGATCTCGGAAAAAAAACGTTATTTTTATGGATATGACCTCAATAGCTGGATTCATTCGGAATTAGATAAAACTGTTGCTTTCTATAGACATACAAAACAGTTAATAATTAAACAAATAAATCGGAATTTGAAAATATTTCAAGTATGATTCTCATTTTTCACGAATCGAGTATAATAGATAACATAAATTCATGAATGATTAGCCTTTGAAAAAAATTTATGGCGCAACTCTTGCTGATGGAAAGCTATGAACGACTCACACCAGTATGTTGTTACGTGTGCTGACTCGTTTGAGTACAAAACTGGAGGCGTAAGTTTCTCTTTATGCAGTGTTCGTATCGTTCGCTTCAGTGGAGCAATCGGTAAGATGCTCTCTTGTTAACGACGCGGGCCGAGTTTCGATCCTACTCAGAATTTGTTATTGTTTAATAACGTCGTTAATTTTCACAATGCCTACATATTACCAGGCTTCGTTAAATAAATAAATTTGTATATATAGGGAAATACAAGAATTAAAGTTAACAGGTCATATATAGAAAATAAATAACGATTGCTTCATTTGCAATACACAATGCATAACAAGATTGTTTATTTCCACAACTAATGCAAAACGCGTCTTATTAAATTAAACTAAGTCAAGTTAATTTTTAATTTCAGTGAACTCGTGGAAGGAACATCTGTGTCACGTGAATGAGGTTGCGTGTTCGATCCCGCTCTCATGTTTTTTCTCATCCTTATTTCAATTACTTGTGTTTGTTTTCATTCATTTGTTTGCTTTGTTTTATTTATTTATGCGGAATTATTTTCTCTTGCACGACACACAACAAAATACAACGGATTTTATTTTATCAAATAGTTGTGCACTTCTAAACCAAGTAGCTGACCTCTGATCATGTGCAATGGCTTGATTCTAAGACTAAAAAAACTGTGCGCCATCATATATTTCAAAGGTTACATAAATGGGAAATAAAGAAGAATACACGAATGACAGACAAGTTTTGAGGAAGAAATCAGAAGTGATGTCATGTGACAAAGTAGCGGTGTTCACTGAGGATGTATAAAAATTTTGTATTACGCTGTCAATTCAACATTTCAGCTATTTTTTAACCCTGGATCCTTCCCAGTACCATGTTTTCTTTCTTGGAATATAAATCTCTTGCAGATTTTTCAGTCTTCCTTTTCTGACATTTCTTTTATCTTTGCTTGTTTTCTTTTGTTTTCTTTATTTTATACCTATATATTATTTTGTTTGTTTTTACCTATAATTTTCACTTATTTCTTTCTTGCTTTCTTAATTTATTGAAGTCCCACTCTAATTTCTCACTAACAGTATCATTTCCGATTCTGTCGGAAACAAAATATCAGTAAAAATGAAAGAGTGAAAAGTACAGAATGTAGGAAGAATGGAATATTATAAATAAGTTCCGAAGAGAATGCACAGTTAAATGTGAGAAAAGGATAGTGAACCTGTTTAATAATAGATGAATGCTGGTACGAAACTGAAGTCAACAAGTGAGAGACAGAATAAAGAAATACTCGTTCAGGAAACGACAAGGGCATGAAGTGTCGAGCAAAAAAGTAAGATAGAGAAGGGAAACACAGAAGTTAACTGAGGGAGGCGTGGGCTTTCCTGTAGGAAGTTTGCAGTGACAAATAGATATACTAGCTTCAGCGAAAGAATAACGTGGAAATAAACGAATCCCACGTGACATTTGACCGCGTCACATATTCTTTTCTCATCTACGGTGTTTAACGCGTAGAAAATAGTCCTTGATTAAATATAGAAATACCACTGCAATAACGTGTTCAGAAAAATATAATATAGCATTAATGGCGAATGTTATATTAATTTATTAATTTAAAATGTTATATCCACAATTCATATTGATAGCCTAGTGTAATTGTTGTGGATTCGGCTTGTCAGTATAGGAAGGGGTTCTCCAGTTTCAAGACGGCAGAGCATTCTAGTGGATCAGCTGTTGATAAACATAATCGGGGAAACTCTGAAAAGTGGGGAGAAGACTATAATACTAAATGTGTTTTATAAATTCAACAAAAAGTATCCTTACTTTGCAATGAACGATTCTTTTTAAATGAACATCAGAGTTTGCTAGTATATGTTTCCAGTATGTATAGTGCCCGCGAAATGTTTTATTTCCTTTTGTAACGAAAGCGGAGATGCATACTGTCAACTGCACCGTTCTTAGCATTTTCTTCCATCAATAAATATGCATATATAGCATTATAATAATGCTTATAACTAGAGAGCGGAATTTGTTCCACAAGCCGGTGACTCGCTTGTATTCTCTGACCAACGGATCTGTGCCCCCGTAAGATATGCGAACTGAACACTAATTCCTTTTTCTCCCTCGGTAAAGTATTTCCCTTCCTACATTCCTATATCTCTTTTCTTTCGCTCCTCCTACTAATCACAATTTTGAGCCTTCCTGGGGGACAGATTATTTACACTATCCAGTATTGTCAATTGAACATGAACACTGTAGCACGGAGTGGTTAAAGAAATATTGTTAAGCAAATAATAAAAGTCAATCAACGTCATTGCACCTACTTAAATATGAAGAAGTATTAATTAACCAAACATTATTCAATTATCCAGAGCCATGACTATGTTTGGGGGAGGTATGGCAACATCCCTACTCGGAAAGTAATCGTGGTTGCTGTTTGACATGGTGGGAGGGAATGGCGTGGAATGAAGTGGGTACAGGCATTAACTTTTCTAAGAACGACTGCAGCGCTGAAGAGGAACATATCTTGTTTCGACAATACTAACATTGACTGTACTAGGGCGATCGGGAGGGGATGGGATAGGGTGAATCACATGTCTGCATACCTATCGGGCGACTCTTCTGTAATATAGAATAGAATATGGAATGTATTGCCTTTTTTTCAGAATAAAGAAAATACATATGCATTTACATTGCGCACGGGCCTGCTTGGCCGTACGTGCATTATTTTTCCATGAATAAAAAATAAAACTAATAATATAAACAAATACCTACAAATACACCTGTATCAAAAAACAATAACAGGCTACATATAAGTAAAATCTATGTCTACACTACATCGCAATAATACATATCTACATTCATCCACATTCCGTACATTAATATTAAAAAAAATGCTAGAAAACAAATTAGAGAAAAAAACACACACACACATACACCAACACACCCCCACACATATACACACCGCACGCTCATACCCCCCTCCCCCCCGTCCCTGCAGACATTAAGTGCACTATCAGACTATTCAACTTATCAGACCTACTTATTTATATAACATGATTAAAGATCGAAAACAAAGACCATATTGAGATTCTTCTTATTGTTAATACATATATCCTTAATCTACAATTTTGTTATATCTCAATTTTCTTACTGTACCCAAAAATTTGCATGTTTTTGATTCACTCTCGATCCGTCCTAAAAGATCCCAACACGCCACTCTCCCTCGATCCGACCTGAGAAATCTCTCCGGCAGCATCTGTAATCTAAGTTGTTCTGTCTCTCTACAGAATGCTATAATATGCTGCCAGTTTTCATGGTCATCGCATAGTGGGCATAGTTTAATGCCTTCCTCATTTGTTAAATTATGGGCCATCCATCCCCCCAAATGAAACCATGCAATAGCACTTTTATCATCCCCATCCAAAGAGTCAATATATTTCTCCCTTCCCCACGAAAGTTTCAGTTCCGTCTGCAGGGTGAGCGATATTTTCTGGCTACACTCTGCTTCTATATACTGTCTGTCTATATCGATTAGTCTCTTCTTAACTGTCCTCCAAACATTTCTATTATTCCGCGTACTCCTCTCCCATACCCAACCCATCCCTATGACCTTCAATCCCCTTTCTACACCGATTACCCAATCTCCCGAAACACACACTGCCTTTTCTGTTCATTGTAACACTCTGCTCTAAGCGAGTCCTGATTCCCGTTTATTATGTCCAACCAATACTTAATAGCCATAATTTTGCCCCTTATTGTGTCCGAAAATGTACCGAATTCCTTCAGTATGCCACAATTTGAAGTCCCCGTTGCTAATCTCATCGCTTTCTTAAGAAACATAGGTTGAATTTTATCTAGTGTCCCCGTTCGTTCCCAACCCCATAATTCTGAGGCCATACAGCATGGTCGCTCTCACAGTCGAAGAATAAACCTGTTCTAGTGTACGCATCGGTATGTTTTGCAATTTTGACATATTATTAAGCATTTCGCTTGTCCGGCACCTAGCTCTCATTGTTGCATTTTCGATGTGTCTCGTCCATTTTCCATTCATTGTCAAAGTCATCCCCAAGTAGACAAAGTTTTTAAACATTTTCTAAATTCTCACCACGGTATGTCCACCTTTCCCTCCCGCTGTATACCGACCCGTTTTTAAAAGTCATGGCTTTCGTTTTGCTAACGTTAACAGTAAGTCCCCAAGTCGTACAGTATGTCGATAGTAAATCTAAACCCTTCTGCATGCCATCTATTTTTGTGGAAAAGAGGCATAAGTCATATGCATACATTAGAACAGGAATACTTCGCTCACCCACCGTTGGAGCATCGATCCCCTCTACTTCCAGCATCAAAGCTACATCGTCTATAAATAAGTTAAATAACAGTGGTGACAATACGCATCCCTGTTTTACACCCTTAACTGCCTTTATATTTTCTGGAACTTGGTCCCTCCCATATTTAACACAGAACTCCACTTTTTTATAAATTCCCATTAGCGCCCTAATCATAGTTCCCGATACTCCTAGTTGCCATAATTTCTGCCATAGGGCATTGCGTTCAACAGAGTCAAATGTTTTTTTCAGATCTATAAAAGTACAGTGTAACCTGCCTCGTTTGACACTCAAACATCTGTTAATTGCAGTTCTCAGGACAAATAGGTTGTCCGCCCTCCTGAAGCCTTCCCTGAACCCGGCTTGGTATCATGAAATTTTATTATTTTAATTTATCCAATTTTTTAGCCTGTTATATAGCACTGTGCAATAAATTTTTCCAAACACCGGCAGAAGAGAGACACCGCGGTAATTGTCCGGATTGTTAACTCCACCCTTACCCTTGTAAATAGGATGCAGTATTGATGTGGACCATTCATCTGGATAGCTTCCTTTTTCATAAATTTTGTTAAAAATACCTACTATGTATCCTGTCTATTTATCAATTTTCAAGGCTTCTTTATAGAACTCGGCTGGTATACCGTCTAGACCAGGAGCTTTTCCATTTTTCATGGATCGAATCGCATCCCTCACCTCTAGTTTTGTTATCTCCGAGTCTAGCATTGGTACGTCTTGACCAACTAATAATAGCCGCGGTCCCTCCCAATTCCCCCCTCCTGTAAACACCCTTTCGAAATGAAGTACCCAAGTTTCTGGCGAAATTTGATTTACTTTTTTACGATATTTAATTTCCCTAATTACTTTCCAAATTTTGGTAACATCCCGTTCCTTCATAGCCTGATTGATTCTCTCCAAGATTTTTCCCTCCCAATTCTCCCTGGTTCTAGCCGTTATCTCTTCATATCGTCTCCTCATCTCTATGTACACACCCGCCGATTGAAGTCGCCACCCTCCTTTCTGAACCTCACTAAAGCCCTCTCCGCTCGTCTTTTTCCTTCCCTACATGCATTATCATACCAGCCTTCATATCGTTTTTGCCCTGATTTTCTTCTAATCTGCATATTTTTCCCCCCTTCCCACATTAGTAATCTTAATTTTTTCACCTCTTCCTCCACATCGCCTAATACCTCCGGTGTCGAAGACTCTAGTTTGTTAAGCAGATCCTGCGTCTTATCCTCTCTCCAACAGAACCGCCTAACAGTTCTAATGTCTCCCCTCCTTCCCGTATTCAAGCTCCCCACTTCCTTTCCCTCTTCTTCAAATTCTAATTGGATTTCGATAGGTGAGTGATGCCATTCGATTCTGTCCGCTACTTTAAATGCTGCAATCCTAGAAATAAGATAAACATTAGGAAGCAATACAAGGTGCATAATAAAATAAAATGTACTTAAGTTATGCGTTGCTTACAAAGTAATGGAACGGTATAAAACAAAGTTTCCCCTATCGCATCCACATCTGTTTTCGATTTTGGTGGCATTTCACTACATGTAAGATCAGGTACGCGCCATGTCAATTACCGACGTATTCTACAATAACTCCACTTCTTTACTAAATGAAACATTGTTTACTGAGTCTGTCTTTCTGCATTGCAGAGCTCTCTTGATAGCCCGGTAGATATGCAGTTATATGATACACCGCAACCCACACCATCGGGCGCGTTCTCGTATAGTACATACCAGCGGTGACCAGCTCAGGTGCACTTAGGAAGTATCGTGTACACTCGCGAGTAAGTAGGTGCATCACTGGTCAAGAAGTGTGCAGAGGCGGCTAGTCAGTAATAATAAATATTAAACCATTCTTTGGCATCGTGCAGTAATCGATATACTTGAATACTGAAAATATATTAATTTAAAGAGATATTACTAATTATAATTATTGCATTGACAGAATTGTGTTTGGCATCGAATAAGGTTAAAATAGTTTTAAACTCATATCAAAATGCCATGATTTATTGGTAAAATAAAAGTACAACGTTTTTATTACATATTAGCACAATATATTGAGCCTATCATTTATATGAATGTCGCAATTTCATCAAGTAACTCGAAGAATCGATTCCACAATTTTTCCCTGTTGAGCCATTGCACTTCACTAAAAGTAGGGTATGTCGCATACTCGCAATCACGATCTGTCAATAACCCTTTGGGATCTGATTTTATTATTTTATCTACAACACTCATCACTTTATTCGGCAAAACGCTTTTAGGACAAATATTTTCTTAATGAATGATGCAATGGATTCCCCAGACTGTCTGATCTTTTAGTTTGTCTTTTAGACACTACACAATTCCCAAGCTACACCCTACCATAGTCAGTGCCCCATCTGTGGTTTCAGATAAAAGTGAACTCCATTAAATACCTACATATTCTACAGCTTCTTCTACACGTAATAATATGTTAGTGTCCGTTGTAGTATCTCGTATTGGTGCTTGATTCAACAGCTCTTCTGTAACTTACGGTTCGAAGTTCACACTCCTAAAAGAAAGGCCATTTGAATGCCTATTGTGACGAAGATATCAACACATTAATTTAGAATTTAATAATTTTATTAATATGTTATGTCAGATTATTCATATTAATTTTTAAAATTATTTCGTGGAGCTTATTTATAAAATTTTATAAGTAATTTAGAATTGTAAAACGTTCTGGATTTAAAGTTGGTTAATAATTTAAGTATGTTAAAATTTTAATTTGTGGGAATATATATATCACTTTAAACTTTGTTGCTATTGTTTTCATAAAAATATAATTTAAATATAAAAATAAAAACCTGTTTCAAGCCAAATACATCAAAAATACAAGCTAAGGAAAATACAATAAAATTACTTGCAACTTCCATTAACTTATGAAAAATATCACCAGCAAGATTTTGTATACGGAGAGTAACAATTGTACAAGAACATCTAATTGCGTCAAATAACTCAATTGCCATATTTTTTGCAGACGATCAGAAAATCCTTAGCTCTTCAGAGAACAATTTACAAATAACAGCGTATAAATCAATTAAATGGCAAATAAATTCAATATGACAATCTCTGAAAGTAAATCGAAATTAATGGCATTCAACGTGAAAGACCATACGAGGTGTAAAATCAGCATTAATACCAGTACAATACAACAGGTGAACAATTTCAATTATTTAGGATGCAATACTGCCAGAAGGAACATATTAATATTAAATGTAATTAATATTATAGAATGTATGGCACTATAAAACGGAACTGAAAAATAAAACTTTCAGGAGTACACAATTAAAATTTTACAACATTATGGCAGTTCCTGTCTTAACATATGCATGTGAAAATTGAACTCTTAACCGTTCAGACAGAAGAAAAATAGAAACTGCAGAAATGAAGTTCTTACGTTCAGTAGCAGGTGTGACAATTTTGATAGGAAATGAAATGAAGATATTAGAAAAGACTTAAGTATCTTTAATTTAACAAACAGAATTGACAATATGACAAACAACTGGTATGAACATGTTAAAAGAATTACTACAGTTAGAATCCCCCAGCTGTTGTTAAAGTACAAACCAATAGGACATAGAAGTGTTGATCGGTCATTTACTAAATGGGAAGATTTATTAAATCCCACTTGATGTGGAAACAAGACAACGGCCTAATTTCATGAAGTAGAAGAAGAACAAGACGTGCATGGAAGCTTCTTGAAGGAAAACCAGATGGAAAACGCCCAGTTGGTAGACCAAGAATGAGGGGGAAGAATAACATTAACTATGATTTGAGGGAAGTAGATTATACAGGGGATGATTGGAAAGCATTGGCTCAGGATAGGGATGTATGGAGATCTTATGTCCGCGCCGCCATGAACCAACGTGTTCGATAGTGCCAGTGAGTTAGTTAAAAGAAGAAGAACTCAATTTGGTTTGGGCAAAACTATTCAGCTGCTATTTTCTTAGTATTTCATAAATTCGCCATCAGAAAACCTTACTTCCTTACTTACTTACTTACTTATTCACTCACTGGCACTATCGAACCAGTAGGTTCATGGCCACGAGGACATAAGCTCTCCATACATCCCTATCCTGAGGTAATGCTTTCCAATCATTCCTTGAATAATCTACTTCCTTCAAGTCATAGTTAATATTATTCTCCCACCTCATTCTTGGTCTACCAACGGGGCGTTTTCACTCTGGTTTTCTTACAAGAAGCTTCCATGCACGTCTTTCATTCCCCATTCGTGTCACATGTATTGCCCATTGCAGTCTATGAGACTTAATTGTTCTTATTATATCTGGCTTCGTATAAAGGCCATGTAGCTCATTGTTATGTAGTCTTCCCCATTCACCTGTCTGTTCATCTCTCTTTGGTCCAAAAATTTTCCTAAGTGTTTTATTCTCAAATACTCTTAACTCCTTTCCTCCCTGAAAGTAAGAGTTCGTGTTTTCATCCATATAATATAACTGGTAGAATAGGCCTAGTAGTTTTATATATTTTCAGCTTAATGTTTTTGCAAAGAGTTGGGACTTTAAAAGTCTCTCAATATACATAATACCTCGTAGCACGCATTTCCAGAATTAAGCCTATGTTTAATTTCTTTGCGCATCTCATTCCTATTTGTGATTATTGTTCCTAGGTATTTGAATTTAGCTAGTTCTTCAAAATTTCCCTCATTTGTCAATAGCTATCCATTTCCATTATATGGTGTACTTATATGTGTGGTCATAGGGCCTATATTTAGTTTTGATGATATTTACTTCCATACCTAATTTCTTAGTGTTATTCAATAGTGTGTGCGTGTTGTACTTTAGTTTCTCCTAGCTATCGGCCAGTATACTACATCATCAGCATAAAGTAACAGCTTATTAATACCATTGAGTTGTAGGCCATCTTCATCCTCTAGAGATATGATGGCATGCTCTAGTACAAAATTAAATAGTAGAGGCAACCTGCAGCGTTATTTCCCAAATTGCATTGCGATTTTGGTAGCTAACACGAACAACTGACTCACAAGCAGACGGTTCTGCCTGCAATGATAACAGTAATAATAATAATAATATGATATTAATAATGGCTGACATGTATAGGTAAATAAGCATAACTAAATTAGCTTAGTTAAACACTCCCATTAAGGAGCGACCTAACCAAACGGATTATCCATCCATCCATCCACAGTAATTCTGCCCGAAGGCAGGTCCTTCACTGCAATCATAGCATTTGCATGCTATGCTTGCAGCTTTACTAGGGAATTGTGTAGGTGTGGTAGCTTCCCGTTGCTTTCTTGCAGCTTTACTAGGGAATTGTGTAGGTGTGGTAGCTTCCCGTTGCTTTCTTGCAGCTTTACTAGGGAATTGTGTAGGTGTAGTAGCTTCCCGTTGCTTCCCACACCGGTGAAGGATGGTGATGATGATAATGATGATCATGATGATGATGGCCATATGATTTCGGGGACCCAGAAAAACTGCCCCGACCGGGGATCGAACCCGGGCCCGCTGCGTGATAAGGCAGCACGCTACATCGAGACCACAGCTGTGGACAAACGGATTATAATGGAATATATACTCAGATAATAATAATAATTATAATTATAATGTATGATGGTTAAAATTTGAACTAATGCAAGTAAATACATTTAAATTGCACAAATGTAATGAAATTAATGTACGCTATTTTGTACAGCACGGATGAACATTTTTCCTTTAGCTTTTCGACCTCCGCTCTGTGATCGGTATCCTTATAATTCGCATGGTATGTAGAATAATATATTCAAATATTGACCTTTCTCACTTTAGTAAGAACTTTCTGACACACAAAACATTTTGCCTTTCCACCATATTCAGTAAATAAGTATACATATTACCATTGCCGATTAAAATAAACAATTGGGGATGACGAACTCCTTTTTTAAATCTGTTGCATGATCCGGCATGATTACACCGAGAATCCTAGCAAACTGATATTAGTTTAGACTGCAATTCCGCATTGCTAACGTGCCGCCGCGTCATAAACATCCCTCCCCTTCTTCCTTCTTTATTGATTATTATTTGAGCGATCTGCTCTTCCGTCGTGCACTTGTGCAAGGAAGAGTGCTCTTGCACAAAGAGCATGAGTTGGTCACCGCTGGTATATACTAATACAAATAAGCCTTCGGCATAGTGGAAGAGATTCTGCTCTCTGTTCATAACGTATTTAAAATAAATAACTATAATTAACTATATTTAAAATAATTACCTATAATCTTGTACAAGAGGACAAAATGGATACATTAACTAACTTACTAACACTATCGAACCCATAGGTTCATGTCCGCGCGAACTTAAGCTCTCCATACATCCCAAACCTGAGCTAATGTTTTCCAATCGTCCACTGTATAATCTACTTGATTAATGATTAATGATTAATATTATTCTGTAGCCTCATATTTGGTCTACCAATTGGGCATTTTCTTTCTGGGTTTCCTTCAAAATTCTTCCATGTCCCTCTTTCATTCCCCATTCGTGCAACATGTCCTGCCCATCGCGGTCTACGAGACTTAACTCTTCATTTTATATCCGGTTTCCTATAAAGACCATGCAGCTCACTGTTAAGTAGTCTTATCAATTTGCCTGTCTGTTCATCTCTCTATGGTCCAAAAATGTTCCTAAGAACTTTATTCTCAAATACTCGTAATCTTTTCTTCTATCTTAAAGTAAGATTCCATGTTTTGCATCAATGGATACAAACAAATGGATAATATAAAAATAGAAGTCATAGAAATGACAAAAAAAAACTTTTAAAAATATGAAATGTCATTCATAATTTGATATAAATAGAACAGCTATTGTTATACAGGTAGTTGGTGGGAGAGGCGGAGGCCGTGAGTGAAGCATACTTGCACTTCGGAGTGAAAGATTTCTTTATTATTTCGTTGCGGAGAGTATTTGTTGAAATAAATGAAGGTAGAGAATGAAAGGACCGTTGTGTATAAATCTAATAAACGTCTCCCAGTCGCATCCAATCCGAACAAAGGTTCATCCTTCAATTTGTTAGTAAGTTTCAACTTTTTTCTCTTTAAAAAACTGGAAGATGATACATGAAATCATGTATTTCTCTATGTAACTTTTCACTTATCTATGCAGATGACATGTTGCTAGTTTTTCCAAGCAAGAATGAAATACAAACAGCAATATACGGACCAGAGAAGGGGGCTAGAGGAAGTGATTTCTATAAAAGTCAAGAGAAGAGATTAAAAATGGCATTCTGGAAAAGAGGAGAAAAAAACACGCCAAAAGACAACATATTAACAAACAACGACCCACTACAAACGGTTAAGAAACAAATATATTGGAATAACGCTTTAAACATCAACATCCTCCAGCGCGCACATCCAAGAAAGAGCAGCAGCCATCTAGACCACATAAATATACAAAATATAACCAACTTAGCGATAAGTATGAAGCAATTATGAAGCTATTCAACACGACAATAATACAAATTGTGACATACGGGATGCAAATTACTCGGGAAGGAACCTCAAGAGGACTGTGCGAATATTCAATTGAAATGTAAAAAACGTTCTAAGTGTAAGGCCTACATGAAGCGAGTACTAGGATTCGGAATAACAAGCGCGTTTCCCGTCTTATGTAATGAGGCTTATGAGGGAGAACCTACTGACGTGGAAGACACGCAGATTACATCGTCAACAAGCCCTTAACAGAAACTGGAGAAACTCAGGAAGCATAAGGAGGCAGAAAGAAATTATACCAAGAATTCTATTACCACATCAGCTGTGCCGGGGAAAGAACCTGGGCCAGAGGAATGTCGGAGCAAAGACATGTTACAAAAGGAATTGCTCCTCGATACACGGTTTCCATAATCCCAAATATGTATGGGACAATAATGTAACAGTGAACCCAAAATGAGGACAGTAAAGGCCCATGTTCCGCTGCAAGTTCCGATGCCTTTTTTCCCGGTATAAACCCTCGACGTAATCGATGTATTTTATGAATCAAAAATTGGGAGTGTGGATTCATTCAGGAAGGGAAATATAGCCCATAGGTACCGCCTCGACTATTTATGGCAGATAAAGGATATTTGAGCCTGACATAAGAGACCCCGGCAAATTTTGTGCACCCTTTCACAAACGACATCTCCCCCCCTGAAGTAACACCATATAATTACCTGTGTTTACTATAGAACGTCATTAAACAAAATACTATCAGTTACTAACGTAGCCGAACGTGGGTGGAAATTTTACATGAACTTGATTGCGCGGATAATTTATACTGTAATACTAGTAGTGGCTAAGGTATCGAAAGGTTATTTGCTTGACAAACAAGAGTTTATTCGTTTGTTCATATTTTCCGGCCTGTTGAGCCGTAGCGCTCTCATGTGGGTTTATTCTAGTTTGCTTAGGTCCTCTTTGTATTACATAGCAAATTGTCAAAGGTGACTTGGGTTCATTAATATGGACCGCTTGGCATCAAGTCAAATTCCAATTTTTTTTAATCCAGTGTGGAAGACTCCATTAATAGGTGTAAGGTATTTTATTCACATCATAACAGCTAACCCTGCATTAAAGCATTGGTTTTTGCAGTCGATTTCAATCTATTAGTACATTCTTATATGTATCCAGATGAAACATATTCAAAATTGACTTTACAACTTTACAAGCTTATATAAATTTATTTAGAAGACCTGCAGAATTGGTTTTAATGTCATATGATAGCACAACTCATCAAGTTTTCACCGACATAATTTTATAGAACCTAGTTCTCTCACCGCGTGCGCTAACGTAGTTCATATCAAAATGGCTGCTTTCACAGGTGCCGAGCGTGCTCGTTGTGTGTTTTTGTTCGAAGAAACTAAATCTGCGACAATTGTTCAGCGTAGATCTCGTACCCAGTATGGTAAGGATCCTCCTAGCAGGTCAACAATTTATTCTTGGCACCAAACATTTGTTAGGACTGGCTGTTCTGTTAGTCATTCCAAGCATACTGGCTGTCCACGTACGGCTGAAGCTGTGGTTGAACAAGTGAGGGATGGAATTGCTCGGAGCCCTAGGAAATCAACGCGGCGTGCGTCACGTGAGACTGGCATTTCACAACCGACCATTTGGCGCATACTACGGAGACGTTTGCACTTGAAACCATACCGATTTTCGATGGTGCAACACATTACTAATAATGATAAGATGGTTCGACGTGATTTCTGTGCAGAAATGCTTGGTCGGATTGAGGAAGATGAAACGTATTTCAACCACGTAATCTTCAGCGACGAGTCTACATTCCACGTCAGTGGCAAAGTAAATACCCATAACTGCAGCATCTGGGGCTCTGAACCTCCACATCTCCATCTGCAATACGTACGTGACAGCCCGAAAGTGAATGTGTTTTGTGCGCTAAGTAAAACTAAAGTGTACGGCCCCTTCTTTTTCCAAGAAAAAACTATCAACGGTACGATTTATCTGGATATGCTACAACAGTTTCTTATCCCACAGACAGATGCAGACGACCAAGAAGGACACATTCAATTTCAACAGGATGGTGCACCTCCACATTACCTCATCGACGTCCGTGATTTTCTGAACATGAGGTTTCCTGGTCGGTGGATTGGTCGTGGGGGACCAACAACATGGCCACCTCAGTCTCCTGATTTAACGCCACTGGACTTTTTCTTATGGGGGTTCCTTAAAGATAAATAAAGTGTACGTTCCGCCCCTACCTGCCAATCTTGCTGAGCTCCGAAACCGAATCACCGCCGCAGCTGCATTACTGAAGCCGGATATGCTGCAACGTGTGTGGGAGGAGATTGATTTCAGGTTGAATGTTTGCTGCATGACCAACGGATGCCACATTGAACCACGTTGACTGAATAGGTGAAAACTTGATGAGTTGTGCTATGATATGACATTTACACCAATTCTGTAGGTCTTCTAAATAAATTTCTATAAGCTTGAAAAGTTGTAAAGTCAATTTTGAATCACGGTATTATGGTCGACAGCTATGATCTAGTAATACCGTCGTTGTCTCAGATGGAACGGGACCTAGTTTGATTACTTGTAAGACAAGTTTGTTGGGTAATGTTTTTATTTGGGAGTTTTCTCATCTATAAGACGTGTTTCGAAACGATACGGCTCAATAATCCGCGAAAATCGGTTGACCATCGTAATATTCCATATCCTGTTTTCCTCGAGATCTTTGTCTTGGCGCAACGTGTAGGCGGGAGTCCCCCAGTGCAGTGTTCTCGGACCTCCCCTTTTCTCAATCTGCATAAATGACTTATCAACTGTACTAAAGCACTGCTGTTATCACCTCTATGCTGATGATCTCCAAATTTACCTACATTCACCTCCTCATTCTCACTATAACAGCTTAACGAAAATGAATGACGATCTCATACCAATCTTTAACTGGTCTTCAAATATCGGTCTAAATCTAAATCCTAATAAGTCACAAGTAATTCTAATGGGTCAACAAAGTCTGCTTACAACCATCGACATATCTACACTTCCAAACATTACTATAAATAATATAATTATCCCTTACTCTTCTTCAGTAATAGATCTTGGACTACATCTAGACGCAAATTTAACCTGGCAAACACAATGAAACACATATGTAAAAAGACTTTCTCCATCTTACATTATCTTAGACGTTTAAATAATTTTTCCCAGTTTCATTAAAACAAATCCATGTGCAGAATCCTGTGTTGCCATAATTCGATTATTGTGACGTTATATATAATGATCTAAACTATAACTTCTCGCAGAGACTGCAGCGTGTTCATAATGCTTGCGTTCTTTTCATTTTCAATATCCGTCGTTATGATCATATTTCGGAACACTTCAATAACCTCTCTTGGTTCCGTCTTACTGACAGACTCAAATTGCACTCTTTCACTTCTTCTCAAGCTTCTGAATTCCTACACTCCTAGTTACTTGGCGTCCAGATTTGGGCAGTTTTCTTCTTCCACAATATTGACACTAGGTTACAGGATAAGTCTGCTAACAATCACTCTTCATTGCACTTCCTCTTATTCTACTTCCTTCACAGTAACCTCTGCCCGCTCCTGGAATATTCTTTCTCAAGATATCAGGGGTTGCCGCATACTTGGCACTTTTAAGTCACGGTTATAGGTCTACAGTTACCTGTTGTTTAGTAATTATGTTTTCTCTATTTACTTAAATTTATGCTATATCATTAACAATTGTTTCTCCTTTTTATATATCTTGTACATATTACATTTAATTTCTTAAATCTAGATTAAATCAAAATATAATATAAATAATAATTCTATTGTATATATAGCATGTAATCGTTTATGTTTATTGTAATTTAGATGCAAGACTATTTCTTTTTTGTATTTTTTAAAACCTGGTTGAGTGGCAGACAAGGCCTGAAGGCCTTAACTCTGCCAGATAAAATAAAGATATTATTAAGAAATGAGTGAATGATGGATCTTACCTTTTTATATTCGTATCTCAGTTATGGGCCTGGCATTAAGTTGATAACTCATCAAAGGAGGTACTCTAAATTCTTGTGAGATCAAAAATACAGTGGTTTTTACGATTCAAGATAAAATCATCTCCCAATATGCTTTACTTTTTAAGGCCCGGGTGGCGTAGTGCACGTAAAAATACCTAAACATGGAGAGGTTAAACTAAGAAAAAGAAAAGAAAGAAGATGAGGGATATTTTGAGTTTCTTTGTGCTGTTTCCTACAGCAGTTATTATTTTTTTAATTATTTTATTTAAGCAAATATTCACTGAATAATCTTTGAAGTTCCATTAATTAATTAAATATTTTAGGTAATATTTATTCGATTCCACTCCATTAACTTAGTTTAACCTTTCAACTTATAGGTACTTTTTACATACAACACGCCACCCAGGCCTTACAGTGACACGACGTGTCGGGAGAGGAATTTTAACCATGGATCACACACATACTTTTATGGCCACATAAGGATGTCGAATTGGAGATTAGCTCAGTGCCAGAGCCTATTACGAGACAACACAAATTGACAACGAAACACAGTATTTTACACACATTCAAATCAAACCATATGATTATGATGGTTAGATGATTTTCGGGGACCGTTGGGGTCTTACATTTTCCTGACTTCTGTCTTATGGGCGAGGGAATAAAAAGGGAAGAAATAGTCATAAGGAAAGTTCTCACGACCGGGTATGGAACCCGAGTCCACTGCGTACGAGGTAGCGATTGTACGCCGTGAACACAGCGACGCACTAGATAATATATATGCCATGCAATAAGTATTAAAATCGCATTATATGCAATTTTCAGCCAGAATTTCCATTACAAGTTCACTTTGTTTTCCTATAAGTAAATAGATATATAACGTTGCATATCCGTAAATCGATATTAAAGGACACTAGCGTAGAATTTTGCAATAGAACTTAAAGAAAGCTTTCAAATTCCTTTATTTTTTTTTAACTTGTAATGTTAATGAAAACATTTATTCAAACATATTTAGGGCCAAAAGAGGATAAACAAATAATCGGAAACGCACATCACCACGTACTCTAGAAACATGTCATTTTTTATTTAAGAATTTTTTATGTCAATTAATTCAATATATGAAAAGGTGAAGACGTGGTTTTCTAACAATAATGTGTCAAAGGAATGTAGACTTGCGTATTTACAGTTCATAAGCTAAATCGTGACTATTTATCATAAGATGCCACGAGTGATTTCCAATTTATCTAGAGAATTTGGGAATCAAGAGTGCCATTTGTTAGGACTATTTAACGAATAAAATTAAGCTGTTTACTCACAAATCATTATTTAAATATAGTTATTTTAAAATATTTATATATTTAATGTAAACGGCTATGTTTGAAAACAAATGAGAGACGACTGGTACGCTTCATTTGCTTCTTTTGTTCGTCACTGCGACCAGATCGTATTATTTATTGCCAAAGGAACGCAAATATTGTAAGAACGCACTCTAGTGGAGAAAAAATGAAACACATCAAACTGTATATTAATTAATTTCTGATCTCCTATTATGTAAATATGACAATTATATTTTACTGGGAAAAAATACATTTAAGAAAGTGCAAAGAGTGGTTTCTTTTTTTGGTGGTACAATCAATTGCTACAAATGGTTTTTATATTAACTCCCACATGCGCTATGTGTTGACATTCATGCACTATATATATAATCTGGTAGCCGTATCTCTTAGAGAGTCAGTCACCGCAAAATAATGCTATGACCTATTCAGAATGTTAGAAAAGTAGGTGCTTTCTTTATTATGATAAACTTTAGTTGGTAAATTCTAGGCGAAACACGACTGTGATTGGTTGTAAATAAAAATTCACTGAAATGTGATTGGCCATTGACTGCCATTTGGGGCATGAGTAAAATATAGTCCACTTAAACTCCTTTCCCATCTCCAGTGATACGTATAATTATATCCAATTCTAAAATGGTGTCGTGCCACCAGTATTTATGTCTAGTACTTAAAAATTAATTTTTGAGGGGAATTTTAGTAAATCAAATAATTATATAATTTTGTACAGACATGATGTGCGTGTCTGCGAATGTATGTAACGATTTTATTGCTTGACAGTAAGATGATCTCAAATGTTTATTTTACTACTTATTACAGTGATGATAAATATTGCTCTTCACTCCCGAATAAACCCCTTATCATTGTGCATAAGAGGTAATTGCTTGCATCCCAAAAAGGAACGCGAAATATATACCAAAAGTACTTACGAAAACAAATCGGGGAAAAGGCTTCACCTCCACTTAAGAAAAATGAAGTACATATTTATTTGTATGTCACAACTATTTGCATTTTAAATCTAATTTCGATCAGAGACTTTGGAACTGGTGTACTAATGAACAGTCACTTCGTGAGTCGTGAATTTATCGATAATCTGGAAATCACTCGTGGCATTACTTATGACAAATACTTTGAGTTGCAAACATAGATTGCTCACATTAAGATATCTTTGCCCGGGCCCATGAAAGACAAAGATTAATTCAACTTTCCTTAATGAATTGTTAAGCATGTAATATGTTGTAAGCTACACAGCCTATAATCGTGGAAGCTTTAAGGAAAGAGGAACTCACATACGCTTGAGTAAGCTTTGGAATTTTACCTTCATATCTGGCATTGACTAGCCACTAAATCAATAGGCAGAAGTATATAAAATTAGATAACTAAAGTTTAATGCGAGTCGAGAAAGAGTCAGATATAACAATGAAATAAATAAAAGATAATAGTTTGACATTGAAAATTAGTTGACAAAAGGAAATAATACTATCATCGATCATCTTATACAAAAAAAAAAACAATATTAACAAACCATACATACGATATTACATTTACGCTAGTCCAGCTAAGGGTTGAGGTACACGGTCCTTGTGGCCACACCCTGGCCTAAAGGACTAATAAACCAAACAAGCTCCTCTGAGCTATATCGACCAGACTCCTATGGTAGATAAACAGATGATGATTTGATGTTAGAAAGCACAGCTCTTTATGAGAGTTCACTAGTAGAGGGGAGTATGCGCGATAGCACACGCGCGTAATAGGAAAGGAGAGAATTTGGCACTGTTCAAAAAGATCACAGAAGAAATGGAGACGCGATGACGTATTGTTGCGCAGTATGACGTAATCCCTGTATCGAAAACTTGATTTCCGTACAATTTATGCCGTACTTACTTACTTACTTACTTACTCACTGGCACTATCGAACCCGTAGGTTCATGGCCGCGCGGACATAAGCTCTTCATACATCCCTATCCTGAGCTAAATCTTTCCAATCATTCCCTTATAATCTACTTCCCTCAAATCATAGTTAATGTTGTTTTCCACCTCATTCTTGGTCTACCAACTAGGCGTTTTCCCTCTGGCTTTCCTACAAGAAGCTTCCATGCACGTTATTAATACCATTGAGTTGTAGGCCTTCCTCATCCTCTAAAGGTTTGATGGCATGTTCTAGTACAAAATTAAATAGTAGAGGAGATAGTGCATCTCCTTGCTTCAACCCATTCTGGATTTCAAAGGTGCCCGAAAACTGTTTGCCTACACGCATCCTACTCTTTGTGCCATTTAGACACATTCGTATAAGACTAACTAACTTTTTAGGAATTCCGAAGTCCAACAGGATACTATAAAACTTCTCCCTCTTAATTGAATCATAGGTTTTTTTTAAGTCTACATATAGTTGACGGGAGGGGCACGCCGTAGCGTAGTGGTTACGGCACTGAGCTTACAAGCCGTAGGGTCCAGGGTTCAAGTCCCGTTGGGGTCAGCATTTTTAAACTGACCCAAACACTCTGGCGGCACTATGGCCCTGGGGTTGACTCAGCCTCTAACGGAAATGAGTACCAGACGCTTGTTCTGGGATAAAAGGCGGCCGTCACGCAGGGCTGACAACCCGGCTGACATAAAGTGCCGATTGTCTAGAAAAAGTGGGAGCCTTAACCTCCTACTACCCCAAGGGCCTCCGGGCCTGTTGTGGGATCACTTTACTTTTACTTTACATATAGTTGATGTACAGTACCATTATATTCCCATTTCTTTTTTAAAATTTGTCTTATACTAAATATCTGATCTGTTGTAGACCTATTTCTTCTAAATACACATTGATGATCTCCTAGAATGTCATCAACATAGGGAGTAAGTCTGCTTACTAATATATTTGTTAGAATTTTGTACGAAGTTGAAAGTAATGAGATGCCCCTTTAGTTGTTGCAATCAGTTTTATCTCCTTTCTTATAAATTGGTACGATAATCGTTCTTTCCATTCATCTGGAATAGCTTCTTTTTCCCAAATCATATTAAGCAACCGGCGTATCTTGTCCATCAATTTTTCTCCCCCTGATTTTATCAGTTCTGCTGGGATCTCATCCGAACCTAATGCTTTATACATCTTCAATTTTTCTATCGCCATTTCAACCTCTAATGTACTTGGTTCTGCAACTAGTAGTTCTGCTGTCTGAAATTCCTCAATGTCCTGTTCTGTATGTACATTTAATAGCTGATTAAAGTAACTTTTCCATCTATTTAATATACTCCTGGAGTTTGCAACCATATCCCCATTTACATTCCGAAATATGTTTGTTGTAGCCTGAAACCCTTTTTCTCTATCCTAATTCCCTGATATAATTCTCTAATGTACCTATTTTTTGCATTAATTTCAAGATCATTAATCTTCTCTCTCAGATATTCCCTCTTTTTACTCTTTAGTAGTCGGGTGGTTTCCCGTGATTTTATGCCGTTCAGTCTTAATTTATTAAATCTTCAATTAGGCCAACAAAATGGAGATTTTTCAAGAAGATGTGTATGTTGTTCTAAATTAGACAGGATCTAGATAGATAGATAGATAGATAGGTAGATAGATAGATAGATAGATAGATAGATAGATAGATAGATAGATAGATAGACAGACAGACAGACAGACAGACAGACAGACAGACAGACAGACAGACATACAGACAGACAGACAGACAGACAGACAGACAGACAGACAGACAGACAGACAGACAGACAGACAGACAGACGGACGGACGGACGGACGGACGGACGGACGGATGGAAAGCTCTGCGGCCATCACTTAAGTGTTGGCGGTGAGCGATCCATTTCGGTCCTTCTTAATAGGTAGAACTCCGGGTTCCTGTAAAATTAATTATCCCCGGTTTAAATTTTGAATTCAAATTTGAAGTTAATTACCAGAGTGAAGTCCGACGCGGACCTTCTGGGGTTCTATTTCAGCATTTATTCTTTGGATACAGGGCAACCGCTTTAAACCTCAATCGGAATAGTCGATCTCAGAAACAGTATTATCTGAGAGAAAAAACAACTTTAACGAAACAATAACAATTTGTGGAGAAAAAAAGACAATGGTTTAGGCACGTGAAGAGAATGAGTGAAGGTAGATTTCCAGTTAGAAGTTTGGACCGGATTCCAAATCGGAGGAAAAGAAGAGGGGACCTTAGAAGACATGGATAGAGGGAATTATGAATTTGATGAAGGACAGAGGACGGCACGATAGTAACTTAAAGGAAAGAGATGAATGGAGGAAGAGAATCAAAATATTGGGCGCAAGAAGATGTATACATTTAAAGCCTGCTGAATAAAAAAAAAGTAAATATACAATGGAGATAGTGTCCTTTAGCCCGTGTGCACAGATATGTTTACAGGTCTGATTCCATAATTTCGCAAATGTTATTATTAAAACTCCTTACTGTATCGTAAAATAACAGACCCTAAAACTCGTCATAATATGAGTATCAGCAGCTTCTCTGTTAATGGAATGTTTCAGTATTTCTATATACGAGTTTTTCAGGGAATATATGGTACAGAAAAGTACATATATTCCCAATATTAAAAATCCATCTCTGTTTTAAGGATTAAAATCAGAGTTTGAAATCCCATTTCCATGGATCAATGCTTCTACCAAATCCTTTTATGAAATCATTGGGATTGAACAGCCGAGTGAACTAAATTCATTAAAAATTGTGAAAGTTTAGTTTGTTTGTGGTTGTTCTTTGTACTTGAAGGCTTTGAATACTTAACTCTCAAAATACCATTTTCAAGCTACCGTAACATATTCGACTCTATACCACTCTATCGCAAACTTTTTAATTAAGATTATTATTATTATTATTATTATTATTATTATTATTATTATTATTATTATTATTATTATTATTATTATTATTATTATTAACAAAAACTTATGATGATGGAAATAGCTTTCTCGTGGAGAGCAGTACGATGATCTAAATTGGGAAAAAATAAGAAATAAATTCATTAGAGAAAAAAATGAATGTTAAATATTCAGTAGTTGATTATATATGATATAAGCAATTAAATTGGTATTGACATGTATAACGAATGCAAGAAGAAAAACATTGTCCATCCGGAAGAATAAAGGAAGGAAGACCTCGAAACTTGTGGATGCAATAAATAAGAAGTGGAATGAGAATAAGAGGACTGGAAGATATAGAGTGGATGGACAGAGACGAATAGTGAAGGAAAATATAACTATCGGCTCAGAAAGATGTGTAAGCATTGAAAATCTGCATATAAATAAATTACTATTATATTATTATTATTATTATTATTTCATTATTATTTTCAAATGGAACTCTAAAAAACATAGGCCTATAGCTTAATTATGTGCCCTCACAAGTGTCAACATATGGACCATGAAGTCAGTAGAGGAGGCAAAGGTCCGCATTAGGCTTAGTGCCAATTAAGAACAACTAGAAGAAGACGACTAGGTTAATGATACCAGATGTCTTTAAACAAAACATAATATTTTCGAGATCTATGAATAATAATCCGAATCTCATTTTTAGATAAATGAGAAAGTTCCCTTTTTTTCCCCCAACAGAACTTTTCATAAGATGTGCATCTAATTCTACGCTTTATTATTATTTCCTAACGAGACTATAAATAATTCACTATCCATTATAAATACGTCCACCGCTGTGGTCTCGAGGTAGCGTGCTGCCTTATCAAGCAGCGGGACCGGGTTCGATTCCCGGTCGGGAGAGGCACCTGGGTGAGGTTTTTTCGGGGTTTTTCCTCACCTGTAAGACAAATGTCAGGAAGCTTAGGGCCCAACGGTCCCCGAAAATCATCCGGCCATCACCATCTTCCTTATCATTATCATCACCATCCTTCACCAGTGTGGAAAGCAACGGGAAGTTACCACACCTTTAATTCCCTAGTAAAACTGCAAAGCATAGCATGAAAATGCTATGATTGCAGTGAAAGACCTGCTCTCGGGCAGAATTACTATGGATGGATTATAAATACCTAACATATTGCATATATAAATATCTACTTAGGGTCATCAAATATTTATCGCTCGAAAATTTGTTAAGAAACAGTGTATATTTAAAATGAACTGAATATAAGTTACACTTGTACCCGTTTAATGAAATTGTTTTACTGGTGATGAATTTA
This sequence comes from Diploptera punctata, assembly GCA_030220185.1. Taxonomy (NCBI): domain Eukaryota; kingdom Metazoa; phylum Arthropoda; class Insecta; order Blattodea; family Blaberidae; genus Diploptera; species Diploptera punctata. The sequence continues at coordinate 1,433,758 of JASPKZ010008136.1, forward strand.
GCGACACATATAAAATATAAACGGCAGGGGTATTGTTGTGGAAATTTAATCTGCTTATAAATGCCTTTATAATTCGAGCAACCATTAAATTTGTTATAATCGGATTTTGTTTCCAAGCAATTCGTTAGATACTTTCACTGCCTATTTACCACAATCCTTCTGCCAGATGCAGAAATAATATATCACACAGGATGATTAATTTCCTTGTTTGTCTCACTTGATGCCCAGGTTTGTTCAGTCGTATTGAGAAGAAATTTTGTTACCTGATGTATAATATCTAGTCTCCAGCTTCATTCCTACGTTAACATCAATTTTAAACTACGTTTATTTGAATAAAATATAGGTTTTTCTATTATTATTATTATTATTATTATTATTATCATTATTACTATTATTATCATTATATTTATTATTATTATTATTATTATTATTATTATTATTATTATTATTATTATTATTATTATTATTATTATTACTATTATTATTATTATATATAGACACAATTTAAAATATATATAAAACATATATCCATAGTAATTCTGCCCGAAGGCTGGTCCTTCACTGCAATCATAGCATTTACACGCTATGCTTGCAGCTTTACCAATGAATTGTAGGTGTGGTAGCTTCCCGTTGCTTTCCACACCGGTGAAGGATCCATCCATAGTAATTCTGCCCGAAGGCAGGTCCTTCACTGCAATCATAGCATTTTCATGCTATGCTTGCAGCTTTACTAGGGAATTGTGTAGGTGTGGTAGCTTCCCGTTGCTTTCCACGCCGGTGAAGGATGATGGTGATGATGATGATGATGATAAGGATGATGATGATGATGATGGCCATATGATTTCGGGGACAGTTTGGGCCTTAAAGTTTTCCTGACATTTGTCTTACAGGTGATGAAAAACCCCGATAAAAACCTCACCCAGAAAAACTGCCCCGACCGGGGATCGAACCCGGGCCCGCTGCGTGACAAGGCAGCACGCTACCTCGAGACCACAGCGGTGGACCGGTGAAGGATGATGATAATAATGATGTCCATATGATTTCGGGGACCGTTTGGGCCTTAAAGTTTTCCTGACATTTGTTTTACAAGTGAGGAAAAACCCCGATGAAACCCTCAACCAGAAAAACTGCCCCGACCGGAGATCGAATCAGGGCCCGCTGCGTGACAAGGCAGCACGCTACCTCGAGACCACAGCGGTGGACATTGAAAAAATAGTGTGTTGTATTAAATGCTTCTTCTGCATCCCTAAATGTCAATTTGGTTTCTTTTGACTATGGATTGTATACGTAGATATAAGATAAGAAACGTGTTTCTCCATGGGGTTATTATGATTTTCGAAGGTTAAGAGTGTTATTTACGGTTCTCCCGGTCATTTTTTTCAGCTACTTCAAAAATTTGTCAATTATATCCGATATGATTTGATCTCATTTGTTCAGCAAATCAATATTGTGATTATAAGCATCATCGTCATAGTCCATTCACGAATTTAGGCCATTGTTAGACCTGTTTCGGCCTCAATAGGAACACAATCCAAAATGATATTGAGTGGACGTCCTGGTCTTCTTCTTCCTGCAGGTTTGATAGTTTAACATGTGCTCGGGCATCCTGTGATCCTCCTTTCGATGAACATGTAGCATCCATTTTGACTTATAATCAAAAAGTTTGTTTTCTAAAGGCTCCATGTATAATTCTTCTAAGATGTCTTCATTTTTATGATCTAGTAGTATTTATCCTGCAGTCCATCGAAGATATCTCATTTCAGCAGATTTAAGTATCTGTTTATCCTTCTGTTTCAATGCCCATATTTTTCTACCATACAAAAGAGTTGGAAGAGCCAGTGTTTTATACACTTTCAGTCTTGAATGATTTTGCACTAACTGTGGCTTGAAGATGGAATTTATTAAATAAACATTATATTGTCTAAAAAAAAGGGCGAGGGGAGTTACAAAAGTAACAAAATTATTGCTGAGAATTTAAGGATAACAAAATTTGAGTATAGTAATTTTTAAATGTCATTTATAGATGAATGTGGATTTTCCAATTTTTCTTGCACAATTACGGGAATCGCCCAGAAATTCGACCAGGCCTACATATAATACAGGTCTTTTTTTAACGAATTTCAGTTCCATAGACACATAATATAACTCATTTTTATTATGATTTGGATATCGGCTTGCTGGGTAACGTGTCACATCAAGAAAATAGAGTGTGATTTTATTAGCCTTGCTAATGTTAGCTGGTACTAATTTATGCTGCTAGATTTCCCAGGCATCTGCGTAGCAATTCAGTAAGTCCACTTGGGGATACGCACCAATCTCGATTAATTTGTGTTGGGATTTGAATCTATCTGTTAGAAAGCTAATATTATAGTACGATTGTAAATGTTAGTGGAAGGGACTACTGAATTTCTTTGTGGATGTTAAAAACATCAGACGTAGCGTGAATAGTTACACACTTAACATCTTTTTCTATGTTGACTTCCTCAAATTGTTCTGTAAATTACTAGTAGAGGCCGCCTGGAAAGTAGATCTTGGTGGAAAAGCCCTGCGGCTCGCCAAATTAATGACAAGCAATTCGTTTTGGTTCTCCTGGATGTAGCATAACTAACTAACTCGAACCTGTAGGTTCATGGCCGCCCGCACATAAGCTCTCCACACATCCCTGTCATGAGCTGATATTTACCAATATTCCCTCAAATCATGGTTAATATTATTCCACTTCATTCTTGGTCTACCAACTTGCCGTTTTCCCTCTGGTTCTCCTACAAAAGGCTTTCATGCGTCTCTTTCATTCCCCGTTCGTGACATATGTCCTGCCCATCGCAGTCTATGAGAATTAGCTGTTCTTCAGCCTTATCTTCTGTTGGACCATTAAAATTTACGATTACAAAATCACGTCTTTCACCCTTTTAGAATTTCCTAGGAAAATGAGCCTTTAACATGAATTCCCTGAAGTAGTCCCCGCACGGAGAACTGATTTTATGTCCAGGAAAGGTTACCCCAGTGGAAACCGTGTCCGCGATTCTTGACGGTTGTATTTTAACGGTGAAATATAGTCACTCTTTCGACCAAGGTAGTTTTTTTCGTCTGCCTTATTGCTCTCGACCTGTCCGGCATCAGTAACCCTTACGGCAACAATGCTGCCGCTTGCATAGCTCTCGGGGTCATTTGAGCACGCAAGCCACTCCACCACGACAAGGTAAAGATATCATGGAGGGCTCAAATTATTTTCACGGTTCAGTATTCAAAGCGTCCAGAAGTAAAATTCGTTAAGTAAAGTTTCTTATTAGGTCACTGAGTTGGAAGCTTGTTATGTAATTTCTTTCTGTAAGTTGATAGAGTGAGGGAGGGGCGACACTGAACAGGAAGTGGGTATGTTAACTTCTCCCAAACGTGCAATCCATTTACAGAAGTTTGCACCGTGAAATGAACAGAGCACAATTATCGGGCGAAAGAGCACACACCAACTCGTCACCAAGCAGCGGGGACACTTTTATTGGCCTCCAACTCCACCCCCGCTACCAAAACCATGTTCTTCCTCTCCTCTGTCCTAAATTTCCCATTCGCCTGTCGAAGCGAATATTATTTTTCCACTCCAATATAAACACGTTTCTGTGGTAAATCTCATATGGACGGTCCGAAATTAAAAATAGAGTTTATTAGGTTTTTATGTTGTTTACATGCTAACGTTCAGTACTTTTTATGAAATATTTACAGGCAACGTAATTAAAGCTTACACCATTTTTTCATGCCGATACATGTCATGTACCTCTGCCATCTAACAGATTTTATATTACAGACCCATTTATAACATTCTCACGTTTTGTGCTCTTTGTAATAAAAGTACGATGATATCGTTATTTATTATCTTTAATGACGATCATGTATTCAGGGCATAGATAGCCTCATTCCTTGGGTTAATACAAGATTATAAACATTATCAAATTTTACTACTGAACAAATTTAGCCTGTCATTGCAACTCCAACTGTTAAAAGAAACTGGACACAAAAATGTGCTCTCTCTCTCTCTCTCTCTCTCTCTCTCTCTCTCTCTCTCTCTCTCTCTCTCTCTATCTATCTATCTATCTATCTATCTATCTATCTCTATCTCTATCTCTATCTCCATCTCTCTCTCTCACTCACTCATTCTCACTCTCTACATGCACGCACACATACACACACACACACAAATTAACAAACTTGTATATTTAAAAAATGAAATTACTGATTACAGAATAATTTAATAATCAGAAAGTACCAAATTTATTTAGGTCTAATATTGAATCCTTCACTTATTTTTATTTTGTCTGTAAATTTTAGTTTAATTTATTTATTCTAAAATTGTTCAAAACTGTCTCTAATGAAATTATCATAAGTAATGCCACGAGTGATTTCCAAATTATCGATAAATTCACGACTCACGAAGTGAGGAGTGAATTTATCTAGAGAATTTGGAAATCAAGAGTGGCATTTGTTAGGACTATTTAACGAATAAAATAAAGCTGTTTACTCACAAATCATTATTTAACTACAGTTATTTAAAAATATTTTTATATTTAAAGTAAACGGTGATGTTTGAAAACTAATGAGAAACGATAGGTAGCCTACGCTTCTACTGCTTCTTTTGTTTATCACTGCAACCAGATCATACTATTTATTGCCAAAGGAACGCAATATTGTAAGAATGCTCTCTAGTGGAGAAAAAATGAAACACATCAATCTGTATATTAATTCATTTTTGATGTCGTATACATTTAAGAAAGTGCAAACAGTGGTTTCTTTTTTTGGTGGTATAATCAATTGCTACAAATGTTGACATGTAAGCACTATATATATACAATCTGGTAGCCGTATTTGTTATAGGCTCAGTCACTGCAAAATAACGGTCAGACCTGTTCAGAATATTAAAAAAGGAGGAGCTTTGCTTAATATATGATAATCCTAACGTTGATAATTATTTCGTGAAACACGTCTCTGATTGGTTGTAATACAGAAATCATTGAAACGTGATTGGTCATTGACTCCCATTTGGGGCATGAGTTAAATAGTCTATATGATTTATATAGACCTTCTTGTCTAGCACAATAAAATGTTTCGCTGAAAAAGCCCAATAACACTGGTCAACATGATTTTTGTCTCACGAGTATCAATAGTTGTACTTAATGCAGTTTTTTTATCGGGTTTCAAACATGTATTCGGAATTTCTCCATCACCCACAGTTTTTTTTTTCAATTTCAATTAATGGATTAAAATAATAATTTTTTTAATAAACGTTTTTTCGTCCATTTGTCCATTGTAAAATAAAACCTAATAAGCTAACTCAAATTAATTCAGCTATGGAAAAGAGATATCAAGGCAAATGGAAACCTAATATGCTGGCCGATTATTATTGGACTATCAAGAGGAATGCTCCACAGGCGAAATATCGCAGAAAATCGTCATTTCTTACTTTCTAGGTGAGTCCGAACGTTTGAATATTGTCTGTAGTTACGAATGTAGGAAATGTTAAAGTGTTTGAAATCATAAATGTCTGACTCTCGGAAACCTTGCGCGATAGAGAAAAACCGATGTCATATTTCAATTCAGCAGAAAAAATACTATCAGAATCACATATGTTTCTTTCTAAGACAAAAAAATAAGTTTATTTTTTGTTGCTCAGTGTATTCTCTTTTACATTAATTAATAGGCTATATGTATTTGTGTGTGTGTGTGTGGTTAATATTTGCTCATTAAAAATATTTTATGATACCAACACACACACACGCCTTAATATCAAATAATAATAATAATAATAATAATAATAATAATAATAATAATAATAATAATAATAATAATACTAATAATGATAAATGTGTATATATATATCCACCGCTGTGATCTCGAGGTAGCGTGCTGTCTTTCACGCAGCGGGCCCGGGTTCGATCCCTGGTCGGGGCAGTTTTTCTGGGTGAGGTTTTTATCGGGTTTTTTTCTCACCTGTAAGACAAATTTTAGGAAAACTTTAAGGCCCAAACTGTCCCCGAAATCATATGGCTATCCTTATCATCATCATCATCATCATCATTCTTCACCGGTGTGGAAAGCAACGGGAAGCTGCAAAGCATAACATGAAAATGCTATGATTGCAGTGAAAGACCTGCCTTCGGGCAGAATTACTATGGAGATATATATATATATATATATATATATATATATATATATATATAAACACAGGATTTTAAGCTTTTGAATTAAACAATGTACGGTACTATGCTAAATAGCCTAAGTGCTTCCATAATTTAATGAGAGGCAGATTTTAACAATTTCAGAAAAGTAAAATAAAGTTACAGGTAGAGAAGTTAATGGGTCATTCAGTATTAAATAAAAATATTAATTTTTAAGTAATCAGTTGATATCACAACAGGGCTTATATCACGAATTGTTGAATCATCACGTTCGCTATTTTTAAATTATGCTAGCATGTTAATTTTCCAATATTAAGCCTATGCTTTGCTAACCTGATTAACTATTTAATGGACTAACTTAAAAATCTGTGCTTGCGGTTCAAATGATTCAGATATTAAAATATATCTGATTTCGAAAAATAATTATTCCTGATTTACAGCACATAGGTAAACACTCTAAAATTGATACTGAGGCGTAGGACTAGACTTTTTCGTGCAATCTCAAATGTTTCCTCCGAATACACAGCCAAACACGACGCTCATCAAAATCAATGATCTATAACCTAAAAATAGATAACATATTCGAAAAGGGTTGTTAAATTTCTCGTCACGTTGTTCTGTTACTTCGTTAGTCTTTTAAAGCGTCGTTGTCTCTAAAAAAAGTACGATGCAAATTTAATCTCCAAGACAAAATATAAAATTAAATACGAATAAATGCATCTGTCAATAATAATAACAATAATGACAATAATAATAGCAATAATAATAACGGTTTATTTTATCTTATGGACCTAAGGTTACACCAGATGGGATCGGAAAAGGAACACCGATATCTTAAAAGAATTGAAGACTACGCCAATTTTGGAATATATTAAACAGTACCAACTAAATTGGAAACACCATCTTGAAAGAAAGAGTTCAAATCGGATCCCCAAAGCTGTTTATAATTATATACCAAGAGGACGAAGATCACTGGGCCGTCCTATGAAACGCTGGAGGGAAAATTTTCTATAGGATCGTAACAGGCCTTGGCCTAATACTTGGAAGGAAGAAGAAGAAGGATCTAAGACCGAAGGACTTCTCTTCGACTTCACAAGAGTTAAATTATACAAATATTAACAATTAGGCCTATGAATTTTCTACAGTATAATTATTAACTTATACATAATAGTTCTATATAATGTACAGATGATAAAGAACATACAAAGTATATTAAAATAATAATAGTAATAATAATAACAACATATAACTTTATTAAATTATTGGTTCTATAAAAAGTGCAGAGTATAAAGAATTGCAAAGATATATCCAGAACTTGATTACATACTATATTTTTAAGTAATTATTCAGTAATCTGGTTTTTAACCATTGTTGAGTCGGCCAGCACTTGACATAAGAGGAGAGGGAATTCCTGACATGGATATTCGACACAAAGGAGGATCCGGATTAGTGAGATCTTCGTTCTATAGGTACGGCTAGAGTTAACTTGTCTCTTATGAACTTAAGTTATGGTGGTAAGATACTAAATAGAAAAAAGTATGAAAGTGAAAGGCTGATTGTGTGAAGAAACTACGTATGGTATAAGAAGCAGGAGGGTTGTACCTTTCACCTGTGTTTCGACCGGAGCGAAGACAACATTTCAAACGCAGATTTACGGAGTTTGTATATATAACGCGCAAAATAATTTGAATTCGTTGCAGTTTTTATCCTAATTTGATGCTCAAGTCGGTTAGGAATAACTAACAATAATCGAAATGCGACATAATGAAAGTTGAGACCATCACTACTATCAATGAAGAAGGAAGGAATTATTTTATTTTTATCTTTAGGGAATTAAAGATCGAATAGATATGTTTTAAAAGTCCCTCTAATACAACCATCCCAAATAAGATTTTGATCTAAATACGATAAGCACCGAGATTTTTTCACTGAGGGTTTAAGTAGAATGTAAGTTTGATTTAGATTTACAAGACTAATGATGAATGATCAATTCTGTTTAATAGATTTAATGACAGATAACCATGATTATGACTTCTCAGGATTTATAAGATCAGTTCCTTTCGTCCACATTACTGCAGAGTCAAGGTCTCATTAAGTTGTTTAGTTACATCGTGAATGAGTTCTGATAATATATATATATCCATCCATAGTGTTTCTGCCCGAAGGCAGGTCGTTCACTACAATCATAGCATTTTTCATGCTATGCTTGCAGCTTTGCTAGGGAATTGCAGGTGTGGTAGCTTCCCGTTGCTTTCCACACCAGTGAAGGATGATGATGATGGCCATATGATTTCGGGGACCGTTTGGGCCTTAAAGTTTTCCTGACATTTGTCTTACAGATGAGGAAAAACCCCGATAAAAGCTTCACCCAGAAAAACTGCCCCGACCGGCGATCGAACCCGGGCCCGCTACGTGACAAGGCGGCACGCTACCTCGAGACCACAGCAGTGGAATATATATATATATATATATATATATATCGATCATCAGCTTAGATGTGATATTTGCAATATTTTATGCAGTCAGCGAAGTCATTAATGTATATAAAAATATAACTGAACCAAATACTGATCCTTGTGGTACTTCGCATTCTACAGGTCTCTATAAAGAAATACGATCACTCGCAACAACGAACTGATGGTGCCAGTGAGTTAGGAGTTGGAAAAAAGTGAATTGAATTTTCTAAGAAATTCAGTAAATTGCATTTTGACAGTAAACATTTGTATTAACCATGCCGAAAGAACTGGAAAGGTCAACTAGAGTTAGAACAGTCAATATACTCTGATATGTAACTTCAGGAATATCCTTTGTAATGTTAAATAATGCGGATGCCTTCCTGTCGTCAGCCCGAAAACATGATTGGTAAGTGTAAAAAATTCCGTTGTTATGGAGACAGTAAGTTGTTTGTTTATAGTTCATTCCAGTGGTTTAAATAAGGTAGGCAAGATACTGACTGGTCTATAGTGTTGAGGGAAATGCGGACAAGCAATTTGAGATGTGGAATCCTCAGTCATAGGCAAGAAATATCTGAGTAAACTGTTACTAAAGACGTTTGCATTTTAATACTTATAATCCAGTGTAATTGTAAAATGTTAGGTATGGAATGGCTTCAGACCTTCACAGGAGTCAGGATTAGGTCGAAATATTAATAATCATTCATCAATATTTTTTCTAACTTAAGTTTTCAATATTTTTTTGAAATGTTGACTTCTAATGAGCAATTTTTTAAAAAAATATATAAAATACATTGTAAAATAATGTTAATTTATTAGTAGTAGTTTGGCTTTTTCCAATACCTAATTGAGGTCTAAATCCATCACATAAAGTTATTATTTTATTTTTATTGCTGGGTTATGAGTATCAAATATAAACAATTTAAAAACTGATAACTCAAGTTTTCAACTGGGACCCAGGATTCCCTATCTCAAATTGCTTGACTGTAACTCTTCTATGGTTTTCGGCTCAACAGCCCGTGATAAGCTTTGGCCTCCTTCACAACCATCTATTCCTCTCTTTGCTGTGCCAATCTTCTCCGTCCACTTATCCGTAGCTTTTCAAGTCCTGCTCTACATCCTGTAGCCACTTCTTTCTCTGTCTCCCTGTTCTTTTAACCCCTATAATATTGTCATGTACTATTCTCCATTCTCTCTATATGACCTAACCATCCTAACCGTAAAGACTTTACATATCTCACAATAACTTCTCCTCCTATTATTTGTTCAATCTCTGTATTATGTTTTACTCCCCATTCCTAATTTTTCACAGAATAGTCAATATTATCCTTCTTAATATATTTTCTTTCAAATATCCTCATGAAATCTCCATCTTCCCTATTCATAACCCATACTTGAGCCGCGTATGTTACTACGTAACTCTTCTACAACCTGGTAAGTTTCTTAAATTTAAGTTTTTACACGCTGTATAAATTATACTTATTCGTCGCTTTTTTGATACGTCTGCTGTTATCTGGAATTCATATGATCATGTACGTAATGTTTATCGCAGGAAGTACGAAACAGAAATAGCTCCTAACATTTTTAACTGTTACTACATGACGGTATGGTTGTGGAGATTGCGAATGGGCAGGGAGTATAACGTTACCATAGTAGAGATCTGTGTGCATAGTCTATAAAATTTAATTTTCTTCTTGATGGATTCGACAGAAGTTGCTTTATTTCAAATAAATTAAATAATACATGCAGAGTGGAAATAATATAAGTAAACTAATTTTAATATTATGAAATCCTTATAGCAAACATAAGGAAAACTTATTTGGGAATTGGGTCACAGAAAAAAAGATTTTGTGCAGAAATGTATTATTGTAACTCATAAAAATTGAGAGTATTTATCTGATTTCACGCAGTCCGTGGGGGCCGTAAAATGTAACATCTTTTCCTTTTTATTTTTTTTTATTAAAATACATAATATGTCGCTTGCTTTGTTGTCAATTCTCTTTGTCTAGTAATAAAATAGCATTTAATTCACTCTGTCTCTTTTAATTTAATGTGTGCTAAAACACATCATAGAATCTAATAGTATCAGAGGAAAAATTTGTACTATTTCACGTTTTCTATGCATTGTGTTAAAATCTGGCGATAGTCGTGATCATTATAAGTGAAGCATTAATGCATTCTATACATATTTTTTACAAAATCGTAGATGTGTGACCTATAATGATAAGAAAATATTATATTTACCACAAGGGATATACTTGAAATCTGCGCAATTTGTATTACTTCTATTCTGCAGGCCTATAAAAACTGCGTTTATCTTTTTGGTTTAGATAGCACTACCTTATAAAGCAAGGTATCAGATTGAAAATACTGTAAAATAGCGTCAAAGTTTTTCCCCTTAATTTTTATATTTATTTTCTCTGTCGTATCATCGGATATATTATTATTTTTATTATTATTATTATTATTATTATTATTATTATTATTATTATTATTTTTATTATTATTATTATAACCATTATGGTTATTATTACTATTATCGTTCTTAATTTGCTTAAGCGTACAGCTTCTATAGTTTATCTGGTGCTACAGTCAAGTCTCATAGACTGCGGTGGGCAGGATATATGCCACAATTGCGGAATGGAAGAGGACTTGGAAACTAATTGTAGAAAAACAGATGTTAGGCCAAGAATAAAGTGGCGAAAATAATATTAACCGTGATTTGAGGGAACTAAATTAAACAGGGGATGATTGGCAAATCATTAGCTCAAGAGAGTAATGTATGAAGAGCTTATGACCCCACGGCTATTAACCTACGGATTCGATAATGCAAGTGAATTATTTAGTTATTGCATCCTTTCTAACGATAGCTTATTCAACAAAATGGTTACCTCTAATCACATATCTCCTCTTTTCCAAATTGTTCACACAGTCCGATCATCACAAACTTCAGAAGAGTAGTTGGAGATATCCAGCTTTTCTCATTAATAGTTCTAGTATTGTAGATTAGTTATGATACTTACACAAGTAATGGCACGAGTAATTTCCAATTTATCTAGAGGATTTGGAAATCAAGATTGGCATTTGTTAGGACTATTCAACGAATAAAATTAAGCTGTTTACTCAAAAATCATTATTTAAATATAGTTAACGGTATTTTAAAATATTTATGTATTTAATGTAAACGGCGATGTTTGAAAACAAATCAGAAATGTGATGTTAGCCTATGTTCATTCACTGCAACTTGATCATATTATGTATAGCCAAATAGGATCGCAATATTGTTAGAATACGCCCTAGTGGAGAAATAATGGAACACATCAAACTGTATATTATAATCAACATTATAGGTTATTTATTTATTTTTAGTAGACAATTTGTAAAATAAAGTAATCTATTCATTATTTGCTATATTCAATAGACCCTATATTTGTTGGAGAAAAATAAGATCTGAGCTGTTCATAATATAAAAAAGGAGGAGCTTTCTTTAAAAACAAAATCAGGGGCTGATATAGAGCGAGGTGAAACAAGACTGTTATTGGTTGTAAAACAAAATTCATTGAAACATGATTGATCGTTGACTACCATTTGGGGCATGAGTTAAATAGTCACGCATAGTTCTCTGAGACATCTCTTTTTACATGTTTGAGATATAACGTTTGATTTTCTGATTATAGAAAAAATTACTAAAGATAACTTGTATTTTTAAGTATAAATTAATTTCTGGATGGTAAAAAAATGTTGATTTTTTTACTTCTGCCAACATAATTGTGCACGATTCATAATGCTGTAAAGAGAAATTAACTAAATAAACAAAATATCTTGCTAACCTCAAATTAATCAGAATATAATATACGTTTTTACTACTGAAAATGGAGACACGCCCTAGAGTAGCTGGTTAAGGCAATACGCTACAAACCGGAAGGTCGTGGGTTCGAGTCCCCGAAGGATCAGGACAAACTGACCCAAATCTTCTGGTGGCACCATGGGCCTCAGGTTTACTAAGCTTCTAACGTAAATGAGTACCAGATATTTGTTATGGGGGTACAGGCGCCCGTCATGCAGGGTTGACAACAAGTGCCGATTGTCTAGAAAGGTGGGAGCATTAACCTCCTACTACCCCAAGGGTCTCCTATGGCCTATAGTGGTATCTCTTCACCTTTACTAATGAAAAAAATAATCCTAAACCTAACAAAATCGGTCTCAAATCACAGTTGTGTGTCTCAGAAGCAAAACTACCTATAAAATATTCATGATAAGTTATTTAACAAAAGTATTAAGCCAGGATTTTTTTATTCAAATGTTGGTGTTCACAAATTGTTATTACTTAATAGGTACCGTAGTGTTATCGTTATCCCTTCTCCCTTCTATCAGATCCATTACACACTTCTCACGTCTCTTCTGTTATCAATCCTCGTTAAGTGATCTATCCACTGATATCTAATATTAACAGATGTCGTGGTATTTCGTTCCAGGTTTTGTGTTCATTGATCTCAAATTTGATAATTCCTAAATTCGATCAACACTTTTAAAATTCTTATTAACGCACCGTTGAGGTTTTGTAAGGTAAGATATTAAATAGAATTGGTACATGGTAGGTCAGTCATCCTCAACTAAATTAATAAACTTCATTAAGTAGTTCCGTATGGAGGCCTTTCAAAAACAATATTTCATTATCTGCATTTTAACTGGCACTGATAATACCAGTTAAAATGCAGAAGATTAAATATTGTCTTTGTATGGCCTCCATAATGGAACTGCTTAATGAAGTTTATTAATTTAGTTGATAGTAACTTACCAGTTAAAATGCAGAAGTTGAAACTTTGTTTTTGAAAGGCTTCCATATAGGAAGTACTTAATGAAGTTTATTAATTTAGTTAATAGTACCAGTTAAAATGCAGAAGATGAAACATTGTTTTTGAAAGGCCTCCATATTGGAAGTACTTAATGAAGTTTATTAATTTAGTTGATAGTACCAGTTAAAATGCAGAAGATGAAACTTTGTTTTTGGAAGGCTTCCATATTAAGTTTATTAATTTAGTTGATAGTACCAGTTAAAATGCAGAAGATGAAACTTTGTTTTTGAAAGGCTTCCATATTGGAACTGCTTAATGAAGTTTATTAATTTAGTTGACAGTACCAGTTAAAATGCAGAAGATGAAACTTTATTTTTGAACGGCTTCCATATTGGAACTGCATAATGAAGTTTATTAATTTAGTTGACAGTACCAGTTAAAATACAGAAGATGAAACTTTGTTTTTGAAAGGCTTCCATATTGGAAGTACTTAATGAAGTGTATTAATTTAGTTGACAGTACCAGTTAAAATGCAGAAGATGAATCTTTGTTTGTGAAAGGCTTCCATATTGGAACTGCTTAATGAAGTTTATTAATTTAGTTGATAGTACCAGTTAAAATGCAGAAGATTAAACTTTGTTTTTTAAAGGCTTCCATATTGGAAGTACTTAATGAAGTTTATTAATTTAGTTGATAGTACCAGTTAAAATGCAGAAGATGAAACTTTGTTTTTGAAAGGCTTCCATATTGGAAGTACCTAATGAAGTTTATTAATTTAGTTGACAGTACCAGTTAAAATGCAGAAGATGAAACTTTGTTTTTGAAAGGCTTCCATATTGGAACTGCTTAATGAAGTTTATTAATTTAGTTGATAGTACCAGTTAAAATGCAGAAGATGAAACTTTGTTTTTGAAAGGCCTCCATATTGGAAGTACTTATTGAAGTTTATTAATTTAGTTGACAGTACCAGTTAAAATGCAGAAGATGTAACTTTGTTTTTGGAAGGCTTCCATATTGGAAGTACTTAATGAAGTTTATTAATTTAGTTGATAGTACCAGTTAAAATGCAGAAGATGAAACTTTGTTTTTGAAAGGCTTCCATATTGGAACTGCTTAATGAAGTTTATTAATTTAGTTGACAGTACCAGTTAAAATGCAGAAGATGAAACTTTGTTTTTGAAAGGCTTCCATATTGGAACTGCTTAATGAAGTTTATTAATTTAGTTGATAGTACCAGTTAAAATGCAGAAGATGAAACTTCGTTTTTGAAAGGCCTCCATATTGGAAGTACTTATTGAAGTTTATTAATTTAGTTGACAGTACCAGTTAAAATGCAGAAGATGAAACTTTGTTTTTGAAAGGCTTCCATATTGGAACTACTTAGTGAAGTTTATTAGTTTAGTTGATAGTACCAATAAAAATGCAGAAGATGAAACAACGTTTTTGAAAGGCCCCCATATTGGAAGTACTTAATGAAATTTATTAATTTAGTTGAGGACGACTGACCTACCAGGTACCAATTTTATTTAATATCCTATCCTAAATTCTAGGTGTGCAATATCTGCTTTGAAAGCGTGTAGAATAATTTGGTTTTATGACTTAAGGGTGCAACATAACTGAATAATTCTTTTTTTTTTGCCGGAATATCTCTCTTTTTTTAAAAAAAAAAGCGTGTAATGAACTTTAGTTCCTTGCTCTAATTACCTTTAAATGCTGGAGTGAATACAATTTTATTTGACGTAACCAACAATAAACTGTGGATTTATCTGAGAAGTTGAAGGACCATGTGTGCATGTGGTACAGTACAGCACACCTTCTCAATGCAAATGACTGTATTTTCCCAACTTCCTATGCGTGGGTTTCTCCGGTCTACCGACTTTATTAGAGGCTAAGAAAATCACTTTTAAATTTTCGCCACTAACGTAGAGATTGTGTCACTTACACAAATTCATATTAAAATTTTCAAAGTCTAGTTAAAAATATATACGTTATAAATCTATACTCGAAACAGCATCATATTATTCAGGGTCAATTAAGCTCGAATTATATTTCCATTATTTTAATGAATCCGATTTTAAGTTACACGTTTTCCATTCGAAAGTGGCTCAAAACTTTTGCATGCATATGTATCTTAAAAACTTTTCATAGGTAATGCCATGAGTTATTTCCAAATTATCTAGATAATTTGGAAATCAAGAGTGGCATTTGTTAGGACTATTTAACGAATAAAATTAAGCTGTTTACTCACAAATCATTATTTGACTATAGTTATTTTAAAATATTTATATATTTAATGTAAACGACGATGTTTGAAAACAAATGAGATACAATAGGTACTCTTTCATCTGCTTCTTTTGTTTATTACTGCAACCAGATCATACTATTTATTGCCAAATGAACGCAATATTATAAGAATGCTCTCTAGTGGAGAAAAAATGAAACACATCAAATTGTATATTAATTCATTTCTGATGTCATATGATGTAAATATGACAATTATATTTTTCTGGATTATTACCTGGGAAAAAATACATTTAAGAAAGTGCAAACAGTGGTTTCTTTTTTTTTTGGTGGTATAATAAATTGCTACAAATGTTTTTATATTAACTCCTGCAAGCGCTATGAGTTGACATCTATGCACTATATATACAATCTTGTAGCCGTATTTCTTTACAGGCTCAGTCACTGCAAAATAATGGTCAGACCTGTTCAGAATATTAAAAAGGAGGAGCTTTCTTTAATATGGTAAATTTAACACTGATAAATATTTCGTGAAACACGACTCTGATTGGTTGTAAAACAGAAATCATTGAAACGTGATTGGTCATTGTCTCCCATTTGGGGCATGAGTTAAATAGTCATTAAAATCTAAACCAGAATAATCCATACATAAATTAAAAAGATTAAGGGTCAAAGCACAAGAATATATAACTAAAAAGTAGTTCAAACGTTCTCTCGAATAAATAGAATTTAGTCTTACAACAGAACTTAAACAATTAGAGATACTATGAAGAAGTGGCGGTATTCAAATACTTAGGAACAATAATTAAATACATGAATAAGACCCACAAATAAAATAAATAGACGCTCAACTCTATAAACGCATGCTGTTATACATTACAGCGGCCACAGTTAAGACTGCTATGGACAGGGCATATGGCACGAAGGGGAATGGAAAAAAGACATGCAAATTTCCTGTAAGGAAACCAGAAGGAAAACGTCCTGCAGGTATGGCAGAATGAGGTGGATGCGAATCATTTGACTCTAAGACAGGAGAAAAGATTTGAGAATAACAGTGAGCTAGGTGACCTCTACGGGATACCAGATATAATAATAAAAGTTGAGTCTCGTAGACTGCTATGGGGAGGGCATGTGGCACGAATGAGGAACAAAAGAGGGACACGGAAACTCCTTATAAGGAAACTAGAGGGAAATGTCCAGTAGGCAGGCCAAGAATGAGGTGGGAGTATAATATTAACCATGATTTGAGTGAAGTAGATTATACAGGGATAATTGGAAATATTATCTGGATAGCTTACGTCCGCGCGGCCACGAGATTAAGAGTTTGATAGTGCCAGAGAGTTAGTTACAAAGTATCAACTTCGGTGATCTAAGGGTTCAGTTTCTTACCTCTAGTCCTGACGGTCGCGGGTTCAAACCCAACAAGGCTCGATTGATTTTTAAGTTGGAAATACTCCATTCCTTTGGAAATGACTTCAAGCCTGGGTCCCGAATCTGAAGATTCGAATGTATGGAGAGCTTATGCCGACGCTGCCACGAATCTCCGGGTTCCACATTACCTTGTGTTATCTAGTTAATTATTATTACTTCATTAGATCAAGACCATCTTCGCTAGGTTTACCGTACAGGCCACATGGCCTAAAACGAATTTGTTCATGATGATGATGATGATGATAGTACTTTAATTTCAATACTACGTTCATTATTAACGTTACTATTATCGCTGTTGCTATTCTTATTGTCAAGAAGGTAAAATAGTCATAAAAACGCACCCAGTACATGAAAAAAATGCCTTTAGAGGAAATATTTTGTAAGTATATAGGGCCTATCCCTGAAATGAGATACCTTCGGAGGACTGCAGGATACACACTACTAGATCACAAAAAAAATGAAGACATCTTAGAAGAATTACACATGGAACCTTTAGAAAACAAAATTTCTGATTATAAGTCAAGATGGATGCAACATGTTCATCGAATGGAAGATCACAGAATACCCAAACAAATGTTAAGATATCAACCTGCATGAAGAAGAAGACCAGGAAAGTCCATTCAAAAGACTTTTGGATGGTGTTTCTCTTGAGGCCGAAACAGGTCAACAAATGGCCTAAATTCGTTAATGTACTATGATGATGATGATATCCCCTACTTCCCACGTGGGACACGGGGGCTCCCTAGCAGAAATGTCTTAAACAAGCTAATTTAGTGACACTTATTTACCTACATATATCAATGAGTGACATGGTTAGCACATTGCATCGTTGAGACATCTATTTTAGGCAGCTGAGGTATTACTTGAATGAATGAATGAAGGTCCTTAATATTTGCTCAGGGGCATTTTTTATTCAGGCTTGCGGTTCTTTTACGAGCCTAAAAATCTTCAGACTAGGGACCCACAGCTTAAACCTCTTCCAGAGGACATGCCCCCTGGATTTTTCCATTCTAAAGATCAGTCGATCCCAGCCGGGTTTGAACACGTGACTCTCGGGACTAGATGCATTGAACAAAACCATGAGACCATCGCACCCGACTTTAGAGGAAATTCAGAATACACACACACACACACACACACACACACAGGGTGTCCCTAAAGTAACTATCAATTTTTATGAAAACATTTTTTTTCTTTTTTTTTTCATTCACTGTTAGCTTAGTGCAACATGTTCAGTACAGAAGAACGGGTAGCCATTGCATGTGCACGGGTATGCGGATTGTCATGCGAAGACGCCAGTGCTGAATTTACCCATAAATTCCGTAAACCAACCGCAACAAAGGCACACATTCGTCTGCTTGTAAAAAGATTTAAGCGTACCGGCAGTGTGTGTGGTGAGGCACGTCATGGACGACCACGCGTATCAACAGATACAATGCAGCAGGTTCAAATTACCAGTGATAGTCCGAACTCATCAACTGGACGCCTCACTATGAATTGAATGCCCCTCGCAACACATTGTGGAAAATTCTAGTTTCATTCTACGAAAACGTCCTTATCATGTCTGCTTGATTTACGGAATCGTATCACAAAAGCAGCAGGCTTTTTTGCGGTTTAAATGTTAATGTCACATTTCGCTTCACAGCTGAAAGATGGATATGGATTTTATCTAGATGGCGATCATGCAGAAAGGCAATAGAATATGTGTAAAACTTCACAATACCATTGATTTTAAAGTAATTGTCTTCTTTCATAGAAAGTATTAGTGAGTTTAGGACACCATATATAGGCCTATATTATCCATCCATAGTAATTCCGCCCGAGGGCAGGTCTTTCACTGCAATCATAGCATTTTCATGCTATGCTTTGAAGCTTTACTAGGGAATTATAGGTGTGGTAGCTTTCCTTTGCTTTCCACACCAGTCAAGGATGATAATGATGATGATGGGCGGATGATTTTCGGGGACCATTTGGCCCTACGCTTCCTGACATTTGTCTTACAGATGAGGAAAAACCCAGAAAAAACCTCACCCAGGAGCCTGTCCCGAACGGAGATTGAACCCGGGCCCGCTGCGTGACAAGGTAGCACGCTACCTCGAGACCACAGCGGTTGACATATGTATATGTACATATATTAATATATTTATTTATTTATTCGCTTTTGATGTCCCAACTCCTTTCAAAAAACGTTAAACTGAAAATATGTAAAACTATTATTCTGCCAGTTATATTATATGTGTGCGAAACATGGACTCTTACTTTAAGAGAGGAAAGGGAGATTACGAGTATTTGACAATAAAGTACTTAGGAAAATTTTTGGACCAAAGAGAGATGAACAGTCAGGTGAATGGAGAAGACTACATAACAATGAACTACATGGTCTACCCAGTTGGTAGACCAAGAATGAGGTGGGAGAATAACATTAACTATGATTTGGCGGAGGTGGATTATACAGGGAATGATTGGAAAGCATTGGCTCGGGATAGGGATGTATGGAGAGCTTATGTCCGTGCGGCCATGAACCTACGGGTTCGATAGTACCAGCGAGTGAGTGTGAGTGAGTGAGTGATTTATTTATTCGTCCATTTATTTATTCAAATCCGGAATTATTTGCTTTGCAGAGAAAAATGCTGGAAATACCAGAAGGGCTGTCAGATAAAAACTGCTTCATAAACAATAGGAGTGACTTAATATTTGACATGCCTGGTGTAGTGTGTAGTACATAATTATCGTGGTTAACTTCACACATCAACGCGGATTTGAAGAGTGCACAGTGAAGTTTGAAGCGTTGGGTTTCACTACTCATGTACCTCAACTCCTAACGTTTGTAACAAATATCGTATTGTTTACAGGATGTGAACTGTAAGTTGCTTGTGATTTCGGATTAACTTGTTTCACTGCAGTTACACTTGTATCTGCTACCTTCTCTTTTCTCGCTCGCGCAGTCTCATTCGAACGTTCTGTAGACTACATTATGTATTTTCAGCTTCACAAATTGAGTTTTACAGTTTTCTCCCTTGTATTCTTGTGTAAAACATGAAAATTAGGTTTTAAAATTTTTCCATAGTCAGAATTTTCCTCCCAAAATTGAAAATTGAAATGAATGGCACATACTTAATGGATCAGCCTCATAACAATACTTAGTTTTTAGTATTCGTGTATTCTGAAGTTTTCGAGTTACTGTTTTCAGCTAACTTTATAAGGTAAAAATTACTTTATATTGTCCTTTCTCATTTATGTCGAGAGCACTCACTTGATTAAAATCTCGCCAAAAAGATGTATTTTGACTGGGAAACAGAATAACAACTCCGTTTTTACACGCTTTATATTAGCTTGACCTGCATCTATGTAACGGAATCTTTGAACACGATTTTCACCCACTCAAGAACATTAAATCGACTTGAAACTTTTTATACTTGTAAAGGACCAATGACAATACAATATTTTCATATTTTTTTCTAAAATCCTGGCCAGAATCATCAGAAAATAAAAATAATAAAAGACGGTATAATAGGTTGCGGACTTATCGACTTAGTTAATCGTTGTAAGAGCTCAGTTGGTAGAGCGGTGGAATGTAGTGGTATATAATTTCAGTAATCCATAGGTCGCTGGTTCAAGTCCGGCCCAGTGGATATTTTTAGAAGAGTATTAAGCAATCAAATTTTCATGGGATTCCGGTTTATCACAATCAATTAAACTAACAATTAAAAAAAATAAATAATAGTTTAAAAAAAACTAAATCAACACGCTTTATTAGAAAACCAAACTAAAAAGTAAAAAATAAATAATAGTTTAAAATAACTAAAACAACACGCTTCATTAGAAAACCGAACTAAAAAATAAAAAAATAATTTAATTGCCAGAATCATCAGAAAATCAAAAAATAAATAAAAACCCGGTATAATAGGTTGCGGACTTATTGACCTTTTAGTTAATCGTTGTAAGAGCTCAGTTGGTAGAGCGGTGGACTGTAGTGGTATATAATTTCAGTAATCCATAGGTCGCTGGTTCTAATCCGGCCCGAAGGATTTCTTTAGAAGAGTATTAAGCAATTAAATTTTCATGGGATTCCGGTTTATCACAATCAATTAAACTAACAATTAAAAAAATAAATAATAGTTTTAAAAAAACTAAATCAACACGCTTTATTAGAAAACCAAACTAAAAAGTAAAAAATAAATAATAGTTTAAAATAACTAAATAACACGCTTCATTAGAAAACCGAACTAAAAAATAAAAAAATAATTTAATTGCCAGAATCATCAGAAAATCAAAAAATAAATAAAAACCGGTATAATAAGTTGCGGACTTATTGACCTTTTAGTTAATCGTTGTAAGAGCTTAGTTGGTAGAGCGGTGGACTGTAGTGGTATATAATTTCAGTAATCCATAGGTCGCTGGTTCTAATCCGGCCCGGAGGATTTTTTTAGAAGAGTATTAAGCAATTAAATTTTCATAGGATTCCGGTTTATGATAATCAATTAAACTAAAAATTAAAAAATAATAGTTTAAAAAAACTAAATCAACACGCATTATTAGGAAACCAAACTAAAAAATAAAAAATAAATAATAGTTTAAAAAAACTAAAACACGCTTCATTAGAAAACCGATCTAAAAAATGAAAAATAATTTCATTTACCAACACGCTTGGGATAAAATTAAAGTCGTCAACAAAAATAGCATCTCCAATACATCTAGAATAAAACTAGAGTTATCTACAAAAAAATAATTTTGCCATCAAAAGCGTGGGGTGCTTTTTATGGTTTTTACGTTTTCTTCTTAGAGACTTTAATTTTACTAATATTTGTTTATTATCAAATATATTAACTGATATAGAGCACTCCACGCTTTTGATGTTAAAATTATGTTTATTTTTTGTAGATAACTATAGTTTTATTCTAGATGTGTTGGAGATGATCTTTTTGTTGACCACTTTAATTTTATTCCAAGCGTGTTGGAAATTAAAATTATTTTTCATTTTTAGTTCGGTTTTCTAATAAAGCGTGTTGTTTTAGTATATTTTAAACTATTATTTATTTCTTAATACGAACCTACGATTGAGTTAACAGAGTGAGTCATTAAAATATTTGGACAGCCAGATATTTTTAAGAATTTTAACATAACTGTCGTTATAGTCACGTATCTCCTTGATTTAAGGCGTTACTATGGCTAAATCTAAATTACCGAAAAACTCTACATAAACATGTTTTGCTACTCCAAATTCTGCACACACATTTGCTAATTTATTTAGCAACGGTTTTTCAAAATGTGTCTGCTCATCCTAATTTAGCCTTAAGATCATAAGATATTTCTTTACTTTCTATACCACAGCACATGACAAGTTTATACTCTGAATCTTACACAATATATACGAACAGAACATGGAACTCACTTCCCCAGTCACATCAGGGACTGTCAATCACTATCATTATTTAAATCGAAATTAACTGGTTCCAAAGTTCCACATAATGAAAATGCTACCTGTATAAAACCATTCAGCATTCCGTACGTGCCTGTAAATATTAATCTACAAAGTTTTTCTTACTTTATTTTATTTTTATTCCTTGTTTTGTTAGTGTTAGCTAATATTATAACAATTCGCATTTTGCTTTGTTTAGTACATAATTTAAAAATATTTTTAAATTGTAATAAGATTTAATGTTTGTGTGATTTTATTGTTCGCTGGTTGAGTGGAAGAGATGGGCTTATGGCCTTAACTATGCCACCTTAAATAAATCATTATATTCCTGGAGTTAAAGTGTTTATTGTGGAGGAAATTACTGAAGATTGATTTTTAAATGAAGCATGTGGTATTGTAGTGGAAAATAAAAGGAAAACGCGTTGAATATTAAAAGCGATTTGGATGATTTTCCTGATCTGGAATAAATAGACATCAATTTGATTCGTGTAGGATGCCTTTGATCTGCGCGGAATTATGTATAGAGAGTTGGTTTGTGTATTTTTTTAATCAGAATCTGTTTCTGGTATTATGTCTAATTCGAAGTTTTTTAATTGAGTGTAGTATTTTAATAAATGTATATAATTGTTTGTAATGTAGTTGATATTAAATTAAATTCTTCTGCAAGATAAAAAATATATTCTAGCATTTGTTTTTATGTTTAAGAGCCGAAAAATAACTCAGCTGAAAACAAAAACCTTCCATTGTTTGGTAGCAATTGTACAGTGGAGCCTTAAGTTGCAAAACGAAGCATAAAGACGATAATACAATCTTATACTGTTCCTAGTCTGACAACGTATTAAAAGTTACTACAGTGTATTGTTCTTCTGGTTTAACTTTGCAAGAAATTTGTAGAAACAGACAGCTGTGCTCACCTCTCTCTCTCGCACCAGTGTTGTCGGAATTTTTTCTTCACCAGATGTTAATAGGGGAAAGGGGGAAGACGAAAACTGACAACAGGGTGGGTTCTTTCTTTTGTTACTGGGTGAAAGCGGTCAAGGATCTACCCTTATATCTCCATTTCTCTCAAGTTCAGACAGATATACAATAGTAGACAGCAACATCAGAAGACGAGGACCTAATACGGACCATAGGTCAATATTTTGGGTAAATGTTAATATTATGCTCTATAAATGCAAGGAATTCCTGATGAACGCCAGATCGTAGTATATGAAGGATAATTTATTATATATAGGCCTATTGCAGACATATAAGCATAATCTAATATATAAAAATGAATGTTTCTTTGTTTGTTTGTTTGTGCTTTATGCGCGGCCATACCGTTGTTTCGATTGTGATGGAGTTTTTTTTTTTTCAAAATGTTCAGGGAGATTCCCAGGATGAACATAGGCTATAGGAGAGTTGAGATACACAATTAACTTTTGTAGTGAGAAACGTAAAAAGTACATTTTTTTACTCTTAAATGGCTTACGCTGCCTAAACCATAACAAATACACAAAATTAATGTACGCAGCATTTAATATCTCAAAAAACTCTATAAAAAAAGTCCGCGACAGCATATGTTTATCTTTCACAGATAATACACAATAGCCATTTTTGTCTTTCGTTGATGCCAGGAGATCGGGATAAGTAGATTCCCGGGCAAGCATGTGGTGCCACACCATTTATCCGATTGTCATGAGACTTTTTGCAAAATGTTCAGGATTTTCCCGGGAAGGTTATAGGTTATGAGAGAGTTTTAATCCTCAAGCCCTTCACCCTTAAAAATCACATTGTGTAGTGAAAAAACGTGAAAAAATATCGCTTTTTCTACGCTTAAATGGCTTTCGCTGCCTAAACCGTAACAAATAAACAAAATTACTGTATACAGAATTGAATATCTCAAGAAACTCTAAAGAAAAGTCCGCGACAGCATACGTTTATTTTTAAGGATAACTCATAATAACCATTTTTGTTTTTCATTGATGCCAAGAGATCGGGTTAAGTAGATTCCCGGGCAAGCAGAGCAGTATTACGGATAACTCGAAATGACGAATTTTGTCTTTCAGCTCATTTATGCCAAGTACATCGGGACGCGTAGATTTTCGGGCAACGCCAGGTAATCAGCACGGGGTATCTAAAAATAATATCGATATAAATTTATATTTATGTTTCCTTTTACTTATGCAACTAAATGCAAAAACACATTATAATTTATTTAGGTATAAGGATTAATTTTGGGCAGACGAGGTTAGGAGAGAACTCCAAAAGATTGGGATGGGCTGGATATGGGAAAAAGGAACTGAAAATCGCACGAACGTGTGGAGAAAAATAAGGAGGAGGTACTTAGATATAAACCAACAAGATACTTTCGCCGAATGTACAGAAAAACGCTCACTGTGTTTTACAAAGAGACCTAAAACACGTCTGGGGAAAAGAATCGTATATACTCAACCTAGGATTTAAGAAGAGATCAGGGCTTGCTTGGTTTAGGCTAGGGGCATGGAAATTTCTAAAAATTAGCGACGATCACGATATGCGAATATGTCCAATGTGCGGGAACTTTGAAGATGGGATACATATATTAGGAAAATGTAATGATTTAGAATATTGGAGACGTCAGTTATTACCGGAAAGATTTCTAAATTCAAATCGGGAAAGATTGGCATGCTACGAGTTATTGGTAAATCCAGAAAATTGGATAAACCTCGGTAAATTTCTGGACAAAACGCGGAAAATAAGGACAACACTCATTCATGAATAAATATATGTTATCAAAATGCAATACCATTAATTCTTAACAATTATATATTAATTAATTAGTATATAATGCTATTGTGTTATTATTTAATTGTAATATTATTGTGTTTTCTTTATGTAATTGTAATGTTAATGTTTTTTTTAGTGTATAATGCTATTGTGTTATTATTTAATTGTAATATTATTGTTTTCTTTATGTGATTGTAATGTTATTGCTTTTTTTGTTTATTTTTTTTACACTAGTACAAATTATTACTTTATTGTAACGGACTGTCAACAGCACGTACGGCTTACTGCCCGTGCGACCCATATTTGTAAATAATATTGTAAATATCTTAATTTTTGTCTAATAAAGTCCTACTACTACTACTACTATTTACGTATAACAGAGCACGCTGGGTAATAGCTAGTTATCTGTAAAAAGTTATTTACTAACATGCCAAGGTATTGACTTAAAAAATATAAGAAGTACAGGTACCATTTCAGAGCACCCTCTTCTCTTAACCAGAGAAAAAAAAAAGAGATAGAAACGTCTAAAATTTGGAATGGACTATAATTAAACTGAAGAAAGAAAGAAAAAAGGAGGTCAACATATCCTCATCAGCAATTAAACTAATTCTTATTAACTAGGTTTGGATGGTTTCTAGTTTAAAGCCGTGAGGAACCGGACCTGCAACAGACATTGCTCATCTGCTGGGTATATATGCAGCATGTACTGCTCAACATACCATCTGCGGGTGTTAACGTTTTTACGCATTTAAAAAAATTGTTATACTTGGAAACAAGTCGTAGCTTGTATGAGTACCTTCGCCACATTTTTCTGTATTAAACCTAAGACCCCATAATATATATTTTATTCACCTTAATTATCACATATCCTAGTGAAAGATTATATCAAAATTTGGGCAAGCGGTCTAAGGGCCGGTTACACCAACATAGCTAAAATTTGTACCTTACGAAGAATTATATAACCGGGTGAAAAATAACTAAGCGTGTTTGCGTTTCACCAGGCCATATATGACCGACGTAAACAAACTTGTGGTTTGCCGAGAAAAGGTTTTGAATCGTATATTTCTCATACCTCATGTTCAAGCGGAACAAATTTGAAGGAGGAAAAGGAAATTCTATTGGTTGTTACTTATCGCGTTACCATAGAAACGAAATTAAACACATTCAGAACTATAATAGAATTAATATAGAAACGTTAAAAGTGTAGGAAAATAAGAAATGGCCCAAAAGCATGCGGAACGGCGAAAAATACTTTTTTCTTGATTATGCCTAATATTTTAAATTAACCCAATGATTGATTTAAAAACCCTGTTTTACATTCACATATGATACAGTGCTATTATTATTATTATTATTATTATTATTATTATTATTATTTTATTATTATTGGGACCGGTGCCCACCCAGCATCGTGAGGCAATTGGGCAGCTACAATAAGTAGCGGCTCCAGGTTGAGGAACCAGCTATAACGGCTGGGGGACTCGACGTGCTAACCACATGTCACCCCTACACTGGCTGTTGATCATCTACCTCTGTGATTGACACATGTGGATGTGAAGGGCCAGCAGCCGGCTGGTAAAAGGGCAACCGCTGAAAAGTGGAAAGACCCTCAATCGGATTATTATCATCATTATCATCATCATTTGGAACAAAATAAATGGGAGGTTAATATATATAAGGTGAAGACAGGATTCTTGGGCGTTAGGATTTTGAAAGGATTCCTCTTTTAGTCGAGGACCTCGGGTAGCTCAGTGGGTTGCGGTAGGATGCGGTAGGATGAGATGCTCTTGGTCTCGGGATACACAAGGATTGTGCGGATACGATTCTATCTCGTTGAGAAAAGACGACAAGTTGAGGATGCAATATCACTTTTTTTTGTTGAACACACGATACAAAAATCATAGTACGTACGATCGGCGTGTCTCATATGGTTCCACTTTATGTTGAATAGGCTTAATTAGACTGTTGAATTCTTAATTACACCGCGAGTATATTGTTATATTTTATTCCTAAGTTAATTTAGCAAGGGACTCCACTGCCAATTTTATATAAGTTTTTACTTCCGATGGTCGATAGACTACGAGGATATGTGCTCGCATTAGCACTTTAAGTCATGATGAATATGTTAAATGAACTACACGTGCCAGTAGCACCACGAGAAGAGAAGTGAGTTTATTTTCGTTATAGGGTTGACAATTACTCCCACTCAATATAATTTGCGACCATATGATAACGCCAAGCTTAAGATAAAATACATATACCATTGGTGCATTTGTTTTATAATTTTGGGTGGTAGGGTTCTGGACCCTTTGGTTCGTTATGACATCACCAAAATGTTTTAGGACACTCCTACTTTTGAGACTGGATAAAATTGAGACATAAGTTTATACAAGCAGCCCGGGAATCCCGACTAATTTTGTAAAAGGCTTCTAATATTTTCTATAATGTTCTGGTGGCTTCGTTCGCCTTTAATTAGTTTGAATCATCCTCTATAAAATGCCCGTTTACTGAGTTTCCAAAATTCCAGCAATATTTTTCCTATTGATAATGTTGAGTGATTCCGGGTTATGTGGCCGTGGTCCATAGTTGGTGTTGATACCAGACGTTTCGCCCTCAACTGCGGAGGGTATCTTCAGTGGCGAGTGCTTCTAGGCGTGTTTCCTGGTCGGAAGATCTACTTAGATCCTAAGTAGATCTGCGGAGGGCATCTTCAGTGGCGAGTGCTTCTAGGCGTGTTTCCTGGTCGGAAGATCTACTTAGATCCTAAGTAGATCTTCCGACCAGGAAACACGCCTAGAAGCACTCGCCACTGAAGATGCCCTCCGCAGTTGAGGGCGAAACGTCTGGTATCAACACCAACTATGGACCACGGCCACATAACCCGGAATCACTCATCATTATGATTACTAGTGATGGGTAATTCGAGAGTAAGTCGTTTAAAAGAACGCTTCACTACTGTGAAGTGTAAAAAAGTTACTCACTTTTAGTGAACTGCCAGTTCAGAGTTCACTACTGCTACTTAAAATTAAAATTTACTTTTTATTTCAAGCTCTAGATCATAGATGTCTCACTTCAAATCAACTTTCGCTCATTCGTTGATTACTCTACATTTCTCCGCCCATCGACCTTGCATGTTCCCGCCTCTTTCCTACGTCATCCATATCGCTCGTACCGCAGTGAATGTCTGAGAAGAACGAACTATCTTGCCAGAGTGAACTGCCATAGAGGAACGAACTATCTTGCCAGAGTTAACTGCCATAGAGGAACGAACTATCTTGCCAGAGTGAACTGCCATAGAGGAACGAACTATCTCGCCTGAGCGAAGTTACATAGAAGAACGAACTACCTTGGAAGAACGAAGTGGTATAAAAGAACGAACTATCTTAGAAGAGTAAAGTGTTTTAGATGAACGAAGTGGTATCAAAGAACGAACTACCTTGGAACGAAGTGGTATAAAAGAACGAACTATCTTAGAAGAGTAAAGTGTTTTAGATGAACGAAGTGGTATCAAAGAACGCACTACTCTGGCAGCAGAGGGGAGTGTCTTAGAGGAATACGACCAACCTTACCAGCGTGCACACTGGCTTAACACACTTCTGTACTTCAAACTCTCCACCACCTTCGCCACGATCCTTTCATTCAGTACATGTACTTTATCGCGACCATTCCCGCTCTTGCTTACGTCATCACTCATACGCAGCATTACTCAGGGATTACTCCTTTTGATCTACGGCATTACTAACGCTACAAATCTAATGTAGTCTAATATTAAAATCACTTTACATTTTATTTACTGGAATTCCGAAAGTATTTAATAAAAATCCATTTTATATCCAAGTTTTAAAACAACATATTTTACTAGGTTTACAAAAAGCTGTTGCAAAATTTAGTAAAAATCTTACCTTGCTAAACATTTAGGGCGAATATGCCGTGCAAGTTTAAAAGCATCTCGCCCCCTGAATGAAACTGTGTTTAGAACAAAAGTTACTTTGCTTTACCATCGCCTAAATCGGCGAAGAAACCCCAAATTTCACAACTTTTTCTTGATCGCGAATTAGAAACCATTCTGTAAAAGTGCACACACAAGGCTAAATTATGTTGGCCTACCCAGTATTCACCGTCTTTATATTTTTAGTTTAGGGGTTGTAAAGATTAAGCTCAAGTAATTGCCAATAGTACGATTTTGCATATTTTTTCCTTTTAAAGAACTATTATGCAAATATGTGTAAATAATACATATATAAATAAAATAAAATAAAATATATCTTCCTTAAAAGTTTTAAAATACTCCACACCTTTTTTTTCCTTCAAATCATAGAGTTACGATTTTGTTTTTTATTAACATTTACAACTTGAAATAAAATATGTAAACATTGAAAATCTCTATATAAATACAATTATGCAAATAATACAGTTATAACAGAAATAAAAAAGGAGGTATAAATAATTATAAAATAAACAAAAGTATGGTAGCAGTCATATTAGAATTTTTGTTACTCAAATAAATTAAAATAGAATTTACAGAATTATTTACGTTTATCTTTAAAATCCACAGCTACCACGTGGTTGGTTAACGTCAAGTCACCCCATGCTCGCGTGTATTCGTGCTTCCCCCTCCTACAGCCTTTTTTTTTTTTTTTTTTGGCGAATGAAGGGCTTCGCTAAATTTTGTGAACGAACTAGTTCAATTGAATGGTTCATAAAAGTGAGTGCGAGTGAACGAACTACTTCTCGAAATGAACTGGTTGGGCACAACGCTAATGATTACCGGCCGTGAAAGCCTGCATTCAACTATTTTTCCTATTGAATTCAGCTGTCCAGTGTACAAGGCTTAGGCATTGTCTGTTCTAACCGGCTGAATAAACTGAATCTAATCCTCTAGACTGAAAAGAACTCTTTAGATCTTTATCTTGTTGAACGAATGTCTCGAGCCCATCAAAATACAGGGTGGACCGCTCGAATGGACCTAATTTCAATTGCTTGTTACTGGCAAACGGTTGAAGATAGAAACTTAAAACAACGTTCATATTACAGAAAAACTCACCAAGTTTTGATATCCAGATCACCATATCTCTATATGAGCCCCAGCAGTCACTGTGACGATATCAAAGCGATGAACAATTTCTTGCCAAGTACGTTGGAGTATGTCTTCTGGAATGTTCTCAATAGCCTCTATGATGCGCTCACGAAGATCACGAAGGTCTTTGACTGGGGTGGTGTAAACTTTATCTTTGACATAGCCCCAGAGAAAGAAATCCAGTGGTGTTAAATCGGGAGATCTCGGGGCCACGCGATTGGTCCTCCCCTACCAATCCAACGGCCAGGGAAAATGTTGTCCAAAGTCGTACGAACTTCATTGGACCAGTGGGGAGGAGCACCATCTTGCTGGAAAACGATGTTAGGCTGCAGTTGTTCAATTTGTGGAAAGAAGAACTGCTCCAGCATGTCAAGATATGTGGTACCACGAACAGTTTTCTCGGCGAAGAAAAACGGTCCAATGACCTTATTATGTGACAAACTGCACCAAACATTCATCTTCGGACTATCACGAACATGCTCTTGAATAGCGTGAGGATTCTCCGATCCCCAGATCCGCACATTATGCCGGTTTACCTTGCCTGACAAATGGAAAGTGGCTTCGTCCGAGAAGAAAATCTTGGTCATGAAGTCAGGATCAGCGCCGAGACGGTCCAGCATCGTATTGGCGAATTCCACTCGTTTCGGCATGTCATTCGGCTCCAGACGTTGCACTAACTGCACTTTATATGCGTGCAGTTTGAGGCGTTTGTGGACAATCCGTTGTAATGTCGATTTTGGTATTTGAAGTTCCCGCGAAGCTCTTCTTAATGACTTCCGGGGGCTTCGCTCAAATGCGGCTTGAACATTTGCTACCATTTCATCGGATGCCTCTGCGACCACCACCATGCTTCTTCAACACAGATCCTGTAGCTAATAATGTATCACGCCACTTCTTTATGCTTCTAGCAGTTGGAGCATCACGGTTAAACACACGCCGGAACTCCCTTTGAACTCTAATGATTGATTTAAACTCCGCATACCACAAAACAGCTTGCGCTTTCATCTGCGGAGTCGCCATTTTCACAAACAATTAAATCTAAGAACGAGAAACGTATCCTTGTGCCATCTACCGACAGGATTCGAAACTTGGTGAGTTTTTCTGTACTATGAACGTTGTTTTAAGTTTCTATCTTCAACCGTTTGCCAGTAACAAGCAATTGAAATTAGGTCCATTCGAGCGGTCCACCCTGTACAATAGGGTGCGTTACAGTCATCAGGGCTTTTCCCAAAATTACTCATAAATAAACGTTCTTATTTCATCATATTGGTTCAACGGAATCATTTTAATAAAAAATAATAATTTTATAATTATATTCTACGTATTTTTCTCATTAGTTTGATTATAAATGAAGTGTATGTCCGATGAAATATTCAATTATTAAATTAATTAATTATTTATAAATTTATTTTTCTCTCACCCGATTATTAATGATTGGGCTGCTCATTTAGGGAGGAGGCTGTGTGAACGTCGCGTCTCACTTTGTTGTTGGAGTGCTTAAGAATATTTGGGTTATGTAAAAGTTTTCATGGAACAAGCCATTTCAATGGTATAAGAAAAGTAATTATTTTGTCGATACTAATAAAATTAGTTTGGGTGAAACCAAGTATTACAGTGTTCAGAAAATATCTAATCCATCTCCTGACAACGTTGCTACTGTCAACTCTCATTCTTGGAAGAATTATTTAATAACATGCAAAATGATGATGATAATAATACAACAAAATTAGCTAGGTTATATATCTCCACCAAGGAAGTATCCCTCTTCCACGAGTGACTGTACGGCTGTATACGATTAATATTCATTTCTCAGAAAAAAAAATACAGAGGAACAAATGTTTAAATCAAATTCCAAAAATAAATATTGCACTATTTCAGATATGATAATCCAATTTTTTCGATAGAAATATTGAACTTTTTAACCTGAATAAAGATTCTCTAAGATTTACGTAATCTCTATTTAA
The DNA here is from genome assembly GCA_030220185.1 of Diploptera punctata. Taxonomy (NCBI): domain Eukaryota; kingdom Metazoa; phylum Arthropoda; class Insecta; order Blattodea; family Blaberidae; genus Diploptera; species Diploptera punctata. The sequence continues at coordinate 1,466,051 of JASPKZ010008136.1, forward strand.
ATTAATGAAGTTTCAAGAACTGTTGAAACCAAATTGAGTGCTCAATAACATTAAGCAGATCTTTTTAGCACTGTGTGACATGAGGCTGGTACAGAGCTGTGATTCATGTTGTTAAAGTAGTCGCGTTTATGGAAAAATAGCCATTCTACTCGCTTTATCTTATGAATTTATCATGTCAGCTCTTATGTCATCCATAGGTTGTGGCGGCGATCAAGAGAGACAAGAGGCGGCCCGGACAAGGTAATAAGTAAAAACGGCGGTACAGGATATATATCTTTCTTATCAGCTTTGCGCAGACACATATATACAGCCGCATATCTTACAAAATGATGTACGAACTGAACTGGTCATTTCTAATCAGACAGAAAGAAACAAGAGTGAAAAGTGAAGGGACGAGATCTAGAATCTCCTTTCCATCCCTCGTTTGACACGTCGACACCCATCTGAGATTTCTTTAAAACCATGTTAACTCGCAGCTCCGTATAAGTCTCTTCACAGATTAGTTATGATTTCGATTAACGGACTGCGATAGTTCTTTACGTACATGGATAAATCCTGAAGAACGTCTTCCTCTGGTTATTAATCATGATAGGTTTGGAAATAGATTGATTATGGTTTTCGCTGGCATTGCAACAGTCTTGGACAGAGGTTTACTGTTCCACAGCGGTCAATGCATATGACCACATTAATGACACTATCCTTGAAAATTTCGAGCTCTTATGATCCGGATGTTAATTGTATCATAATGCAAGACAATTCTATATCTCATACAACACAAATAAAACAGATGTTCTGCAAGAATGCCAAATTCTGATTACGGATTGGACAGCATGCAGTCCTAACTTAATGCTATTGAATATTAGTTGGATCCAACCATAGTAATTCTGATCGAAGGCAGGTCCTTCACAAACATTTTCATGCTATGCTTGCAGCATTACCAGGGAATTGTTGGCGTATTATCTTCCCGTTGATTTCCACACCGGTGAAGGATGAAGATTATGATAATGATAAGGGTGAGGATAAGGATGATGATGATGATGATGGCCATATGATTTCGGGGACCGTTTGGGCCTTAAAGATTTCCTGACATTTGTCTTACAGGTGAGGAAAAACCCCGATAAAAACCTCACCCAGAAAAACGGCCCCGACCGGGGATCGAACCCGGGCCCGCTGCGTGACAAGGCAGCACGCTACCTCGAGACCACAGCGGTGGACATTAGTTGGATAATACAGAATTAAAGTAACCCATGTATCTCTATTAGCCATGTAAAGCCAGCCGCTGAGTCTCCGGTTTTGACTTTTAGGTTTCTTCGAGGGATAAAGGGACAAACTCGCCTTCTGCTGCCAATAAGGAAATAGTTGAAATGTGATTGGACGTCTGCCACAATCAATCACTGCTCTTGACGCCGCTGGTGAGGTTTGAAATATCTGCGATATTGTTGGCTGTATTTCTGCTAACCGCATGGTACATAAAGGGGTCCTTCCACTGAATATCCATATCGGCAACACTGTCATGGAAACGCCAGGGTCGGCTACTGAGCGGCTGGACTGTAGGTGTAGTGAAATCAATTAAGCAAACGTAAGGCCCATTATTAAAATATCTGTAAAAAACATATATTAGTAAAATTTAATATCTTATATCCACATTTTATGTATACAAAATGTAAATATACACACTAAAACATACTTAATTTATTTACGTACATATACACCCATAGCGTGACAGGCATAGAAGGCCCTTTCCCAACCAGGAGACAGCTGGCGTCACATCCACATTTGTCAATTAGAATAATAGACGATTTTCTAGCAGTGTAGGGATGACATGTATTCAGCATGTCGGGTACTACAGCCGTTATAGCTAGTTTTCTCAACTTGGAACTGCTAGTTATTGTAGCTACCCAAATTCTGTACCATACTGGCCGAAAGCCCATGAGGAAATTGCTATCTCCATGGGAACTCGAACCAGCCATGCCCGTAGACCTGATCCAAGACATGCCTTAAATCAGTCGGCTACGATACATATATATATATATATATATATATATATATATATATATTTTAGATTTGGCAATGAAGGCAAATATGATATGAAAAGAAAAATGAATGCTTGAGTCGGGATTTGAACCCGAGTCTCTAAACTCTGTACTATGGTGGCCACTAGATGTCGGGGAACGACTTTCCGCTACCTTTTGTGTGAATTGAGAATACTACATATATAAGAAAAAATGTATGTTTGTATTGGAATACTTGCGTAGCTCAGTTGGTTAGAGCGCTAAACGTACAGAGTTTAGAGACTCTCGTTCAAATCGCGACTCAAGGATTCATTTTTCTTTTCATATCATATATATATATATATATATATATATATATATACATACATACATACATACATACCGTATTATATTAACGAGTTCAACCTCTCGCTCTATAGGCACTTTTACTACGTCTTACACGCCACCCCGGCCTTACAGTGATACCACCTGCAGGGTGAGGATTTTAACTATAGATCACATTCATACCTTTTTAACCACATAAGGACATGAAGGGTCTCCCCGAATGAGCGATCAGCTCCGAAACAACACAACATTAAGACGAAACACACCATTCACACACACATTCATACTAAACATAGCGAAAGTGATAATGGTGATTATGGTGGCAAGATGATGTTCGGGGACCGTTTGGACCTTAAAGTTTCTTGACATTTGTCTTAGAGATGAGAAAAAACCTTGGGGAAAAAACCTCACCCAGGTAACTTGTGCCTACTGGAGATCGAACCTGCGACGCTACCCAGAGACCATAGCTTGGACATACGCGTATTGTGTGTGTGTGTGTGTGTGTGTGTGTATATATATATATATATATATATATATATATATATATATATATATATAATATAAAGTCACTTGGAGAAGATACGTTTAAATCGTTAAAAAGAAAATTTTAAGGAAATAAGCGTTGAAACGAGTAAACTGGTTTAGGCCTATATATGAAAAGTTGGGAGAAATATTAATTAATATTTCCACAACTTTATACTAATATTGCACAGTAATTACTTGGTACATTTGTCGAAAACCAAGAGTTTTAATTGCGTTGGGAGTAAGAATCTAAAAGTTACTCGTAACTAAATAGGAACAAGAGAATGAAACTAATGATGTCTCATGTGTATTGATGGAAATTGTAGTGTTGTCAGAATCCCTAACGTCACACGTGATATTGGTAACAATTTTATACTTTTAGTTGAGAAAGGGCCAATTTGGGCACTGAGGGCAGAAAGTTAAAAAGAGTATTATAAAAATATACTCTAGTTAAACTTCTTTGGATGGTTAGTTACACGTCTTTCTATAATTAATAATTTCACATAGTAATTGAAGGACAACACGTACACACTATTGAGTAACACTAAGAAATTAGGACTGGAAGTAAATATCAATAAAACTAAATATATGGTCACACGTAGAAATATATTATATAATGGAAATGGACAGCTAATGACAAATGAGGGAAATTTTGAGGAAGTGGCTGAATTCAAATACCTTGGAACAATAATCACAAATAGGAATGAGATGCACAAAGAAATTAAACATAGGCTCAATTCTGAAAATGCGTGCTATTATGCATTGCAGAGACTCTTGATGTCCCAACTCCTTTCAAAAAACGTTAAACTGAAAATATATAAAACTATTATTCTACCACTTATATTATAGGGCCTATGTGTGCGAAACATGGACCCTTACCTTAAAGGTACGTACACATATGCGCGCCGCGAACACGAACGGCGCGCGCGCGGCTCGTGTTATGTTCGTCGAAATTATTAATTTCAACGAACCTCCTGCGATCCATAGGAAACCCACAAACCTTCAGTAGACATTTTGCAGAGCAGGAGTAACCAACCATGTCTATTCCCTTTCCGTTCTCCCGCTTGTCCTGCATTCTTTCCCAAAAATAGGGACTTTTTTTAAAATGCCGCGGGACGCGGGACAAATTGTTAAAAATCGGGACTGTCCCGCCAAAATCGGGACGTTTGGTCACGCTTATTACTTATTACATCTTATAACTTTATTTATACTTTTCAAATATTATAGCATTAAATGATTTTTAAAAAATATATGATTTGTATATATATGTTTAAAATTATTAAGACTCTATCTCACCATAACATGGCCTTAATTTTTAATAAAGATGTACATGATTATTATACTAGAGGTTGTACTTTATTGCACAAAGATATTAGTTTCTCAAAAAAAAAGGTATAAAAGGGATTCGTTTTGCATTAGTCAACCATTACAATAACTTACCTATTGAATATCAACATTACATGAATGTTAAACATTTTTCTAATTGTATTAAAAAATATTTTTTCTCATTGCTTTCTTTGTTAATTTTATTATTATTAATATTATCCTGTTTAAATATTGTATTTATATGTATATATATGTATATATATATATATATATATATATATTGTGCATCTATAGTAGTTTGTATTACTTAAACTTATGCCTGAATTTGTTTTCTTGCTTTTATTGTTAATTGTTTTATGGTCATTATTTTTTTGTATATTACCCCTTAACACGAGCAATCTTGCTCTTTGGAGTCTTTGAAGAAATAAATAAATAATTAGTAATAAATGTGTTTATATATTGTATTGTTTTGTGATACTTCATACATAATATTATGAAATGAACGTCTTAAATAAATAATGTTTTCTAAATAATTATAATTTATTCATACAATTACAGTACACACGAAAGAAAAAACACATAACATTGAAAAAAAAACAGGCATCTCCTTTCAATGATTTTTTAAAAGGATCCCACAATAATTGCTTGCTTCTATAAATATCAATAAGTTTTAACATGTTTTCCTCTGACCACTCCATACTCAAATAATAGGTGCGCACCGAAAACAACGAACCTCTCAGGTACCCGTCCAAATCTAAATAGCGAACCATCAAAGTGTTCGTGGAAAAAACCGACAATGAGTGGATCGTGGTGCGAGACGCGCACCTTAAACCCCCGTCCAAATCTGACGAACATGTTGCGCGCGCTCGGCGCGCAAGTGTGTACGTACCTTAAGGGAGGGAAGGAGATTACAAGTATTTGAGAATAAAGTACTTAGGAAAATTTTTGGACCAAAGAGAGATGAACAGACAGGTGAATGGAGAAGATTGCATAACAATGACCTACATGGTCTTTATAGGAAGCCAGATATAATAAGAACAGTTAAGTCCCTTAGACTGCGATGGGCAGGACATGTTGCACATATGGGGAATGAAAGACTTGCCTGGAAGCTTCTTGTAGGAAAGCTAGAGGGAAAACGCCCAGTTGGTAGACCAAGAATGAGGTGGGAGAATAACATTAACTATGATTTGAGGGAAGTAGATTGTACAGGGAATGATTGGAAAGCATTAGTTCAGGATAGGGATGTATGGAGAGATGTCCGGACGGGCATGAACCTACGGGTTCGATAGTGCCAGTGAGTAAGTAAGTAAATAATTGAGCGGCTGAGCATTAAAAGTATTTTCTGTAACTACTGAATGATTATGCCATTTACGATTAATGTGATGTATGATACTTTTTACCGACATGGAAGAGAACAGTTTATGAATATTATGCTAAAGAAGGGAAAGCATGAATTGAGGTCAGGTTTTTACTCCTTTATAAATTCATTGGGTCCACCGCTGTGTTCTCGAGGTAGCGTGCTGCTTTATCACGCAGCGGACCCGGGTTCGATTCCCGGTCGGGATAGGCTCCTGGGTGAGGTTTTTTTCGGGGTTTTTCCTCACTTGTAAGACAAATGTCAGGAAGCTTAGGGCCCAACTCTCCCCGAAAAATCATCCGGCCAACATCATCATCGTCTTTATCATTAACATCGTCATCCTTCATCGGTGTGGAAAGCAACGGGAAGCTACCACACCTATACTAGTAAAGCTGTAAAGCACAGCATGAAAATGCTATGATTGCAATGAAAGACGTGTCCTCGGGCAGAAGTACTATGGATGGATAAATTCAATCACTCCGGCCGTGGTATCAAGTGGTCTACCTTCGAAACAGAGACAAACGTGGTAACAATTAGTCCAGGAGAACTAACTGATTTATAGGTGACAGACAGTCCGACATTTTTTCAGTATCTAATGTAATTAAAGTGATCAAAAGAGAAGAACCACCCATATTGGAAAACGAAGTGCAGATAATATTATGTAACAGTATTACATAAGTATCCATCCATAGTTATTCTGCCCGAAGGCAGGTCCTTCACTGCAATCATAGCATTTTCATGCTATGCTTGCAGCTTTATTAAGGAATTGTATGTGTGGTAGCTTCCCGTTGCTTTCCACACCGGTGAAGGATGATGATGATGATGGCCGTATGATTTCGGGGACCGTTTGGGCCTTAAAGTTTTCCTGACATTTGTCTTACAGGGAGGAAAAACCCCGATAAAAACCTCACCCAGAAAAACTGCCCCGACCGGGGATCGAACCCGGGCCCGCTGCGTGACAAGGCAGCACGCTACCTCGAGACCACAGCGGTGGACTACATAAGTATAAAGTCTTTAAAAGTAAATGAAACAAAATATAAGCAACAAAAATAATAATAAAAGAGAACAGAAAAAATTCAATAGATTTCCTCGTATCACTGTTTTATTTTAAGACGCTTTCTCCACGAAAGTCGCTTATTGAAGTTCTGCTCCCGTCCATCATAAAACGGACATTCTTGCATTTTTCATTATAATTCCAGAAAGAGTATACCGCAATATGGACGCATGACAAGCTGGCTTTAATGGTCTACGCTAAAAACTCTATATTCAAAGTCCGTAATAACTTAATTTCACTTCTGAGAGTTACTGATTTGTTTTTTAATTCAAGTGAAATTCTAAAAAAATAAATAGATAAATAAAACACATTGGATGAGTCAATGAATTTAACTTCATGTCAAGAGAAAATTAACTCTTATGACCTAAGTAAAGCACCTTTTTATATTAATTAAATAAAAATAAAACGTAGTTTATTTGATTTTCATATTTATTACATAATTCAGTGACAGCTGTTTCGGTACACTGTACCTTCTTCAGACATGTTAACAAATTATAAATTGTGTTCCCTTTTTTTTTTATCTATATAGTGTATGCAGGAGATACAAGAATTCGAAGAGATTTCCAGTTGTATAGAAAATGTTACTATAAAGAAACGTTGTATGAATGATAAAATAATAGAGGAACGATAACTGAACTAGTATATCTTTTCTCTTTCATTTGAACATAGTTATTAAACAAAAAGTTAATTCCACTTTATGTCCCTCTATCTACATCTCTTCTATCTTTATTCTATTTTCTAATTCTGCTTTTATCTCAATTCAACTTCTACTATATAATTTTATGCAATTCAAAATAGATTACTATGCATTATAAATGCAACATTCACTTACCATGGGTTTCGGCAAGATTCAAATATTGACCAATATTTAATCTGTATCACAGTGCCTTAACTCTCTTATCTAACTAGTCAAGCTATAAAACTAATATTTCTATTAGCCTTAAAGGTTACGGTTTATTTTTTTCGAAAATTAAAACACAGTTTCAATATCGTCGCTTAAGAAACAATACCGCGTAACTGACACTTTTGGTGAAATTGACATTTTTATACTGTTATCATCACTGAAGAAGTACGCTCAGTTCAAACATAGATTAGGATGAAATTTTACACCATGACCTCGCTAAACTTATAGATAAAATGGTTTCAGTCTATATGTACTAAGGAGAAAACTAAACAGTTTTTTGTTTCTCCTGTAAAATTAGTATTTTGTTAGTTACGCGGTATTGTTTCTTAAGCGACGATATATTTCTTCTTCATTCTTCCATTATAGATTTTAACCTGTTCTTTCTTTAATTCTTATTGCCTCATTTTAGGTCGTCGTACCACCGTATTCTAGGACGTATCTGTTGTCTTGTGCCCCTAGGTAGATTATCCCTTGTAGTCTTGACAATTCTAATGCTGTCCACCTGCATCCCATTCTTGTTTCCTCCTATATACTTATTCCTTAATATCTTCGACTCCACATGTTTCTCTTATATTTTTACTCCTTTCTCTATCCCATAAATTTTCCCCAAAATTTTAAGAAGTATTTTCAGTTCTGCTGTTTCCAATAATATATATTTTTTACGATATCTGGTCTTGTTTCTGCCTGGTAAGTTTTAAAATGTCTCACTGTTTAATAAATTCTGGTCTTAGTTTCTGTTTTTAAATGTCTATTTTTTCGAAATTGTTTCATTAAAGACATCCAGCAATTTGATTCCCTTTAATAACCTGTAGTCTGACTTCTTCTTCTGTATTCCCGTAACTTGTTAATTCAGTTCCTAATCATTTAAATGTCATTTCTTGTTGAATAATTTTATCATCTATAAGATTTTTCAAGATATATAAATTATTACTCACATTGAAAGATAATGAAATTACTTGTATCTAGCAAAGAAAGTCTAGAAGTATAGACACAGAATGTAAAATGTCATTCGTGACGTAACCGTAACGTCATTTCCATTGTTTGTACCCGTCATTCATATGTTATATTTGGAATGATGGCACAGCAACTTTATTTTTTTTTCAAGAGCAATGTAAAAGTCTAACTGAAATGTTACCTAATACCAATACTGGACAGAAAGGGTTATTATAACGTTAGTGCGAGTTATTTTAGTTATTTTAAAAAAAGTAAGAACGATGTCTGTAAATATGAAGAAAAACTCGAATATTATTTTACATACTTTACAGTAACATAACCGGAAAGAATAACACAATCAGCTTTTCCACATTTTACTTGATCAACACTTATTTGACTAGACAAACACACACACACACACGCATATATATATATATATATATATATATATATATATATATATATATAGTAAAACTTGTTTAGAGCGGAATCCCATGGGACCAATTTTTTCCATATTAAACAACATTCCGCATTATAAAAAAAACAAAAAATATTAACCAATCTTAGATTATAGAGCACCGTATATGTCCTTTTATGTATCTTGGATTAATTGTAGTTTCGCTGCCGTTGGAAAGTGAAGAATAGTATATACGAGCGATTTCGACGGTAACGCGCGAAAAAACAGTCCCGTTTCGTAAGCGTTAAAATGTTTGTTAGGCGCGTTTCCTGAAATGAAAGTATACAATTTCGGTTTCCACTCATCAACTATACTTTCGTCCACATCCTTTGATTTCCCGCAAATTTCATTTCACACTACATTGTGTCGTATTTTAAAACTGTCCACAACCAACCTGAAGATGTTTGAAATCTTTATTCCCATGGGATATAGCAACAGCTAGAACTGGACTTCGTAGCATCGGTCCGAAAATTTGGAGATATTTTGATCATGGATTTGTAAAACACACCTCGTTAATTTCTTCTTTTTTTTCCGTTTGCCCATTTCCTTGCATCCATTTATTCGTTATTATTTCTTTGTGTTTTAAAATCTCACGAACTTGGGTTTTTCCACATTTAAATTTAGTCATTATTTCGCGTACTGAGAGTTTGATATTCTTTACCTTCAATCACTTACACTTTTTCGTTTAATGACAATGATACACGATACGCCGTAGCGTAGTGGTTAAGGCACAGCGCTACAAGCCGGAAGGTCTAGGGTTCGAGTCCCGGTGGTGTCAGGATTTTTAAACGGACCCAAACCTTCGAGCGGCACTATGACACTGGGGTCGACTCAGCCTCTAACTGAAATGAGTACCAGATGCTTGTTCTGGGGATAAAGGCGGACGTCACGCAGGGCTGACAACCCGGCCGACACCAAGTGCCGATTGTCCAGAAAAGTGGGAGCCTAACCTCCTATTACCCCAAAGGCCTCCTGAGGCCTGTAGTGGGATCACTTTACTTTTTTAGGAGTGAACGGTGTACCTTGATTTCAGTGTTCCTGTTGTCTCGAAAGTGGCTTCTCTTTTGAACTGGTCACTCATCAGTGGAGGTTTTTCATGCTTTGCGTTAAAAACATATGTGTGATCCAAAGTTGTAGATATGTTGTCTGTAAGTTTCGAGAGGTTTGGGGCTGGCTCGCGCTCGTGCGTGTGTGTGTATGTGTGTGTGATTGTGTGAGAGAGAGAGAGAGAGAGAGAGAGAGAGAGAGAAAGAGAGAGAGAGAGAGAGAGAGAGAGCGAGTGTGTGGAACAGAGATAATGCTAATGAATAGGAGTATGATCTACTTTTTTCCCCTCTTTGAATTTTTAATTTTTGACGTATTCTAGTAAGTAGTTAATTCTAAAATAGAAACACTGAGTTTAGGAATAGAATGTGGTTTTTACATGTTGAATATTCGGTCGTGTATTGATTAACAGGTGAAACTGTTCGGTTGACGGAGAGCCACAATGGAGTATTTCCAGGAAGCACCGTGGAAAATGCAAAGGGGAGCAGGGAACCTGCAGGAGGTCACAAAATTCATTCCCTCGGCGTAGAAAACTGTTTTCCTTCAATTCCTCCCACAAACTTCTGTTTTATTTAGAATTCCTGGATTCCTCTTCAATATATTAAGAGAGAAGATTCAGTGACAATACTGTTGCTTTTTCTGTCAAAACATCCATATTTAATATTAGTAGAAGTAGTTTGTTTATACTCAGAACTCAACGAATTTGAACTGCGCATTATATAAAGTCTAAAAAAAATAACAGCTAATATATTTTCAAAATTACAGATCATGAACTGTATTTCAAGTATCATGCATTAAATAAAAGTATAATAGACATTTTCGAAAATAATACTAAAAAGTCTGTTCCCGCACTTAGAAAAGTCAGAAGAAATGCAACTACCGGGTTAATCATAAATACGGCTATACGTTTGATCGCGTTGTGTGATGAAAATATTACCATTACAGAAAATATGAAGTTACCATTGGAAAGGCAATTATTCAAATTACAACAATGGAATAAAAAAAACAGTGTATAACTTACGTCATTAGTCAAAATGGCGTTGAATATGCAACAGTAAATTACAATTGCTGCACGGGCAATAACGTATACTAATGATCGTGAGGCCGCAAGACGGGCAATACGTGAGTTTAACATAGCATTGCAGCCGTCGACTGTGGGGAAGTGGAGAAAACGACTGCTGGAAACGGGAAGGATGCATAAAATCAAACCTCCTGGAAGGCCACGCATTAGCACGGATGCAGAAACAACGAAGAGAATTGTGGCGGCGTTGACGCTAGCCCACAAAAATCAACCCACCAAGCTGCACGTGAGCAGTGATTTGTTTTGTTTTGTTCTATTGTTGTAATTTGAAGGATTCCCTTTCCAATGATAACATCATATTTCCTTAAATAATAATGATATTTTCGTCACAAAAATGCGATCAAACGTATAGCCATATTTCCGAATCACTCCGTATTGCGATTGTAGGCCTGCTCGCGATAAGGCTTTTCAAATGTTTACAAATCTTCATCCATCGATGGGGAAAAGAGGTGGAACGAACGTAGTCTACACCATACTCACTCCATATCTACCACAGAAGCTTGGGCGTATTTCTTCTTTTCCGAGTTCGATTCTTTACTGGACTAGACCAAAGCTGTGCAACGGTGTATTCCAGTTGCAACGCGATGTACTAGTTGTGTTGTTACACTCTAGGCCTCTTAGTAACTAACATATACATACATAGTGTTCTGCCAAAGAGCATGTCTTTCACTGCAAACTCAGCATACTCCACTCTTTCCTTAATTCAGCTTTCCTTTTTGTATCTGCATACAAACCATTTATTATAATGCTGTCTATCATCTGATGTCTTTTTCTACCTCTAATCTTCTTTCCGTTGACCATTCCTTCTAGGGCATCCATCAGCAGGCAGTCTCTTCTTAGCAAGTGGCCCATCCAATTTATTTTCCTCTTCTTTTTGAGTTCCAGCATTGATCTTCCTTCACACCCACTCTTTCTAGCACATCTTCATTTTTTTTTTTTGCATATCCATTTTATATGCTCCATCCTTCTCCACATCCACATCTCAAAAGCTTCCAGTCGCTTTTCCTCATTCCGTCATAATGTCCAAGTCTCTGTACCATACAATTCTATACTCCACACAAGCACTTCATTAGCCACTTCCGTAATTCTTACTTAATAAGATGCTGATAAATGTTAATAGATAGAAACAAGCGTTTATATTATATTAATTAACATGTATTTACTTAAATAAAAAGTAATAACGTCGTGATAATTAATTTGGTAATCAGTTCAAATGAGTAATGAACTAAGTAAATATACGTAATGCAAATACTTTTCTTATAACAGTGGGAGGAGTTCAACTATGATTGAGGGGAAGGGAACACACAGTGGTATTTATTCTCACAGCTATCTTCATGGATCCGTACCTATTAACTACAAAAATGACCATTAAAAAAACAAATTTTATATATATATATATATATATATATCCATCCACAGTAATTCTGCCCGATGGCAGGTCCTTCGCTGAAATCACAGCATTTTCATGCTATGTTTTGCAGCTTTACTAGGGAATTATAGGTGTGATGGCTTCCCGTTGATTTCCACACCGTGAAGGATGATGATAATGATAAGGATAATGATGATGGCCGGATGATTTTCGGGGACCGTTGAACCCTAAGCTTCCTGACATTTGTCTTACAGGTGAGGAAAAACCCCGAAAAAACCTCACCCGGTAGCCTGTCCCGACCGGGGATCGAACCCGGGCCCGCTGAATACCAATGCCAGGGCACGCTACCTATATATCCATCTCCATCCATAGTAATTCAGCCCGAGGAAGGCAGGGTCCTTCACTGCAATCATAGCATTTCCATGCTATGCTTGCAACTTTACTAGGGAATTGTTAGGTGTGGTAGCCTTCCCGTTGCTTTCCACTACCGATATATATTATATATATATATATATATATGTAGGGATGCTATTAACCTAAAAGTAAGACACGTACAATGGTATTTATAAATATGGGTCGCACGGGCAGCAAGCTGTACGTGTTGTTAACAGTCCATATTAATACAATAAAATAATGTCCATTAATAATGTATAAGGTAGATAGAACAAAACAAAGAAAATAATACAATAGATAACAATGCAATTACATTGTACATTAATAAGGTTACGTAAAATCAAAATAAAATAAATATCCTCAACTCATGTCCAACTCAGGGTCAAGTCGAGGGATGAGATGAGATGAAGCCCCTATATAGAGATCTGTGAATGACAAGGGTGCCGGCCGACTACGCCTGATGCACCATCACGGGGGCAGATGAACGAAATGAAACGAAATGGATGAGATGAGTATGGAGAAATGGTGGAATTAAATTGTGGCAGGGGATAACGGGAGAAAATCCCGAGGAAAATCTTCCCAAGCTCCGTTTCGTCCACCATGAAACCCACGTGGAGTGACCGAGTCTCCATCTCGCAACCCCAGCGGCGAAGGCGAGCGTCTAACCGCTTGCGCCACGGAGCAGCCGCCTGTTACGTTAAATTATTAAGTATTAATCATATTACACTTTTCTTTCATATTCATTTAGTCACCAATAAATATTATTATTTTCCGCGTTTTGTCCAGAAATGTACGTGTATATGTGTTTGTGTGTGTGTGTGTGTGCGTGCGTGTGTTTTAAAGCTGTTGTAATTTTTTTCGCAACTGTACTTGGTATGTAGCCATCAAATAAAATAAAAAGTAAATTCGAGTTCATTAACCAGCAAAACCTGAACATTAGGAGTGGTGGTTAGCCAGATGAGAAAATTTACAAATCGCTCTGACGACCGATTTTATTTTATTTTTTGAACGAAATAAATGGCCAACATTATTTTTTCAAAATAATAAACATCGAATTCGTTAATCAGTGGTATCAAATCATTAGGAACGGGTTACCTTGAAAGCTGAAATTTTAGTGGAACTCTTGATTGGAATTCAATTACTACGGCCCATTTCACACTTAATGTCTTCATATTTGATTTCAAATCTACATTCAATTGAATTTACACAAGAAACAGAAGAAACAATATATACAAAGCTTTTCCACCGCTGTCGTCTCGAGGTAGCGTGCTGCCTTGTCACGCAGCGGTCCGGGTTCGATTCCCGGTCGGGACAGGCTCCTGATTGAGGTTTTTTCGGGGTTTTTCCTCACCTGTAAGACAAATGTTAGGTAGCTTTGGGCCCAACGGTCCCCGAAAATCATCCGGCCATTACCATAATCCTTATCATTATCATCATCATTCTTCACCGGTGTGGAAAGCAACGGGAAGCTACCACACCTATAATTACCTAGTACAGCTGCAAAGCTTAGCTTGAAAATGCTATGATTGCAGTGAAAGACCTGCCCTCGGGCAGAATTACTACGGATGGATATATTGAATACATATAATAGGCATACCGATATAATCGAAATGTCGTAGACGCGATATGTTGTCGTACTCTTAAATTAAAACTGAGATAAAAATTACTCTGCCAGCAGCAATTTTTGTTTTATCGCAATAGAATTTAGTACATTTAATTTAATTAAGAAAAATATAATATTTTCCGTAAATCAGGTAAAACTGTTCACTAGATGTAGAGGCTTATCTGGAACCCAACATTTGAAAATATGATCAAAATTATTTTTCCTCTGAATTTAATTGGATACAAACTATGTATTTACTTACTTACTTACTTACTCACTGACACTATCGAACCCGTAGGTTCATGGCCGCGCGGACGTAAGCTCTCCATACATCCCTAACCTGAGCTAATGCTTTCCAATCATTCCCCTATAATCTACTTCCCTCAAATCATAGTTAATTTTATTCTCCCACCTCATTCTTGTTCTATCAACTGGCGTTTTCCCTCTGGTTCTCCTACAAGAAGCTTCCATGCACGTCTTTCATTCCCCATACGCGCAACATGTCCTGAACATCGCATTCTACGAGACTTAACTCTTCTTATATCTGGCTTCTTATAAAGACCATGTAGTTCATTGTAATGTAGTCTTCTCCATTCATCTGTCTGTTCATCTCTCTTTGGTCCAAAAATTTTCCTAAGTACTTTATTCTCAAATACTCTATTCTCCTTCCCTCCCTTAAAGTAAGAGTCCATGTTTCGCATCCATATAATATAACTGGTAGAACAATAGATTTATAGGCCTATATTTTCAGTTTGACGTTTTTTGAAAGGAGTTGGGACATCAAAAGTCTCTGCAATGCATAATATCATGCATTTCCAGAATTGAGCCTATGTCTAATTTCTTTGTGCATCTAATTCCTATTTGTGATTATTGTTCCTAGGTAAACTATTTATTTAGTTAACAAAATAAAGATGCTGTAAACCAGTCAAATCTGCAAATAAATTAAACTTGATGCCGAATTCGCGTAGTTAGTACAGCTCCTGGGTGACGAATGTTTAATTTTAACTTACGTTTTTACATTGTGGATGCAATGGATCCAAAATAGATCTGAAAATTAGTGTGATTTTGTCGTCTAATATCTTAAATTTATTTCTGCATCCATTGTTCTCACGGACCTATCTGACAATTCTACAGTAGTATTATCGTCTTCCACCATTTAGAATACTATATATATATATATATATATATATATAATATGAATTGAGAATACTACATGTATAAGAAAATTGTATGTTTGTCTTGGAATTCTTGGGTAGCTCAGTTGGTTAGAGCGCTAAAGGTACAGACTTTAGAGACTCGAGTTCAAATCCCGACTTAAGCATTCTTTTTTCTTTTCATATCATATATATATATTATTCTCTATTTTGCTTCTAATTGTCTAATTCATACATTTAAAATAGGCCAAACAAAAAATAGGCTTATGTTTTGGCAAATCCGAGCTTGAGCCAGACATTTGGCAATGCTGTTACACTCGACAGACAAGTGTTTCCACCTTTTAAACCAATGCAATATGTCTTCCCTTAGGTTACAAATAATAAACAACTGGATGTTAAAACATTAAACCTAAAACATAAAGACTGTAATTACAATACACTGCATAAACACACCACGGATGTACATCTAAAATCATCTAAATCATCTTCTTACTCACACGAACAGAAATATTTTTCCCTCTCTTTCTCACACTCGCAGAACTTTCTCATTCTCTCTCTCTCTCTCTCTCTCTCTCTCTCTCTCTCTCTCTCTCTCTCTCTCTCTCTCTCTCCTCCTTCCTCTCTCTCTCTCTCTCTTTCTCTCTTTCTATATTTATCTCTCTCTCTATCTCTCTATCTCTCTCTATCTCTCAATCTCTCAATCTCTCTACCTCTCTATCTCTCTATCTCTCTCTATCTCTCTATCTCTCTCTATCTCTCTATCTCTCTGTCTCTCTATCTCTCTATCTCTTATATACGCACATACTCCAGTTTGACTATAGAACTCGATAACATATAAGAAGAAATATCATTCCTAATTGTTGGTAATGTCAAGGAAAAGGAAATGCAGTATCTGTTATACATTGCTGAGTTAAATATGACAAAACGCCGCTTCCTCTTCTGTTCAACCCTATGTCCGACCAAGCTGACAGTTTCAGACATTGCTTACGTCAGTGTTGTTTGCAATCGTTGCGTATACATATGCATGCGGGTGTGTTGGGTAAACAATCAGTGATAGCTTCGACTTCAACAGAATCGACAAAACAGTCCATATTAATACAATAAAAAATGTCTATTAATAATATAAAGTAGATAAAACAAAACAAAGAAAATAAAACAATACAGTAGATAACAATACAATTACATTGTGCATTAATAAGGATACGTAAAAACAATATGGAAAATCCAAAATGCAAACTTTCATTAATGTTTATGATCTTTTAGGAAAATCTTAGCCTCAATATTTTTTCCTAACTCTTAAGGCTTTTAAAATCGAATTAAAATGTTAAAAGAAATTTTTCTCCATGTTTTCCCCCATCTCCATGAGTATTTGGTAGTGTTGTGAGTGAGAGGGTGAAGAGTTTCTAACATACCTATTATCCAAAAAGGGTGTAAGCGGACAATTATCTCTCTCATTCTCTCTCCTCTCTCCTCTCTCTCTCTCTCTCCTCGCTCTCTCTCTCCTCTCTCTCTCTCTCTCTCCCTCCCTCTCTCTCGTCCTCTCCTCTCCTCCCTCTCCTCTTCCTCTCCCTCTCCTCTCCCTCTCTCTCTCCTCTCTCTCTCTCTCTCTCTCTCCTCTCTCTCTCTCTCTCTCTGCCCTCACTGTGCAATTAAATCGTGATTTGTTGTTAAAGATAACTCTTTTAAAATTAAATATACTTTAAGAGGTGTTAAAAAACAATTATTTTCCTTTACTTGAATATTCTGGGTGGAGTGAGGATAGGAATAAGAGAGATCACAAGTCAGTTTCACAAAATTAAGCATGGATTATTCTAATTCCGTCTGTCCATTTTCAGTTTATTAAGTTTGGACACAGTATATTGGAATTGTACATCAGTGAACACAGATGAAAATGACTTTGACTGCTTCATTATTATCTGCAAAATATCGGTCGTGGATAGGTCCTAATTTCCGACGATATTTTTACCACAGATGGTAAAATAGTATTTTATATACCTTGTATCTTCTGTACAACAAATAATTGTTGAAGTGTAAGAAGATTGTAAGTACTGTATTTTGAGAGATGCATATAAAATAATTTAAACAACTAGTTAAATTTATTTGAAAATAACTTATATATATATATATATATATATATATATATATATATATATATTGCGCTCTGTTCTAACATGTAGTCTTCTTCTAGTAACAGTATTTATTTAATTTAGGTTCGGGGTATATGTCTTAAATACATTCAACATACCATTTTACGTGAAGATGTTTCTGAATTTTTTTAACTTTATTATTGGTACTATAAATATATTAAGCTCAACATTCACGAAAAATTAGTACATTTTAAGGATAGCCATGAGTGAATTTTGAGTGAAAATTGACCAAAACAAACATTTTGTGTTTTATGTCTCATAAAATTATTCTAAGCTTCCTGTTCAAGAAAATAGGCTATATAATGTATTGTTATTGCGCCTTTTTAAAGTCCTGGCGGCCATTTTTAAACTTCCCCACATTTAAGTAGCACTGACAGCTCTTGGTCCAGCTAAATCTCATAGACAGAGATGGCCAGGACATGTGGCACGAATAGGGAATGAAGTAGGTGCATGAAATCTTCTTGTAGGAAAACCTGAGGGAAAACGCCCCAGTTGGTAGACCAAGAATGAGGTGGGATAATAACATTAACCATGATTTGAAGGAAGTAGATTATACAGAGGATGATTGGAAAACATTAGCTCAGGATAGGATTGTGTGGAGAGTTAACGTTTGCGCGGCCATGAACCTACGGGTTCGAAGTGCTAGTTTTTCTGTGAGAATTTAGTTGTCCTGACGTTTTAAGAGAGAGAAGTTGTCTGGTTGGTTTAAGAAAGAGACGGGTACTCTGTGAGGGATGACCAAAAACAGTTAAATGCCGTGCTTAACTAGATAACCACGCGCTGGAATGTATTAGGAGGGTAGGGGTAAAAACGCCCAAAATTTCCAAAAAAATTTGACAAAAGAAGTCTATTAACCATAAATGTTATGAATATTTTTAGACAATGACAGCACTAAAGGTTAGAAGAGGATAGAATTCATGACATCTAAATCCTCACGGCGTATAGTACTGCTACTGATCATACAGCAAGTTACTTCTCAACTACATCATGTAATTAAAATCCCGTCTGTTTTCTACGTACCGTTTCATATTCATTTTTTTTACAGGAGCGACACATAGGCCTCTTTCAACAGATGTGCTTTTATAAAAAAACCTTTAATGTTAACCTGTTGAACTAGTCGATTTTCCGATACCTCAATATTGCTCCAACACAGGCTTGTATTTTATAATACTTGTGAATTAACAGTCTTCATCATTAGTTTATTCACTCGAGTTTTAATTTGCAGCGTAACTTATAAATTGGAAATAAACACACAATATTACATGTCATGTTTCAGATTCTCAACATGCTTCCAGTAATATATTTAAACATTTGAAGTTACCTTTCCAATAAGGTTGTAACCAACAATTTTGCGTTACTTTCTACATCATAAGATAAACAATTTTAAAAAATTAAAATGTACCTGTTGGTAGGTGCCGCCGTCCGCAACTGTCTTAAGATAATGTATTTGTAATATTATTATTTGAGGCTTTTCAAAAGTTAACTTCCATCATCAGCAAGATGAGTATGCGCTACTACATAGTTGTATTTAAGACGCTGTAGACATCGATGGTCTCGATGCGTCACCAGTAGCAACTGACTGGTTTTTAACTATCTCGTGTAGTGGATTGTACGTTTGGGGTGAGTTCTCATTTAGTAACATGGTGTTGTTTATATCCTTCATGATTTCAAAGTCTTCTAGTAGATTAATTTTAGCTGGAAGTCTCTCTGTGAACTATAAATTGAGTGTCCATTCGGTGACCAGCGTTAATTATGTGTTTTGCATAGCTTGACTTTTCACCCGCGTACATGAAATCTCTGAGGTGATTTTCTAATATGCTAAATATCTTGTAGCAAACCTCAATCGGGTAAATTAGGCCACGTATTTAGCATAAGCCAAGGATTTAATGGTTAATTTCTGGAATATTACATAAATAACAATAAATATTGCATTCATATTAACTCGTTAGATTAAAACTTTCTGAAATTGGTTACATATTTTTTCCCAGACAGTGGACATTATTAAGAAGGGGACATTCAAAAATTTCTTTGTCCACTAAACTTTCTTTTTTTGCGATAAACACAAATAATTCTGAAAGAAAGGCAATACACTTACAAATGAAACAATTGTACAGTGAGATTCTAAAGGACGCAACCGCTTGCCTCGCTCCATGCGCAACCATCCTCTCTCATAAACGGGAGAGAATGTAAACGGTAACGTCCCCACAAGAATTTAATGTCATTGAAGAAAGGACGTTGTGGAACAAAACTCAAACTTCCATTATCATTTCGCGCTGTCTATTCGAAGTTTGAAAATTAGTGAAAATTATTTTTTATTTTATTTCATAATATCAATTACGATACGTGGTTTTCTTCGGAAGAGAGTGACTATGTACCTGTGGATCCTATGTTGTATATTCGAGTCTGAAATAAGAGGCGTCTGAGATTGTCGCCTACGACCAGAGATATTATTATCATCATACACCATTCATGAATATAGGCCAATGTTGACCTGTTTCGGTCTTAACTAGACAGGATCTAAAAGTCGTTTTTGTGGTCGTCCAGTTCGTCGTCGTCCTCGTGGGTGATACCGAAGAACTGGAGTAGGGATCCTAGTTGGTGACATTCAGGTATTCGTATTCATCCGGTTTTTGTTTTGTTGAGGATTGAAAGTAAGATTAAATTCTCATGTCGGGTTACTAGCTAGACGATGAGTAATCCAGGGGTAGAGCTGCTACCTGTAGCTCCTGGACAAGCTTGAAAACAGCATTTTCTCTGTTTAAGATGGTACTGTTATACCGCTGTGACTCGGTCTCTAGAGCCTCGTTTGTTGTTAAAAACAGGTTGCACCACGTGAAGGTGAGGTTGGAGAGGTTTTAGTTAGAATGCACTTCACTACCTTTTTACAACCCACCAGAGATATTAAATTACGTACATTTTTTGACGTGAATACATATTTAAATTTGCGACCATATTGGGAGGTAATTCAGAAAACTGATAACAAAATCGGGGAATACAGTTTGGTGTTGCAGATACATATCTATCATCGACATCCAAAATTTAATTACATCACTCGATAGGTAAAGGATCAAAGAAATCGATACTTCGAGTGTGGACTCTGAAGCATCGCGCGCGGCGGAGGGGAAGCGCCGCCATTTTGAGGTAATTTTCATGCGTCACATAATTTTCGTTTAGTATACATTTTGACACGGAGAAATTACGAGGTTCTTTTGAGTTTCAATCGTCAGCTGTCGTCAAGATCTATCGATTGCGTAAATAAAACATTCGTGAGAAATAGTTATAGCTAACATATATGGTGTTACAGTAAAAATTAAAATAAATAATGAAATGTCTGCCTATACTCGTCAAAAAGCCAAATCAAAATATAAATATCGTATATGGTTGGAAAGGGCTTCTCAACAGCAATCCAGTGGTACCCATAAAAAAACCCTGTGACAGAGTGAAGCTATGTTGAGAACGTAAAACAATAAAGGTCTCCGAGCGGATCAACGGCGGCACCAATATATCTGCAGCTGGGGCGACTGAACCTATGCAAGTGGATGATTTAATCGCTTCTAAATCAACGCCGGACTGTATAGACATCGATTGTGAGAGATCGCTGATTATGAAGATTCATTGGGCAGCAGCTAGTGCTTTTACTACTATGTTCGTCAACAATCCATTCGGGCATAAATGTGATGCGTTTGACCGTCTATGGATTCTGCGCTCAATGAAGCAACCAAAGGAAAACACTTACCGCTGCTTAATAATACTTTCCCAGAAGAGGCATTGGCCGATTTTAAACTGTGCGACATGTGTAGGAAATCACTGTAAATTATTACCCGTTACGTACACATATTAACGTAAAACACACGACCGTCTCAATGACTCCGATTTTTTTTTTTTTTTCATAACGCGACAGGCCTAGAAGTTCATTGACTCAGTCCGCGCATCCATATGTGGTATTTACAGACGCGAAGTATTATCCTACCAGTATAAGAGTACATGTGATCAGCATGTCGATTCCCCAAGACATGTGTAGCTGTTTTCTCAACAACATTGAGTCGCTACTTACTGTAGCTATCAAAATTCTTCGTGATGATTGATGGCCTCTAGCTCTTACTGGCAGACGATTCTTGAGAATATTTCTTTTCCCATGGATATTCAAACCACCCCGAGTTCCATAGCTCTGCCGTCTAGACTTCATGCCTTACGAGGAATCCGTCAACCGTTGCATGCCGATACCTACCTTGAAATTTCTTCCAGAGAAGCGTTGTGATGTAGAAAGTTCGTGTCCAAAAGAAATCTATTGTTTTTAACTACAAAGCTTAAAATCCAGCGCCAAATTTCTCATTTAAACTATAGGGACGTAATGCAACAACTGAATTGGTAGATTACACAACTCTCACTTCCTGCCATCCGCGCCGTATCCCACTCCACTTATCACTACACTTACTCGTGCAAGGAATCCATCTGCCCTGTACTGTGGGTTGACATTGCTGAATTCTAAGTTCGATTTCTGTGTCTTGCAGTTAAAAAGCCAGCTCTTTTTTTTTTTTTTTTTTTTATATATGGCCTTGATACATCACATTACTTCTCTGGGCGAGAAATTTCAAGATAGGTTTAGACATGCAATATTTGACAGTTCCTTTGTCACACCTCGCGGCCTTGGGGTGGGACTCAATTTATATTACTTGCATTTTTGTTGTGCCTACTTTCTTGAATGTATTTGACTTCTATTCTATCTACTAGTGTCCTTGCACCCGTCCACACAATATCGTCGCCCCATTTACATTTGATACTATCAGCCTAATACAGAAATACTGGATGAGTGAAGTGAATTCTAGAATTATTGTCGCGTTTTATAATGAAGGAAGTAATATTTTGCTCTGACATAAATCATCATCATCTCCTTTATCGCCTGTCTGGAGCATAGGCATCCAAAAAGCGTCGTTAACGTATCCCATTCTCAACCAATTTCTTCAATTCCCTCCAGGTTTTCCTCTCCTTTGCAATTTCTTCAAGGATTGTTCTCTTCCATGTATGTTTCGGTCTGCCTCTTCCCCTGTGTCCTTGGGAGTTCCAATTCAATGCAATTTTTTCAATCGAATCATGGTATTTTCTTAATGTAGGCTTATGTCCTATCTATTTCCATTTTCGCATTTTTTATTTCTATTTAAATTTATTTCTGTTGAGTTTTTTCCCATAAATTTCATTCGATACTTTTTTTGGTCTTTTATACTGCGACATATTACTGACTAATCTGCAACTGATCTATCTGACAGACTACAGCGTGCTCATAATGCGTGCATTCGATTTATATTTAATCTCCGTCGTTATGACCAAGTGTCTCCTTCATTTCAGGCCTTATCATGGCTGCGCCTAAACGACAGAAAAACTTTACATTCACATACCTTTACTTTTCCAAATTCTGCACACATATTTGTCAAGTTATTTAACAACACGTTTTCAAAATGTATCGGCTCATCACAATTTAGGAACAAGATCGCAAGACTCTTCTTTACATTTGATACCACAGTACAGGACCGTCTATACTCTGAATCTTGCACAATATCTATGACTAGAGCATGGAACTCACTTCCCAGTCATGTCAGGGACTGTCAATCGCTATCATTATTTAAATCCAAATTAACTGATATTTTAAGTTCGACACAATGAAAACTTTAACTGCATAACAACTATATAGAGCATTCCATTAATAATCATCTAGGAAGCTACTTATTTTATTTTATATAATTTTAATTTTATTATGTTCTATGTTTTTGTTAGTATTAGCTAGTATTGATCACATCATCATTGTATTTTGTTTAGTCTGTATTTTAATAATATCTTAAAATTGTAATTTGTATGTCATTTTTGTATTCGCTGGTTGAGTGGAAGAGAAGGCCCTACGGCCTTTACTCTGCCAGCTAAAATAAAGCATTATTATTATTATTATTATTATTATTATTATTATTATTATTATTATTATTATTATTATTATTATTATCATTATTATTATCATTATTATTATTATTATTATTATTATTATTATTATTATTATTATTATTATCCTTAGGCATCTATCTGTAATTACTTGCAATTTATTTTCCATGGTTTTAGTAGTTTTTTTAGGTTTCACAAGCATGTAATAGCACAGATTTAACGTCAATATTAAAGATCTGATATAAATGTATTCACTAATTTTCTACCCTCCTGTACTTAGTAATGTGATTTATTTACAGGTTGCAACCAGTAATTCTAAACTCCTGTAATTAAAGTGCTAACACTTAACTGACTATTAGATAACGCAAACATGTAGCTTAGTTAATGTTACAAATATTAGTAAAAATAAATTCAATCGAGTCTCTCTACAAGTTACAGAAAAGTGATTTTCTTAGCGTATTAATTCGTTTTAAATAACAATTACTGATTGTTTTTAACAATTTCATCCCTATTCTGAGCTTTTATATAACAAATCCGACAAAAATGTAGAAAAATTAAACTTTTCTGATGTTTCTGTCTAAATATTTCGTCATGATAATCATTAATTGGAGATGGGATAGTTGATAACCAATTATAGGATATCATTAACGCGGAAACAACATTTTTAATAACTGTTTTATTGTATTGAAACGTGATACAGAAAATAACTTTAATTAGTCCTATCCAATTTCGCTTCCCGAGTGTAGGTTTCATTTTGGCATAATTGAAGACATTTTTAACTATATGGTGTAGGTGAGAGTGAAATTTAAAATTAAATCGCTTAAAGTTTGGATGTTTCTATAAATCTGAGATGGAAATAAATCTGTTTATGGTAATAAAACAAATTAATAATAATAATAATAATAATAATAATAACAATAAAGATAGTGTAATATTAAATGTTTTCCTATGGGCCCGCCGTCCCGTCCGTTAATTAATTAGTCAAGTGAAAACAATACTGTAGAGGACCTGCGTTACGTTAATATATATTTTATTTACCAGTGTTCGCCTAGTGGTCGAAATTCGACCATAATCAATATTGAAAATTTGAGGAAAACATGTATGAATTTGATTGATTACATTTTCCTTTTTGTTTTCTTTTTGGCATTTCTTCTTCTTTCCGTTTTCCTTTGTTTGTTGTTTATACAATATTAATATAATAATAATAATAATAATAATAATAATAATAATAATAATAATAATAATAATAATAAAACACCTGGCGCGACAGGCCTAGAAGGCCCCTAGCCTACCAGCAGACTGCTGGTCTCACATACACATGTGTCAATAACAGAGATAGATGATCATCAGCTAGTGTAGGGGTGACGTGTGGTCAGCATGTCGGGTCCCCCAGCCGTTATAGCTTTTTTTCTCAACCTGGAGCCGCTAATTATTGTAGCTACCCAAATGCCTCACGATGCTGGGTGGGCGCCAATCCCATACTAGCCGAAATACCATGAGAAAATTTCTTCTCACATGGAGACTCGAACCAACGTATATCCCGTAGCTCTGCGCCAAGGCTTCCTGCCTTAACCACTCGGCTACGGCGCGGGACAATAATAATAATAATAATAATAATAATAATAATAATAATAATATGTAACAGATATAACGAATTATAAATGGTAAAAACTGTATTGAGTATTGTACAAATATTGTAGTTTGTAGACGTAATGAGCGTGAAGTAAGACGAATAAACCTCTAAATAAAGGATTCGACTCTACGTCGAAGGTAGGGAAAAGAAAAACTGTTTCCTATGTTTTTATTGATAACACTAAAGCTCGTGAATAGCTATTAAAAAAATCGGTTGACGAACAGAGAAAAATAAGGTACTGAACTGTTTTGCCTTTACCTATTCAGGCCTATAGGCCCTATATAGATTTTAAGGTTTCAAAATGTTGTTGATATCTTATTGTGTTTTTCTCAAAACAAACACCAGATATTATTTAATGTTCAGATTAAAATATTTACTGTGGTGAAAGAAAACATATTCCATTCCATGTAAAATGCACCAGTGTATGACACGAGTTTAATTACGAAAACTCACGCACTTTCCGTGAAAATGTTCTAAATTCAAATCCTAGTCAGATCATGGCCAGAATTTGTGGATAAAACAAGGTTTAGTGGGGGATTTTCAAGGCTTACTGTCCGCAGCTTCGATCTCATACCACCGATTTTAACATCCCCTTATTATTCAGGTATTAGTGTGATCACGAATTTTTTTTTAAATATGTGATCCTGTTAATCTATTACCTTATTTTGTACATAAATTTAAAATTAAAGGAGGAATGGGAAAAACCAATTTGATATATTTCTAATACATAGTTCAAAGTGAGAAAAATATTTCCGCGTAAGAGAATAATTTTCAAAATAGAATTATAAAGTTTTGTTTACGAACACGTCCTTATGTCATTCAAATAACGATTAAAGGCGGTCAAAATATTTACTCCCGCTCGCTCTCATAAGCCAGAATTGCAGTGCGGTCAGGAGAGTCCCGTATACCGGTAACATGATCTCGAGAATGAGAAATTTAGCAGTGAGTATGAAGGCTGAAGTCATGCAGTGTTCATGCTATATAAGAAATAATTACTGCATGTACGAATCCATACGTTTCTCAATAGTCAAAAGAATCTCTTCTTTTACGAATGAATTATTATTATTATTATTATTATTATTATTATTATTATTATTATTATTATTTTATTTCTATTTTTAGTGCCCCAGGTTGTCCTTTTTGAACATGTCTGGTGTTCTCTCCAGGCCTTGGTGTAATTATAACCCACTTCTGAGGTTGGGGTTACATTGCCCCGATGAAGTCATGCAAGTTTCGTGTTATATAAGAAATAGTTACTGCATGTACGAAGCCATACGTTTCTCAATAGTCAAAAAAGTATCTTCTTTTACGAATGAACTTTTATTATTATTATTATTATTATTATTATTATTATTATTATTATTATTATTATTATTATTATTATTATTATTAATATTATTATTATTATTATTTTTGTTTTATTTATTCTGGCAGAGTTAAGGCCATATGGCCTTCTCTTGCACTCAACCAGCACAAATACAAATAAGTATTTGACAAATATAGATGTGCACTATACCAATTATAAACAGTTAAAGATATATTGAATGCAGCAGTGTAAATTTCATGTAAAAAAAACATTTTATACGATAATAACAATAACAATACTTACGATGATGATAATAATAATAATAATAATAATAATAATATAATAATAATAATATAATAATGATAATAATAGTACGAGTATAAATGTGATACATTATTATTAATATTAATTATTATTATTATTATTATTATTATTATTTTAATGCCCCAGGTTGTCCTTTTTGAACATTTCTGGTGTTCTCTCCTGGCATTGGTGTAATTATAACCCACTTCTGAGGTTGGGGCGCCTGGAAGGCGGGGTTACATTGATCCGATGATATGATGGGTGATGATGATAGTGTTTCGCCAGGAGGGTCCATAAGAAGCTTAATCTAAGATGAATATGAATGATGATTGCGATGGTCATATGATGTTCGGGAACCGTTTGGGCCTTAAAGTTTCCTGACATTTGTCTTACAGGTGAGGAAAAACCCGATAAAAACCTCACCCAGGAAACTGTTCCGGCCGGGATCGAACTCGGGCCCACAAGGGCGTGACAAGGCAGCACGCTATTTCGAGACCGCAGCGGTGGACTAATTATTATTATTATTATCATTATTATTATTATTATTATTATTATTATTATTATTATTATCGTCATCATCATCATCAATTTAGAACTGGAATGTGAACAATGAAATGGAGTGGATGGATAGGGACGAGTCGAAAAGGAAAATAAATCTTTAGGCACAAAAACATGTGTAAACATTGAAAATCTGTATATAAATAAAAAAAATATTATTATTATTATTATTATTATTATTATTATTATTATTATTATCCATCGCTTGGTCTTGAGGTAGCATGCTGCCTTGTCACGCAGCGGGCACGGGTTCGATCCCCGGTCGGGGCAGTTTTTCTGGGTGAGGTTTTTCCTCACCTGTGAGACAAATGTCAGGAAAACTTTAAGGCCCAAACGGTCCCCGAAATCATATGGCCATCATCATCATCCTTATCATTATCATTATCATCATCATCATCCTTCACCGGTGTGGAAAGTAACGGGAAGCTACCACACCTACAATTCCCTAGCATAGCATGAAAATGCTATGATTGCAGTGAAGGACCTGCCATCGGGCAGAATGACTATGGATGGATGATTATTGTTGTTATTATTATTATTATTATTATTATTATTATTATTATTATTTATTTATTTATTAAATAAAAATAAAACGTAGTTTTATTTGATTTTCATATTTATTATATAATTCAGTGACAGCTGTTTCGGTACACTGTACCTTCTTCAGACATGTTAACAAATCATAATTTATTTTTATTTAATTAATAAATATGGATTTTCATCAAGTAAACACCAACTCAATTGATTATTATTATTATTATTATTATTATTATTATTATTATTATTATTATTATTATTATTATTATTATTATTATTATTATTGATGTTGTTGTTGTTGTTTCAGTCTGTGAAATGATTGTTGTACTTTTTTGGAAGGTCGTAATTTTGCTTTATAATTTTGCTAGCCCAGTTCCGAGGTTCACTTGTCCTAGTTAATTCCGAATAGTTTGAAATCTGAATTAACTTTTTCTGACAGTCCATGGATGTACACTGTATGACTTTCCATCATATTTAACAGCATTATTCTTTCTTTCTCACTCTAAGCTCTAATTGAAGTTGTACTTTATAGTTGAATAAATGTATCAAATGTAAAATTTTACTGTGGAAATAGTGTTTCTGTGTTAATTACCTACAAAACAACAGACTTTTTAAAGTCTTAAATTTTGTATCAATCTTTGTAAATTTGAGACTAAGAAAATATAAATATGACTGTGTAACTAGCGATGTAAATAGTATATATGATTCTAAAATATTTACGATTTTAATTTTTTTTTTCAGGTGAGTACCGAATTGATTGTTGAGGAACCATCCATAGCTTCCGGTACCGGTATGTACGAAAATGTTTTTATTTATTAATTTTTTAAGTAAATACACCAATTAAGTGACGGGTTTTTACTTATAAAACAATATTCATATTTGAGCTTTCAATATATAATATTGCATTACTTTTATTGCCATATTGTATTTCATTAAATATTAAAAATTTAAATATTTTGTATCACTGTGTAGTATCGATACCTGGTTTCAGGCAGTAGCGCCAGTATCGTATGAAAACTCTAAAGTAAAACGAAGATAAATCATTTCTTCTCTATTTTTGAAGACAATGATTTTTTAGAGTTTGAAATCTAATAACTATTCTCTGTGGGGGGGGGGAATTTTCATATGAGATATCGTCGCTGCCATTAATATTAGTTTCTTTAATTTTTAGCAGATATGTACTATTATGTTACGTGTGATTAAAATAAAAATATAATTCAATTTAAAAATAATTAATTAAAATCTATGCTCAATTAGACAAAATTTATATTGTACATTGCATAATAAAAATAAGAAAAGTGCCAAAATTATACTATAATCATCTATAAGTACTATGTATTCACAGAGAATTCTCTAATACAAATGAAAAATTAGATTGTTTATGATGAAAAAGTCAGTTTACTTTCCGTGAATGTAGACCTAGGCATAAGAAGGAACAATGAAATAAACTACAGTCTGTATTTATGGTCACACTGTATCTTCCCCTTTTCCAGCACATAAATGCATTAAGCTCACGGAGTACCTAGTTATTAATAACTCATTTCATTCCATTTATTTAGTTACTTCCCTTTTTCCCTGGAGATATATAATAATTTCCGTTTTTATTTGTCACATGCACGTTTACACTCTAAACGAAATCCTCGTTTTTCTGCAGTTCGTTCGTTAAATCACTCTACAGAAAAGAGATTGGAGCACTGGAGTAGCTCGAATTTCAGAATACGGTACGTAACCTGATATATTTTCTAAAAGTTTTATAAAAAATGACATGTAGCCTAGTAACATATTACCTATAGGAATACCTTTGAAATACATCCATATCACTTTTAATACTTTAATTTATGTAGGCTACCATTTATCAATGACAGTGATGAATATACAGAAATGTATATTATACAGAAATGTATAAATTTTGTATCTGTAGGCGATTTTAATTACTGCATATAAATTGTTTGAAATCTAGTTAATAAGTGATTGTATTGTGTACTAATATAATGTAGAATGAACTTGTTTATAGTAACGTTATTGTATACTTCAATTGTACACAGTATTGACACCCAAATTAACAAGTGTCTGAAACAAATATTTTACCCTAAATAAAATGTATTGAACAATGAATCATCATCTTCATAATTAGGCCTCTTTGCCTTTTTCGACATCAGGACGTTTTAAAGCAATATTTCCATCCTCTTTTAGGTCTTCCTTACTTACTTACTTACTTACTCACTGGCACTATCGAACCCGTAGGTTCATGGCCGCACGGACATAAGCTCTCCATACATCCCTATCCTGAGCTAATGCTTTCTAATCATTCCCTGTATAATCTACTTCCCTCAAATCATAGTTAATGTTGTTCTCTCACCTCATTCTTGGTCTACCAACTGGGCGTTTTCGTCTTCCTGCAGTTGTATTTCCTTCTGGCTTGTATTGTAACAATAACTTAGATAATCTAATATTTTTCATCCTGATAATATGGCTGTGTTCTGTTTCATGATGTTCAATTTTCTTTTCTTATATTACAAATATTTCATTGTTCCTTAATGATTGAATTTTTCACCTGGCCTGCAAGTGGCCACCACGTTCTTCCGATCTCGCTCCTATGAATTTATATTTTTTGGGGGAAATGAAGCAAGCGTTTGTTGTTACAAGACACCAATAGACACTCCAGATGAGCTGGTTGCCCGTGTGCCTGAAGCTGCAGAAATTATTCGTGAGACACCTGGTTGTTTTTGAACGTATGAGACAATCGTTTGCACACAGATGCCAGCTGTGCATTAATGTAAACGGACGAGATTTTCAGCAACATCTGTAAATCATTCATCATACGGAAGGTTGGATACAGTCAAATCATTCAGCGTCAAACCATTCAAGGACTACTAGAGAGGAAACTGAGAGCCTGTCATTTTTTTCACATAACAAAAGAGTTTTACCTCCTCTACAAACTCTCAAAGTTTGTATATGGATTTTTTTACACCTTGTATGTAACCAGCTGTTCTTCTTAAAACGTTTATCTCTGTTGTTTATATTTTTCTTCTGCCTGATCTTTTAATGACACTGAAAAATGTAACCTCAACAAATGTATTTATCACGTTAAAATATTTTTGAGAGAGTACACAGTTAAGCACTGCGTATTAAGGTACGTACACACTTGCGCGCACCATGTTCGTCAGATTTGGACGGGGTGTTAAGGTGCGCGCGTGCGGCGAGCGCGCCGCGCGCGCGTCTCTCACTACGATCCACTCATTGTCGTTTTTTTCCACGAACACTTTGATGGTTCGCTCTTTAGATTTGGACGGGTACCTGAGAGGTTTGTTGTTTTCGGTGCGCACCTATTATTTGAGAATGGAGTGGTCAGAGGAAAACATGTTAAAACTTATTGATATTTATAGAAGCAAGCAATTATTGTGGGATCCTCAACATAAGGATCATTTTAAAAAATCATTGAAAGGAGATGCCTGTTTTTTTTCAATGTTATGTGTTTTTTTTCATGTGTACTGTAATTGTATGAATAAATTATAATTATAATTATAATTATTTATAATTATTATTTATTTATTTAAGACGTTCATTTCATAATATTATTATGAAGTATCACAAAACAATACAATATATAAACACATTTATTACTAATTATTTATTTATTTATTTCTTCAAAGACTCCAAAGAGCAAGATTGCTCATGTTAAGGGGCAATATACAAAAAATAATGGCCATAAAACAATTAACAATAAAAACAAGAAAACAAATTCAGGCATAAGTTTAAGTAATACAAACTACTATAGATGCACTATATATATATATATATATATATATATATACATACATATAAATACAATATTATACAGGATAATATTAATAATAATAAAATTAACAAAATTAACTAAGAAAGCAATGAGAAAAAATATTGTTTAATACAATTAGAAAAATGTTTAACATTCGTGAAATGTTGATATTCAATAGGTAAGTTATTGTAATGGTTGATTAATGCATAACGAATCCCTTTTATACCCTTTTTTTTTAGAAACTAGTATCTTTGTGCAATAAAGTACAACCTCTAGTATAATAATCATGTACATCTTTATTAAAAATTAAGGTCATGTTATGGTGAGATAGATTCTTAATAATTTTAAACATATATATACAAATCATTTTTTTTAAAATTCCTTTAATGCTATAATATTTGAAAAAGTATAAATAAAGTTATAAGATGTAATAAGTAATAAGCGTGGCCAGACGTCCCGATTTTGGCGGGACAGTCCCGATTTTTAACAATTTGTCCCGCGTCCCGCGGCATTTTAAAAAAAAGTCCCTATTTTTGGGAAAGAATGCAGGACAAGCGGGAGAACGGAAAGGGAATAGACATGGTTGGTTACATCTTCTCTTCTAAATGTCTACTGAAGGTTTGTGGGTTTCCTATGGATCACAGGAGGTTCGTTGAAATTAATCATTTCGACGAACATAACACGCGCCGTTCGTGTTCGCGGCGCGCATATGTGTACGTACCTTTATAATGCGTGACATTTAAGCATGTGATTGACATTTGTATATCTCACTGGCTGTATCTTGATTTTAATGTCTGAAAGTATGTCTAACTGCAAGATATAAATAAAGGGGAAATGCGCACAAACCGTGCAGATATTACATGTAAAGCGCTTAATTTGTCTTTGCTAAGCGCTGATTGATTTAAGTGTTTTTTGCAATTTATAATATGGCACTTTTCCCATTTTTCTGAACACAAAACACATATACACTTGTCAATAGATTCATGAAATGTCTTGTTGCAGCATATCTTGTGATGGAAGCAATGTACCGCCAATCTGGTAGTTACATGACGCATTTCACAGTTCGATTCTCCCCATCGTCTTCGCATAGGTCGCATAGAATGCCGATGGTATGTCATTCTTCTTCTCTTGTAGATCTTGTAAAAGTACATTGTAGGCCTTACTAGATGGCAGGAGTAGTGTTGTCCGCAGATCTTCTATTAAAAAGTCACTCTGGTGAGTTCGTAACCCAGCCTCGATCTCGTACTAAGAGATACTCCAAAGAGTCTCTTGAGGTATCTGGACTTTACTTTCTCCATATCTTCCAGTTATTTATATGTGAGGTGTTCCCATTTTAGATCGAGTCCATACACAAGTACGGGTAGTACCTTCAGTCTGAACAAGTCCATGGCGGTGCTGATTGATGTTTGCCTGATGCTCGTGATTTCATTCGTGGCCACTATTGCTGCCACCGTTCTTCTTATGTGTAGTCTAAAGCTCTTCCCTGTTGTCTGTATTGTGAGGTCTAGATATTTAAAGTTGTTGACTCTCTTGAGGATTTTACAATTACATTTAACTTTTTACACTTCGGTCAGCCTGCCGCCTTTTATGAAAACTACCATTTCAGTCATCTCTTCATTGATCTTTATGTAATTTCTCTCTGCCTAGTCGCTTAGTTTATCTATCGCTGTCTGTAGAGAGTTTGTCTTCTGTCGCGATAGCTATATCATCGGCGTAGATATACATGTTGGCCCCTGTTATTTCTTTCGCCACATCATATGTAAGGGCATTAACTGCAAGATATGATACAGGGATGATGTCAACATTCAGTCGGAAGTACCTTGAATCATATAACAAAAACATTATTGTTCAGCAGCCAAATATGTATGTTGTTACTAAAGTCATCATGAGTGAGCATTTTAGTTCCCGAACGAACATCAGATCGGGAAGTTCTTCCTAGTGTACCTCTGACGTAAGAAAGATGTACAGGTAGATAGCACT
This sequence comes from Diploptera punctata, assembly GCA_030220185.1. Lineage (NCBI taxonomy): Eukaryota > Metazoa > Arthropoda > Insecta > Blattodea > Blaberidae > Diploptera > Diploptera punctata. Next base: position 1,499,751 of record JASPKZ010008136.1, read on the forward strand.
ACAAAATGTGTACGCATAGTACAATGATGGTAATTTAGTAACAGACTCGCACATGCTAGTTACGTCTCATTATTATTATTATTATTATTATTATTATTATTATTGTTGTTATTATTATTATTATTGTTGTTATTATTATTATTATTATTATTATTATATTATTATATATTATTATTATTATTATTATTATTATTATTATTATTATTATTATTATTATTATTATTATTATTATTATTATGTACCTAATTATTCCTTTCATTGTTCCGCGAATAAATCTTCCAACGTCAGAGTTCGAAGTTCAGCCTTCCAGTCAATCGTAGCCGATAACTTTCCAAACGTGTTCGTGAACCAGAATGCTCCATCTAGTCATCAAATAATAGTAATCATTGAAAAGTAGTTTAACTAAAGCGCATACAATAATACATATAGAATTTTATAAACTCGAATGTAGCCACTTTGTGTCGATTAGCTGCCTCCCCCGAATTTTTATCCAAAAACACCAATAACGTAGTTCTTAAATGAAGGTCGAGACCGTGGATATAAGAGAAGTTAGCTTTCAATATTCATTGGAGCAAGAGTTGAAAATCATGCCGAGTACTGCCAAGGGCGCCATAGCCGAGTGGTTAAGACAAGATGTCTTGGCGCAGAGCTATGGAACTTGCGCTGGTTCGAGTCTCCATGGGGGAAGAAATTTTATCATGGAATGTCGGCCAGTATGAGACCGGTGCCCACCAAGCATCATGAGGCATTATGTAGCTACAATACGTAGCGGCGCCTTGTTGGGAAAACAAGCTATAACTGATCGGGGACCCGATATGCTGACTACATGTCACCCCTACACTGGCTGGATGATCATCTACATCTGCGATTAACACATGTGGATGTGAGGTCAGCAGCCGTATGGTACGCTAACGACCTTCTTGGCTAGTCGCGCCACAGGGTTTGAGTACTGCCATTTTTTTTATTATTCTAAGGCAGGAAAAACATATTTCTACAGGCGCATTGGTTACTGTTATGGTCATATGCTACAGGTATTATTAACTGCACTTGCTGAAGATATTTATTAATTACTAGGACGTCAAGTTATAGGTGTTATATAAACACGTTTTGATCCTGATTGTGCTATTATTTAATAACCCTCCGGTTTAGGCTCCACGATGTAGCTGCATCACGCAGCAATGAGTTCTGTATATCTGACAGAGAACACTGGTCTGTTAAGTTAATCAGGCAACACATGTACAACAACAGGCGAATTCACAACAAACTGGAGATCAATTTATTGATAAATAAATCGTTTACGAGAAGTTTCAAATAGGATTAATAATAATATAACAATATAATGACTATTAACAGTGATGTTAAACAGTTAATATCACGGCTACTATTATTTTATTTTTTTAATAAGTTGATGTCTTCTTCATATATATATCAGTCTTGGTTCGCTTACTTGTCGAGATAAAATTTCTAAGTGCCTAATCAAAAACGAAACTTATGTAGGCATATTTCCATTGCCCTGTAGGCTACTAGCCAATGAATATTTTTCTATATATATTAAACTTCTACTTCACATATTTTATTAAGTTCCTAGCAGTATCTACAAGTTTGGAAGATTCTTGAAGTGCCCCACGCAGATCTAAAGCTAACACAAGAGTATACTCCTTCTAGAGTCTTGAAACCCTTACCTCATAACACCACGTCTGTGAGACGTCTGTTGCCACGTTTATTATATACCTGTATATAGCGAACTGAGTTTCCATATAAATTCTTATAGGCAGAAAATTGGCAACGGTTGATTTTCTAGATCTATGTTGAGAAAAATGTTGATCAAAAGAAAGTGCTGCACGGGATTCTTACCGAGGACCAACATAATGTAGTGTCTATCACAGTTATTGCATTAACCATCTACGTTACCATAACGCTGATAAGTCAGCGTGCATTTCTTACATTCTTGTTCAGATATACAAATTACAAGTAAGATTTTAAATTTATTTTACATTTCTGTTTAATGCATACAAATATTACATTCTTCAGATTCTCAGCGTACACTATCCGCTCTTATCTGTACTGAACCAAATAAGCGAATTTAAGTTATTTAATTATGTGTACTTTTTTAAGAGCCCACCACTATCTCCCTGGGTTTCCTCAGGCGTAATGCCAATATGTTGCTTTTATTTTGTTCTTTTTTCTGGTTACAAGTTTCGGGTATTTGTTCTTAATACTACTTATATGTACAGTTATGTTTACATATTAATCCCTAACCTAAGTCTTAAACTATTATCTAATCTAGTAATATTTACATGTTGTTGTTTAACCTAAGTCTTAAAACTAATACTTAATGTACTAACGTACAACTAACTTATTACAAGATTACACCTAATGCCGTCTTCTTTGTCTGCGGATGTCCTCTTTTTGGCGCTGAGTGAGGACCCATCCGATGAACTTCTTCACTGCTTGACATGGTTGTTTTCCTGTCCAAAACCGTAGAGAAGGCGGCCAGTTCATATCTCCGATTAGTGCAGCCTCACGTAAGCCTCCTCGTTTGACCTCATATTTGATGCATTCGTACAGGACAGTGTGCAGCTCTGTTCCGAAGCAATCTCAATGAGGTGTTTGTGTGAAACCTCATTCATGGAGTTTGCTTTTGAAAGTGCCGCGGCCGCTTAGGAGTTGCGTGATATGATGATTTGGTTGGATGCAAGTTTTGCATTGATGTTAGGCAAAAATTCGTATGTTATGCGTCCATGTTCTGCTCTTCCCATCGTTCTTGCCATTCCTCGGAAATATTTTTCTGCATAACCCGTCTGATGGTGTCTCGTTCATCTGGTATCTGGTATAAGTCTCTCATGATCACAGTGTCGCCGACTAGTATCGTCTGATCTCTTCTGAATTTAAAGTTTTGCATTCTTTTAGCGCGTACTCTTGTGAACAATGATTCGCATGCGCAGTTCTGATGACAAGCACTCGTGGTTTTTGAGCGGCAGTGTAACAATTACACTCCCAGCCACGTGATCCCAAGAAGAAGTATCAAGCAATACGCGGTTAACATGGCGTAGTGGCCCGTCTGTCCACACCGAACAATAAATGGCGTATCACAGTGAATTCCTAAGTCGCACAAGCCTACGCTTTCAAAACGCGACATCTTAAACAAGCATAACTCACCAATTCACTAACAGTCATAATCGACACACCAATACACTTCATTCGTACAATAACATACTTCGTATACACACTTGGTTTAAAACTTAAATGGGCCAGGTCACAGAAGAACTATCGAAACAAATTAAGGGTCACAGCGATTCATTATATTCCTTTGCGGAGTTTAGATCATTAGCTGCCCTAGAATTTAGACACATATTACACAAAAACTCTTTCCTCATACACATATCTCTCATTCCCCAACACTGTCATTTCCAACCCGAAAAAAATAGCACTAGACAAATTGAAATCTCTATATTAGAAATGCGTACCGACCAGGCAGATATAACACTATGCACAACTTTACATTGGGACAGAATCTAGGGGTTGGATGAAAGTGTAATGGATTATCACAGGATGTGGGTTTAATCCAAGGGTTTATTATAAGGAATCCTCGGAATGTGAGAATTTTATGCTCGCGGTCTAGTCAGGTAGGGTTCGGTGAGCAATCAGGAAACTTATCTCAGGGAATAACGCAAGGAAGATTAACGTGATACGTTAATATGAAATCACTGGAGGCTGCCGTGGAGTTAACACAGTTGACTACTTTATTTTCCTAGGTATATACACTGGTCGGCCCTCCGACTGCTTTCTAGAGCCCCAATGCACAATGTAGGAGATGATCTAGCAATGTGACCTGTTTGAAGTAAGGCCAACAACTAACTAATCTATTAGGCTGAGGACCAGCAACTAACTGATCTATTAGGCTGAGGGCCAGCAACTAACTGCTGTGCGATTCTCCTCGCGACTAATTTATTTGGGTATTAGGTATTTTGTGATCCCGCCCACACGTGCTTTGGACCTCCTTACAAATTAACCAATTTAACAAGTTTTGGGGCTGGTTTACGCCCATTCTCCATCACTGAGGGATGTTCAAACCTTCCATACATTTTTCTTATGTTGGTAGAATAATTATATTTATTTTCGTATAACGTCTTGCTAATGACACGTCTCCGATAAAGACATCACCTGTCATGTCAATATCTTATTGTGTGAAATGTCACCTGTTAGCTTGGGGATTTATGTCGAGTTTGACAGGTACCTACCTTGCCGAGTCTTTTGTTACAAAGGGACAGTTCAGATTCTTTTCCCCATTGTATTCGGCACGCTGCCACTGGAAAACCCATGCGTTATACCTGTCTTGCCTGAGTAATAAGTTTATGATGAATTTAATTTATTAAGCTATATATCAAAATCGTATATTGTTCTAGTTATCAATTTATTTCTATTTCTATTATACTAAAAACTGTTCCCTGATTATTTTGAATATAAACTCGGTATAATTTGGATTGTTATTACTCTTTTTTTTATATTTTGGCCTATGTTATATTTGATTAGGATACATTTTTATTATTAGATGCTAGGAAACAATGCCTAGACCTAATATCGGTCCAACACATATAAATATGGCACTCACATAATAATACATACATAACATCAACACAAAATTCATTCAAAACTCAGACATAGTGAAACAGACACCGCCAGGTTTGCTACATTAGATCAAAGAGTAACAAGGCAGAGCGAGAGCTCTCTCAGAGAGACTGTAGTAGGAGGAGCCATAGCTTGTTTATACATAATATACAATATGCATAATATACAAAAAAAGTGAAACTTTTAATTCATTTTTGTGTTTTGTTTCAATCTGTTGAATGAGTATTTAAACCATTTTTCTTCAGTTACAGTATGTCTTACGTTGTATAGTTTGTATTATCTCTTGGTTCTCTATTCTAAAACCTACTTATTTTCCTTTTATGTAACTGTTGATCAGTTTAATGTGGAGCAAGTGTTTGTGATCCATCACACCATCGATAAAATGCAAGGTCCCGACTTCCAAACTCCAGAGGTATTCGTGTATCCCCATACAAATAAAGAACCACCACTATGTTTCACAGTGGGTTGGAGATTTTGCTTTTGTAGCTCTGTATTTTAATTCCTCCAGACTTTCCTTCTTCCATCTGAACGGGAAATGTTGATTTTAGGCTACTCAGTATAAATTAATTTTTTTACAAAATTCTTTGGGGCTGTTTATGTGTTTTTTAGCAAAATTAAAATTTTTCTTTCAGTTTTCTTCACTTACTAAGCATTTTCTACGTGCTGTTTTTCCATGCAGTTCGTTAGCCCTTAGACTGTTACGAACATCGCTAGCAGAAATACAAATATTAAACTAATTCTTGATACTAGCTGCTAATTAAGGACACTACTTTTAGGTTTTTGCTTTACTTTTCTCATTAATGCCTTTTCAACACAGTTTCCTAGGACGTCCTGATCTGCGGCTATTTCGAAAGATTTTCGTTCGCCAACTCTATCAATTATATGCTGAATGTTTGGTCTTGGCCTTCCAATTATTTCACTAATTCCTTTTAGCGATTTACACTGATTATGCAAACCAGTAATTAATTCCCTTTCTTGTACTGTAGTATTTTTACCTTTGCGCCCCTTTCCAGCTTAATCTGCAGCCAGAACACACACAACTACACAGCAATGCACTCAAGGCTCGAGTGAATAATGACACTACCAGATCCACCCCCACTCGACTTCATGTGAACATTCTGTTGACCAAAACTTAAAACTGAACCAACTCGAAGTGATAAATTTCCAGACATGGGTTCCTTATCAAATCCTTATCTACTACGTCCCCTCTACAAACCTAAGAAGTCTGTAATACTTATTCCGAATCACCCTGTACTTGTATAATGTTAAAACAATTTTAAGTACAATTCGGTGTATGTTGGCCCACGCCAACTCGTGCCGACTTGTTTCGAAACATGTCAGTACTTGATAACTAAAGCGAACGAATTTTGAACATTGATTTTTTTTGTAAAATAATAAATAATAATTATACGTTTCGGGCATATTGATGTTTTATTTACTATATAAACTTTTAGTTGTATAATACTAACCCAGTACAAATTTTCAAGTCTTATGTTTGGCATGAAATCGGCACGAGTTGTCATGATCCAATCGCAATAATATTTGATATTTGAATTATTAAGGTCGAACAGGGGAAAAAAGAAAAACGTAGAGGGTATGCGTATTTGATTTTGTGAAAAAAAACTTCTTTATGTCTTGGTACACCCTAATACATATAATATCGAGATTAAGAAGCGTTACTGCTATAAATTAAATATTCTCTTTAAATTCTTACTTGTTATAGAAGCCACAACGAGATAGCAGTACAACCGATCCCGCTGTCTCTCTGATGGAGAATCATAATAAGAATAATAAATGTTTGTGCTGGAATACCTCAATGGACCAATTGGTATATCACTAACTTACAAAGTTAGAGGTGTCAGGTTCAAATCCCGGTTCAAGCGTTTATTTTTCTTTTCATGTCAATATATATCCAATTGTCAACGTGGGTCAGACACACAAACTACGGAAAGTTGTAGGATGTATGCGTTAGAATACTCACGTGTGATGAAAATATACGGTTAGAATAGGTTGATTTTACAACACACATTTAACACTTGGACAACATTTGTCTTCGGTCATCTGGGAAAAGTTTCAGAAAGTTTTATATCCTTGGCGGAGTTGTTTAATTTGATGGTAAGACTGCGGATCGTGAAGTGGGGGTTGGTACGATACTGCGGGCATGCACCCCCACAGATTGCGGCGACCGAGGATTAAATCAATTATACACAATGAGGCAAACGCCTCTTCCTTTATTTTTTCGTGCCTTCCCTTTTACAAACATGTTAAAAGCTTCACCTTGCATCCAGCCACCTGGTCCATGCAAGCTAATAAGGTAAAGAGTGCATAGAAGTATCTTCCTAATAACAATTATAAATTATTTTGACCATTGTGCTTCGACACTTACGGCGCTGTGGTATGGGTAACATCGTTGCCTCTGACGCAGCAGGTTCAGGCTCGATTGCCCGTCAGGACAAGTTCCCCGTGCCTTGCAACAAGTGTCAAGAAACTTCCAGGAGCAATATTTCCGGAACACCCTCGGGTCACCATTTTTATTAGGAACTAGCTAATACCCGGCGAGCGCTGCTATGCCCAAATAAATGAAAATTAATGTGCTTTTATGTTTAGTATGAATGAGCTGAAACACGAAAATGAATGTACCTCTTATGTTTAGTTGAATAAGTAGAAGGAAAAAATAATTATAAATGTATATCGTAATTATTTTAATATCCCGGCGTCATTACCCGGTGTTACCCGGGAATCTATTATCCCGATCTTCTTGGCATAAATGAGCTAAAATACAAAATTCGTTTTGTGAGTTATCCGTAAAAGAATACCCGCCATGTGCTGCTATGTTTGCACAGGAAACTATATACTTGTCCCGATCTTCTTGGCATCATTGAAACACAAAAATGGTTATTGCGAGTTATCCGTAAGAGATAAACATATGCTGTCGAGGACTTTTTTGTAGAGCTTTATGAGATATTCAATTCTGTGTACATTCCTGTTGTGTATTTGTTATAGTTTAAGCAGCGTAAGCCATTTAAGCGTCCAAAGAGCTACTTTTTTCAAGTTTTCCACTACAAAAAGGTGATTTTAAAGGGTCTAGGAGTTGAGCATCACATCTCTCTTATAGCCTATGTTCATTCCGGGAATCTCTTGAACATTTTGCAAAAAGTCCCATCACAATCGGATGAACGGTTTGGCTGCGCATAAAATACAAACAAACATTTATTTTTATATATTAGATATTCCACAATACAGCCTTTATCCTTGAACGTAAAGTAATTTGTCGCCAGAGGCTCCTGTCTAAAGCATCTTCTTCCCTCAAATCTTTTAGCTTCCAATGCTTCTCCTCACTCCATTTATCCAACGTTCTCTATTGTCTGACTCTTCCATTTCTTCTATTAGCCTTTCCATCAAGGATCTTGTTTGGTATTCTATCTTCATCCATTCTTATGAAGTGTCCATACCAGTTCAAACGTTTTTCTTCTATTTTTTTTTCTAATGTGTTTATTTTTTGAACTTGCATAATTTCCCTTATTGTGCTGTTTCTGGCTTTACCCCTTCTTGAAATTCTTGTCGATTGCCTTCAAAAAAGCCATTTATACTGCTTACAGGTTCTTGGCTTATTTTCTACTTGCTCTCCAGGTTTCGGACTCATAATAAAATGCTTTGTAACAAAACATGAAATATAATTTAGTTTACAGTTTATAGTCATCATAATAGTCGATATCATATTTGTTTCATTGAATAGGTCTTTGTATTTACCCATGTGTCTAGACTTATACCAACTTGTTGCCTCCTGGCACTGTGTTAATGGATCCTTTCCCGAAAGATTGTATTCCTTTAAATCCGAGAGGAGTGTGGCACATAATACTACCTATAAAAAATGCATATTAAACTAGGTAGAGAAAGTGAGAGAAAATCGTCTGTTGGATGTAAAAACTGTAGGGCATTTGATCTTTCTTTACCTCTCAAAGTCATGTACTTCTCATTTCCACAACTATATTTAGAGGGGGTTATTTATTTCAGTAGTCGTTCCCTAAGGCAACTGACACTACTTACTTTCTGTCGCAGTTGCCGGTGCGAAACGCATTCATTTCTATAAGTTATTACAGTAACCATATTAGCATTAAGCTGGTTTGACAATTGAATGATAGTCACCGTCGTTGTAACTGTATCTCTTTCTCCGTTTTTCACTGAATGACCTTAAGCGGTAAAGTAAAACCAATATAGCAAAGTCAATTAGTTTCTTTCATAAAATTACGCTTAATTGCTACAAGGAATGTATTTCTCCTGTTATTTATACCATTTTTTGACAATAGTTACATAGTTCCTAGTTCCATGAGACGAATTACACTGAAACTCACGTGTTAGGACAATCTAACTTGAGTACTCACTGTGATTTCAAACACAACTGTTGAGATAGACACTCCACTAGAGCAAACGTTACTGATTAGTTCTTAATAATTTCTCCCAGCTGAATAGTTATCTTCTAATACTTAGCTATAATTTATGTAAATTGAAGTCTGGTCAGTATTATGTATGAAACCCAAATAAACTTTACATGAACATAAAATAAAACATTATAAAATACATATGTCCCGCGCCGTAGCAGAGTGGTTAAGGCAATATGCTTTGGCGTAGAGCTACGGGACTTGCTCTGGTTCGTGTCCCCAGAGGGGAAGAAATTTTCTCGTGAAATTTCGGTCAGTATGGGAACGGTGTTCACCCAGCATCGTGAGGCAATTGGGTAGCTACAATACGTAACGGCTCTAGGTTGAGAAAACCAGCTATAACGACTGGGAGACCCGATGTGCTGACCACATGTCATCCCTATACTGGCTGGATGATCGTCTACCTCTGTGATTAACACATGCGAATCTGAGACACACAGCCGGCTCCGGCTGGTAGACCTAGGCCAAATTCCTTCTAGGCCTGTCGCACCATGTTTTTTTTTACAAAGAACACATTCCTTAAAAAATAGATTTTCGGAATGAGAACAGTTAGGTCTCGTAGACTACGATGGGCAGGACATGTGGCACGAATGGGAAATGAAAGACGTGCATGGAAGCTTCTTGTAGGAAAACCAGAGGGAAAACGCCCAGTTGTTAGACCAAGAATGAGGTGGGAGAATAACATTAACTATGATTTGAGGGAAGTAGATTATGCAGGGAATGATTGGAAAACATTGGCTCAGGATTGAGATGTATGGAGAGCTTATATCCGCGCGGGTGAACCTACGGGTTCGATAGTGCCAGTGAGTTAGTTATCTGGCACATGTTTCGAAGAATAGATCAAAGAAGCGGAAATAATTAACAATGGTGGTAAATAATATACCGTAACTCAGAAGATATTTTGTTGGATCATTGTTTATAGGATTTTCTTAGAAACTTTGTATTTGTGTAAACGTGATTTCCATAATGATTTGGTTCTGTCGAATGAATCGTATATGGGTTACATTTTACTTTCATATAAATAATAGTATTGTTGTAGAATTTGTTTTAAGTACAGATATAGGGCCTACTTTTAGGTTACGATCGATATAGAATATTTTACCCGCATTGTATAATAAGGAAAGAAAATGTTTATTTAGTCCTACATTCAGTGCAGCATATGACGCCACTCGTAATCATTCAGCTTCACCCCTTCCACCTGATGTTACCTGACTTACGAAAACAGGAGAAACATTCAGTATTCTAAAGGTCGCTCATCCGAGATATATTACAATATTTGAGTTGAACAATAAATTAAAGACAAATGAGTTGAAAAGATCGCAACACTATATTCCAAATAATGCAACTTTTGCATGTTCCATTATACCTTCTTCTTTTTAAGCCCTTTTCTTCCCCGTACTGGAATCAGGCCCTCCCTAATGGGAACTTATAGTCCAAGTTAAGCTCGTTTACTCATAGATGTCAGGGAGTGGTAGGAGGTCAGCCTATCTCCCGATGTGTCATCTAGTGGGTAACGAAGGTATTACTGGATGGGAAACGATCAGTAAATTTTGCACAGAGGCCTTTTTATCCAGGCTTGTGGTTCTTTTACAAGCCTGAAAGTTTTCAGACTTGGGACCCACGGCTTAAAGTCCCTCCAGGAGGAGTTATTCCTTGGATTTATCCATCATAAAAATCCTTTGGCCACTGTCGGGTTTGAACTCGCCTCCCTCGGAACCAGAGGCAAGGAACATAGTCACCAGCCCAACGCGGTTAAGGCCGTAAGTATTCAGAATGTTTTTTTTAATTTCCAGAGAGTACTATTCATGACGTCATTAGGAGATACGAGAATGAATGTAGAGTGGAATTGGCGCCACACCATCTGGGCCAAAAAAAAATATATATTAACCGGTAAAGATGAATATGCTATAGTAAGAAAATGGAAGCTATATCCAAGATTTACTGTCCTATAGATTGCCAATTTTGTGAACAACCAGGTCAGTCCATTAAGAAATAGGGATACTTAAAACATAAGACTTGAAAGAAAGAGTAGCCAGGAAGAAACCACACGCCAGTGAAGTAAATAGGAAATGGAGTCTTAATTTTACTAAGGAGTATATTCAAAAGGAAATAAATTGGTGGAATGTTATTGTCTTCGCCGATACGTAAGGTTCCCTACATATTTTTTACTTCAAGTGGGAGAGCAATGGTGTGGTGAAGACCTAATCAAGAGCTTCAGTTGCTTAAAGACTATTTGCAGAAAAGTGCTTAGAAATTAGGATTACTGGAAGCATATAAAGTTTTACCAGGATAACAATTCCTGACACAAGTCCTATTACGTGCGTTCCTGACTACTCTACGACTATCCCAAGGAGATTCGAATCCCGGCGCAGTTACCGGATTTGAAGCCGATTGAAAATTTGTGGGTCGAAGTAGATCGCAGGATAAGAGCTTCACCAATTATCTCGTCTATGGAACTACTTAAAATAATACAGATTTTTAAAATACATTACGAAACTCCGTTGAGGTCATTGTGTTAAAGTTGTAAGAATTGTTAAACAGTACCTGATATCTCAGTCGTCCTCAATAATTTGCATTGTTGTTTTAGGAGGCCTTTCGATAACACTGCTAATTATTGAGGACCACTGAGATATCAGGTAAAGTAAAGTGATCCCACAACAGGCCCGGAGGCCCTTGAGGTAGTAGGAGGTTAAGACTCCTACTTTTTCCAGACAATCGGCACTTTATGTCAGCCGGGTTGTCAGCCCTGCGTGACGGCCGCCTTTACCCCCAGAACAAGCGCCTGGTACTCATTTCAGTTAGAGGCTGAGTCGACCCCAGGGCCATGGTGCCGCCAGAGGGTTTGGGTCAGTTTAAAAATCCTGACTCCAACGGGACTTGAACCCTCGACCATCCGGCTTGTAGCTCAGTGCCTTAACCACTACGCTACGGCGTGCCCCGAGATATCAGGTACTGTTTTATAATTCTTAAAACTTTACTAAAGATAAGAGTGTGCAAGAATAGAAAAGCATTAGTTCCAACTACACAAAGAAGTTATATTAAATAGTCTGAACGCTGTTTAGCTTCAGAAGAGCCTTCCTACTAAGTACTGATGTGCATAAATGAAAACTGAGTGTTTATGAATACTGAATATTAAGTTGTTTTTATTACTGTTAAAAGTCTCCAGTTAATTTTATTTAGAATATGGAGGAAACAAATCTTTCTTTGTTTGATTTGGTATTACATGTCCTAAAATGTTAATGTGGTAATTATTTATTCCGTTTATTGTGAACAAGCTCAAAAATAAATTAAAGGTATTGCAAGTAAATGCTTTTAAAATTAAAAAAACCGCATGGTTATGGATGTGTACAGCCTTTCAAAAAATTGATAGCGTAAATCTTGATGACGAAAAGTTAAAGTTTTGAAGAGCGATTCACTCCAGTAAGTTGTTACGTGTGCTATCTTCCTTGAGTTCAAATGGGGCTGCGTAATTCTTTCTTCATGCAATATTCCTATCATTCACTTCGGTCAAGCAGTCGGTAAGACGCTCTCTTGCGACGACGTGGGACCAGGTTCTATCCTTGTCATGAAGATTTTTGTGAAATAACGTCGTTAATTTCATAATATCTGCACGTTAACAGGCTTCGTTAAATAAATAAATTCGTATATATATATTCCACCGCTGTGGTCTCGAGGGTAGCGTGCTGCCTTGTCACGCAGAGGGCCCCGGTCGGGCCAGTTTTTCTGGGTGAGGTTTTTACCGGGGTTTTTCCTCACCGGTAAGACAAATATCAGGAAAACTTTAAGTCCCGAACGGTCCCCGAAATCATATGGCCATCATCACCATCATCATCCTTCACCGGTGTGGAATGCAACGGGAAGCTACCACACATACAAATCCCTAGTAAGCTGCAAGCATAGCATGCAAATGCTATGATTGCAGTGAAGGACCCACCCTCGGGCAGAATTACTATGGATGTACATATAATATATAAGATGATGTGATCTCACTATAGGCCTGATAGAAGGCATTCGACACGTTGGACCGTATGCATAAAGTGGAGCAAATGCTTTTACTTCACTATTTTGAAGCATATCCTTCAGATTTTATGAATATAGTATGAATCATAACCTTTTATTCGCTATGACGCATCGAGAAAAATGCCTCTGCTTCCATGGAAGAAGCACGAGCTCGACCTTGAAACATGTGCTTCAAGATTAGAAAAACTGCATGAATAAATTGAACCTTTTGCTACTTTTAAGAATCACATGCTTCAAAAATTGTAGTCTGGTCGGTAGCAGACTACTCGTCACAAAATACAGACATGGCTCAATTAGTACTCCCCGTACGCCGTAAAAAGTGCTATGTACCACATCGGTGTCTTCCTGAGGAAGAGTATAATTAAATATAGAGGTTCAACGAGGAAAATGTTAAATGGATTGTTACCCACTTTTTGCCAGAAACATAAGAGAGAAGTGGTGGTGCGCTATTCTCTAAAGATAGAATGAAGGTCTTTTTTTTTTTTTTTTTGGTTCATTGCCGATCCAGGGTTTCAAACTTGTATAGGAGAACAAATAGGCGTTCATCAATATTGATGATTCAGACAATGATAATGAAGATACAACGAAGGAGACGAACCAGAAGAAGAAAATTTCACTGAAGGTCATAATTGTAAGAGGACGCGAAAAAAGTGAAGAAATTACAACTCTAATATACAATGAAGGATATTTATTATTTTTAATTTATTGGAGTGGATGTTTATTTATATTATTTAACTGTCAATTATTCACTATCACTTGTTCGTCTGGATAAATTAAAAATCAACTTTGATTTATTTCACTTCACTGGAACTAGATATACATAATTACGCTATCACTTAATAATCTGAAATTGATAGAATTCAAATAGAGAAATAAAATTTTACAGGACAGCAAATAATAAATTTCCCCCCACTATGGTCTTGACAAAGTTTCTCTCATAATTTCAATTATTTAATCTGTCCATTAGCACTTTTTCTATTTGAATTAGCTATAGTTAATTTTAATTGTTCCAATAGTATCCGTCTGAGAAGGACACTCTCAAATCTTTCAACTCATCGGTTTCCGACAATTTTTTTTAAGGGCGGAGGTTTCTTAATTATGTATCCGTTGGCGATGGTAATGTTGATGGTTCCATACTTACTGCTCCTGAAAATAAATGTATGGATAAATGATAGCCTGAGAAAAACAACAATAACGGAAAATTTGAAATATGTATTAATCTCACTTACTGTAAAAAGAATATATTTTGATTGTAAGTAGCTCAATTTATTCTATAACTATGGGTATCTGTTTTCTTATTTTGATTATAACTCCATCCATAGTAATTCTGCCCGAGTTCAGGTCTTTCACTGCAATCATAGCATTTTCATGCTGTGCTTTTCAGCTTTACTAGGGAATTATAGGTGTGGTAGCTTCCCTTTGCTTTCCACACCGGTGATGATGATAGCCGGATGATTTTCGGGGACCGTTGGGCCCTAAGCATCCTGACATTTGTCTTACAGGTGAGAAAAAACCTCACACAGGAGCCTGTCCCGACCCCGAATCGGGCCCGCTGCGTGACAAGGCAGCACGCTACTTCGAAACCACAGCGGTTGACATGATTATAAGTAATCAATAAATTATTGAATAAATAACAGACTGAAGAGCTTTCTCCCGGGAATTCAGAATGATTGGCTTGTTCCCGCTTCTGTTCATATCTGCATTTTCTTCAGCCTAGTTTTCATATGGCTGGGGGACCCGACATGCTGACCACATGTCACCCCTACATTGGCTTATAATCGTCTACCTCTGTGATTAACACATGTGGACGTGAGACCAGCAGCCGACTGGTAGGCCATGGGCCATCTAGGCCGTGCGCGCTTGGAATTCTAGTTTTCATATTGTTCATTTTCTTTAGCAACTGGTTTTTAATTATCGTTGTGCCAAAATCAAGTTCAAATAGTTTAATTATTTCCTGAATTGCTACACTTTTTTTTTCAGGAATTTGCGACTTTAGTAAAACTTGTGGATATTTTCTTTGAGCTGTAACTAAAAATGTCATTGTATTTTCTACAGACTTCGAACTATTTCTTGGATCCGAAACAAAATAGGTCATATTTACAAACTGCACAACATGTATTGTTTTGACTACACAGGGAGAGCGGAAATAAAAGTAGCGTGGTTATGATCTGTTTTGGTTGAAAATTATCGAGTCAGTACAAATACTTCGCTTTTAAAGAATGAAAACATAAGCAAGCGCTCAATTAATAAAGAATGCTGACCAGTCATTTACGATACGCGCAGCTGTTCGGCTGGGAATTTAGAAGCACATGCTTCTTATTTAGAAGGAAAAGGTAGAAGTATAAGGCAAAGGTTATTCATATTATTCAAAGCACATGCTTATACTTCTATCTTTTGCTTCCAAGCATTCTACATCTAACTTGTGCTCACAAGCAAATCCTGCAGTTTTGTTCATACGGCCCGTTATGTCAGCCGAGTTGTCAGCCCTGCTTGTCGTCACTCGATGGATTGTAAGTACGTAGTTTTATTTTTATTCTAGTTGTCATCATTATGACCGTGCAGTCTAATAACCTGAAATATAATATTAAAAATTATTATAGAGCAATTCCATATGTGACTGACTGACATTTACAATACACTTTTGCAGCAAAATGGTTGCGAAATATTACAATTGATTGAAATTAGGGGTGTTATCTACGTGATATGATAGAGGAATAGTGTGTGGTTAAGACTTACTTAAATATACAACTTTTGAAGAAAAACAGTGCTATTTATTATCTATCAAAGTATGTGTGTCTGACTGACATAAATGTCAACTCATCATGCAGCTTAAGATGTTCATCTGCATCATTCTCTGAAGTGTGATTCCTAATTCAATTTTCCAAAATACCGTTTGGAGGACACATTTCAAGTTACATTCTCAATAAAAACGAAACAAAAATCACAATTAAGACCAGAGTTATAACCTAATATATGGTGTGTGACTGACTGACTACATTCTGTGACTGACTGACGTATCTGAATTTTATTTAGACTTCAATATTCTGGAGCTGCAAATATTATACAAATATTACAAAATAATATGAAATTATAATAGATAAGTCCACCGCTGTGATCTCGAGGTAGCGTGCTGCCTTGTCAAACAGCGGTTCGATCCCCGGTCGGGACAGTTTTTCTGGGTGAGGTTTTTATCGGGGTTTTTCCTCACCTGTAAGACAAATGTCAAGAAAACTTTAATGCCCAAACGGTCCCCGAAACCATTGGCCATCATCATCCTTATCATCATCATCATCGTCCTTCACCGGTGTAGAAAGCAACGGGAAGTTACCACATCTACAGTTCCATAGTAAAGCTGCAAGCATAGCGTGAAAATGCTATGATTGCAGTGAAAGACCTGCCCTCGGGCAGAATTACTATGGATGGATAATATATAAAAAGCGATAATATGGAGATGAATAAAGAACTTCACTCCTTTTATCATGTATAGGAAATGTACAATTTGATTTGTTGTAAAAATATTAAATAAATAGTGTAATTTATTTAACTTGGTTACCAAGTGTAATTTTAAATTTCACAAAATAAAGAAAATATTAACTTTTTAACAAGAAAGGGCCTTCTCTACAGTTAAATATGCCTAATATAAGTATAATTTTATTACAACCATATTAACTGATTAAAATTTATCTGATGCTGTTAATAGATTGAACCATTAAAACAAATAAAAATGCCGATATGGAATTTGCATTGTTCGTTTCAGAACACTAAAATTAACTTTCACGCGTCTCAACTATAAAGACAAAAAAAAATTAACGAAAAAGTACAGTGTACAAATTATTAATTTTTTTATTTAAATGTGGAAAATTCTGTTATAATTCTTTCAAAGCAACTGATTAGAAATAATATTGCTGACATGAGTTCTATTTTTAAACTAAACAATCGAAAGAAATCTCTTACAATGCGCGAAATCTTACTTTATGAATGATTGTTTGCACGTGGCGCACATAGTACAGCGTTGTCATATGTATGTTCACTGTGTTGGTTTCCAATAACGCTACACCCAATAATAATTTTATTTTACACTACACGTTATACATACTTAATCACATATACTCCACGCCAATTGTATTTTTTATACAAGAAACTTCATATGATTTAAAACTGTTTTTGCAATTAACAACCATGACTCTGTTTCATAAAGTGAATGCTAGTACATGTGGCAACAACGCACAATGAATCCCCGATAATGCGACACACATGTCATGTCAAAGGTCAAACTAATGCGTGAACCTTTCATGTTCAAGGACTGCCACACACACATTTTCTAAACACATAAGAAGCGCGTTCTTATTTTTAATTCCACTCACATATTGAAGAATTGCATAATTAGGAATTATTTAAATGCCATTAATACAAATATAAAAATGTAATTAATATAATTAACATAATTACTTTACAAGACAATGTTGTTAATATTTTTTTGTTAGTTATGTACAGATAACGTAGAATCCCAGAGGAAATTTGGATCCATGAATTATCGTATTGTGTACAATAATTTTTGTATGTTTTATGTGACTGACTGTAGCTTACCCTTAATAATTATAGGGCGCATTTTAATTATCTAGAATATTATAATACAATTATTAGTATTACATTTATAATCAGGAAGGATCGAAATATGGTATAACAAAAGAGTCGGTGAAACAAAACAAATTTATACAGTGAAATCGTAAAACAAAATTTCGTTTAATTTTGCATGTGTTTTCAGGTTTCGGAATATATCATGTTCTACTATTAATTTAGATCAAAATAATCCGTATTTCAAACATTAACTTCTATAATCGAAAAATTTCATGTGCAAAAAAATATCGAAAAAATTACTATTACTACCTGGTCCAATAAAAAAAATTTTCACATCGGTAATGAAGAATTTCATTCATGTAAGTACTCTAATACTCTCTTTAAAAATCTTCCGCTGACTGCCTTTTAGCTCAAATTGGTTCACAGAATAAGGGCCCACAGGAATTATTTTATGAAACAGCCGAGCTGACCAGTCTAACCATATTTTTCCTAAACCATGTTTTAAAGGGTTACTAGAACATCGGAGTCCAGCAAGCAACTACGACTACTTTATGCGTATTAGTAATATGTGAGGGGACAAAAAGTCAGAGTCAGTCACGACGACGGACTATCCAGCGGGAAAAATAATGACTTTACGAAGAAAATGTCATCTATACTTTGTTGTGTTCCCGGCATGACATAAAGTGCCGATATGTCTAGAAAAAGTGGGAGCCTTAACCTCCTACTACCCCAAGGGCCTCCGTGGTCTGCTGTGGGATCACTTTACTTTTACTTTATACTTTTTTGTTCGTTGTGTAACCGGATAAAATAGAATCCACCAAGGAGAAAATTTTAAGCATCAATTATTATGTTGTGTACGGTAATTTTTATCAGTTTTTGTGACTGACTGACCTGTGACTGGCGACTGACCATAATTACAGGTACACAACTATAGGACACATTTAAGGTATATAGAATATTAGAATCCAATTAATATTGTTACAATTTACGACGACCAAGGAGGACCAAAGTCATGGTTTAACAAATAACAAAAGATTTTGTGAAATAAAACGAATTCATACGACCAAATCATTAAACAAGAAATTCGTAAAATTTTGTGTATTTTTTCAGGTTTGTAATATGACAAGTTCTACCGCTATTATTAGATTAAAATAATGCACATTTGAAACATTTTCTTACAGAATTATAAAATTTGATATTTACAGATATATATTACATCAAAAGAATTATTCCTGCGTCAGTTTCAAAATTTTCCCCTCCGTTTGACATTTTTCATGGAATCTGCTCTAATGTTCACATACATTCCCCAATGTGGTAAGTTTGCCTCCTTGCGGTGTTACTCGTAACTAATTTAACTGTACGCCCGTATACCCCTATTGATGTCATCGAGTTAGCAATAGGTCAGTTCATCGCCTCATAAGATACACCTAGTAGACAACTAAGGTAATACTTCGATAGAAAAGTTCGATTAATTTTTTTCAGAGTCTCCAATTTATTCCTTTTACCAGCATTGGCATGGGGTCCATTGCTTAAAAAACTCTCTGCGGAAGAATTGTCCCTTGGCATTTTTCAATCCTGAAAGTTCATCAACCACGACCGTACTTCAACCCGCTAACCCCCGGAACCAGATGCAAAGAAACTTAACCCTTAGACACCTGAGCGGCCCGTATTATGTCTAATACGCAGGGTTGCATTCTAAATAATAATACGGAATTTGAAACTGGAGGCTCTGGTAGCAAACTGCAAAGGTTGCGGTTTGGAGGGGAAGTTGGTGGGGGTGTCTGGAGTAGGGATCTTGATGTGTCGCACTCCGAAGAGCGGCCGCTTGCTTCAGTACGCCATGAGCGAGCAAGAGGTACACAAGTCTGTTGCGCAACGCATTATTATTACGTTTTTTGCGAAAGAAGGCACTAAACCTTCTGACATATTGAGAAGGCTCCATGCGCAGTTCGGGGAAGCAACCCTTTCGTAGACGCAGATTTATGATTGGCACAAAAAAATTAGCGGGCCAGTATTCAGTGGAAAATCAGCCCCACCAAAGACGGCAACGAACAAGCATCACTGCAGAAAACACTTGTGCTGTACGGGACCTTATTGAGAAGGATCGGCGCGTAACAATTACTGAAATTGCTTCACACGTTGGAATAAGCTTCGGAAAGCAGCATATCGCAACAAGCGCCGCCGGAAACCGATCCGAAATGTGATTGTGCTGCATGACAATGCAAGGCCACACACTGCTCGGTTGACACAAAAAAAACTGACGAAAATGCATTGGACACCTCTAGAACATCCTCCTTACAGTCCAGATTTGTCACCCTGTGACTACCACTTGTTTGGGCCACTGAAAGAAGACCTGGGAGGAAGGCGATTTGGTAACAATGCAGCAGTAGAGGAGTTCGTGCGCAACTGGCTGACTACACATCATCCCTCATTCTTCAAGGACGGCATCAAAAAGTTGCCAACTCGATGGAAAAAGTTTGTTGGAAATGTAGGAGACTATGTAGAAAAATGAGGTGGTGGTTTTGTATTGTTTTGTTAATTCAATAAAATTGTAAACAATAATTCCGGTTTATATTTGATTAACCCTCGTATGTAGTGTTTTTTTTTTTTTTTTTTTTCGTCACTGTAAATTTTCAGGTATTTTTAGACACTGAAAACATACAGATTATTTGAAACGAAAAGTGAATATATTATTTTATTTTTATCAATAGACCTACAATAGTTATAGTTGAAAAGATAAGAAAACTGAAGTTGTATATTCTGAGGCAATTGAAGAGGAAATTAAATTAGACAAATGGATAAAATTTAGATATGATTTTGACAAATGAAAGAAATAATGTGTATTGGATATGAACATCGGTAACATTTGTGAATAGGGTTTTAGTTAGTAGTAAATGGAATTTCTCTGAACCAAATTTACTCCAAAGCACATAGCGGTAAATTTTTCTATTAATTGGAGCAGCTCGCAGGCTAAGCGTAATACGAAACCAATTAATCTCTTTCATTGTTTTAGCAGACATGGCATGTTCTCCTTGTTTGTAGAGAGAGTAAGAGGGAGAGACGTTCTCCCGGTATTTGCCTTTTCCCTAATGCTGTTCCAAGTTCATTTATATTTCCACATATTTTTCATAGTCCTCTGCTTTACTGATAGGAAACCATATATGATTTTTCATTACTAATTGATGAGATCATATGAAAATAACAATGGCAATGCTACATGACATGACACTGAGAACTTTGATTATTAGATTGGTCATTTTTAGGAGGGGAGGCACGAAGTTGCGTAGTTGATTAAGTCAATACGCTACAAGCCAAAATGTCGAAGATTCGAGTCCAGGTGGTGTCAGGAATTTTAACCTGACCCAATCCTTCTGGCGGCACCAACTCAGGCGTCTACTCAGCCTCTAACTAAAACGAGTACCAGACGATTGTTCTGGAGGTAAATACGGTTGGCACACAAGGCTGACAACCCGATTGACATCAAGTGCCGATTGTCTAGAAAAGTGGGAGGCAACCTCCTATTACCCCAAGGGCCACCTGAGGCCTATGATGGGGTTACTGTACTTCCTTTATTTTAATTACTTACAATTATAAAAAGCTGTCACATCAAGAATTCATAATAATAATAATAATATGAAAATAATCGCGTGGACAAGAAGATTCACAGGCCATTCAGATGCTCCCACAGCATATGTTTTGACCTTACTTATATAGTCTACTTTATTGCTCTATCATATTAGGACGTATATATTCTTTTGCCTGGACAATATTGAGTATATAACATAAACATTAATGTATATTTTATACTAGTATACATAATTTTTGGAGATATGCTATCTCCTCTACTATTCAATTTTGCACTAGAACTTGCCATCAACTCTTTAGAAGCTGAAGAATGCCTACAATTCAATGGTATTGATAAGATGTTAGATTATGCTGACGATGTAGTATTACACTGGTCGACATGATTTTTGTCTCATGAGTACCAATGGTTGTACTTAATGCAATTTTTTATCGTGTTTTCAAATATGTATTTGGAATTTCTCCATCACCCACAGTTTTCTTTTTATTTCAATTTCAATTAATGGATATAAATAATTATTTGTTTAATAAACATTTTTTCGTCCATTTGTCCATTTGGCGCAGTGAGCGATGATGACGAGGAACACTTTCATCAGGAGATTTCAGGTATGGAAAAGAGATATCAAGGCAAATATGTTGGCCAATAATTTTTGGACCATCAAGAGGGATGCTCCACAGGCGATATAGCAGAAAATCGTCATTTCTTACTTTCTAGGAATATTGTGTAGTTACGAATGTAGAAAATATTAAAGTGTTTGAAATTATAAATGCCTGTCTCTCGGAAACCTTTCGTTATGGAGAAAAACCGATATCATAATTTGAATTCAGGAGAAAAAAATACTATCAGAATCACATATTTTTCTCTCTAAGACAAAAAAAAGTTTATTTTTTGTTGCTCAGTGTTATTAGACAATAGCGAGCAGATATTAAGGGACACACACTATTGAGTAACACTAAGAAATTGGGACTGGGGGTAAACAAAGAATAGATTATCGTACCAATCTATAAGAAAGTAGGCCTAGACAAAGCTGATTGCAACATCTACAGGGACATCTAATCACTTTCAACTTCGCACAAAATTCTAACAAATACATTAATATCCAGACTTAATCCCTACATTGACGACATAATAGGTGATCATCATATGGATTTAGAAGAAATATGTCTGCAATAGATCAGATATTTAGTGTAAAACAAATTTTAGAAAACAAAAGGGAATGTAACGCCACTGTACATTAACTATATGATTCAATTAAAGGGAGAGACAAAAATAGGTGCCAAATTTAATATGGAAATATCAATTAACAAAACTAAAATTATGGCATTTTATGGAAAGACCCCATACAAAGTAAAATCTGTCTCCAGAATAAAATTTTAGAGAAATCTAATCAATTTAAATACCTTGGATATTATCTCTCTATCTGGGATGAAAAAGATATCCCTGAAAAAATTACTAGTTATAATAAAAGTTTAGGAATTATTAATCAAGTTATGAAACCATCCCTTGTACAAAAAAACACCAGATTACGTTTATATAAAACTTTGGCTAGACCAGTGTTGACCTATGTGACACTATGGACCTAAAAAGACAACATGAGAGCAGAATAACGGCTTGTGAAATGAGATTCATGCACAGAACAGCGGGTTACACCAGATGGAATCGGAAAAGGAACACCGATATCTTAAAAGAATTGAAGACTACGCCAATTTTGGAATATATTAAACAGTACCAACTAAATTGGAAACACCATCTTGAAAGAATGAGTTCAAATCGGATCCCCAAAGCTGTTTATAATCATATACCAAGAGGACGAAGATCACTGAGCCGTCCTATGAAACGCTGGAGGGAAAATTTTCTATAGGATCGTAACAGGCCTTGGCCTAATACTTGGACGGAAGAAGAAGAAAGTTGTATAGTATCCTGCTGAACTTCGGAATTCCTAGAAAAATAGACCTATTCGAACGTTTCAATGGCATAAGTACGATACGAGTAGGCAAACAATTTTCAAATGCTTCTAAACTCAAATAGTTTAAAACAAGGAGATGCGTTACCTCCTGTACCATTCAATTTTGTACTAAAATATGCCATCAAATATTTATAGGAAAAAAAAGGCGTACAACTAAATGGTATTAATGAATTATTGGTATATACTGATTATGTATTATTGGGTGAATGCGAGGAGATCCTAAAGGCCAAAACGCATACTCTATTGAATAACGTTACGAAATTGAGACTTGAAGTAAACATCACAAAAACTAAATATACGGTCACGCATTGAAATTTATTATATAATGGAAATGGACCGTTAAAAACAAATGAGATAAATTGTAAAGAAGTGGCTGAATTCAAATACCTAGGAACAATAATTACAAACACTAATAAAGTGCAGAAAGGAACAAAATATAAGCTCAATTCTGGAAATGCATGCTATTACGCATTACAGGGGCTCTTGTTATCCCAAATTCTCTTAAAAAAGTTAAACTAAAAATATATAAAACTGTTATTCTCCAAATAATATTATATGAAAGCGAAATATGGACTCTTACTTTAATGGAGGTGAAAAATATTATGATTGTATCAGACTAAAGTTATTATGAAAAATGTTGGACCATAGAAATGAATGGAGAAGACTGCTTAAAAGTGTGCTGCACTATCTTTATTCGAAACCAGATTTAATAATATCAGAGAACATTTAATTTGGAATAAACAAATAAATAACATATGCAAAACTATATTTTCAATAATATACTCATTAAATCGTATAAGAAATTGTTACCGTTTGCTCTAAGGAAAATGTTAGTAGAAACACTTACAACCCCATTTTTATTATTGTGATACCCTTTTTACTGACCAAAATACTGTTCTTACCCAAAGACTTCAACGTGTTCATAATTCTTTCATATGTTTTATTTGTGGTATACGTAGATTTGATCACGTTACACCATCCCTGGAACAATTGCCATGGCTTCGTCTACAAGATCGTAGAACCATCCATTCCCTATGCTTTTTCTATAACATATTACACACTTCATTGCCTTATTATTTATCACACCGCTTCACTAGACACTCTGATACACATAAATTAGATACCCGATCCCTTGAGCACAGTGTCCTTTATATCCCTCCTCATCATACTACCTACTATCCGAAATCTTTTGCAGTTTCTCTTGCTAGAACATGGAATTCCCTTCCACCCTATGTCAGAGACTGCCAAACTTTACCATCTTTCAGAAACAAATTGAAAATAAAATTACTAACAGAAACAACTGACTGGTATTACTTTTTAAGAATTAATAATGTGTTTTTTCATTATTTAATAAAAATAGACTTAAGATTAGTTAATATATTTACCTAATGCCTTGTATAAAAATCATAGATTAATTCATTGTAGTTTATTACTTTCTTTGTATTTTTTCCTTTCTTTTCTTTTTATGTATAGTAGATTCGAGCTGTTATTTCTTTTTGTATTCATTGTATCATTAATTTAATTTTATTTATATTTAATTTCATTGTATTATTAGACATCATTTTCATTATTATTCAATTTGACAGATAATTAATTGTTTAATATGACTATTATTGTAATTTTTTTTGTATTCATATGTAACATATGTTTGTCCTGGTGAGTGGAAGAGAAGGCCACATGGCCTTAACTCCACCAGAATAAATAAAATCTAAAGTCTATCAATTCTCATATGCTGAGATGGGTAGGGTATGTGGCATGAATAGGGAAAGAAAGACGTGAATGGAAACTAGGCTACTTGTAGGACAACCAGAGGGAAAGCACCCAGTAGACAAGGAAGAATAAGATGGGAGAATAACATTAACAATAATCTCAAATAATTATTTTTTGAGATAGGTAAATTAAACAGGGGATGATTGGAAAACTTTAGCTTAGGGTAGGGATGTATGGAGACTTTACGTCCATGAGACTGTAAACCTATGATTTCAATGGTGACATTGAGTAAGTTAGTCAGTTAGATTCTTTTTTTTTTTTTTCATTTGGAACTTTTTCTACCCTGCAGTAGTTATTCCTTCAACATAAAGTAGTTTTTATTAATACAAAACAAACTTCATGTTTTGCGCATCTTTTCCGTCTATTCAATTCTATTCGCAATCCTCCTGATACCATTTATGCAATTTTTATTACTAAAGCGATCCAACCTCAGGCCTTTGAGGACCTTGGGGTAGTAGGAGTTTAAGGCTCCCACATTAAGAATCGCTATCACTAGACATCAGCCGCGTTTTCGTTAGTGAATGACCGCCGCCTTTACCCCCAGAACGAGCTTCTGGTACTGATTTCCGCTATAGATTGAGTTTGTAATAATAATAGTATTAATAATAATGATAATAATTATTTATTATTATTATTTTATTATTATTATCATTATCATTATCATTATCTTATTCATTATTATTATTGTTATTATTATTATTATTATTATTATTATTATTATTATTATTATTATTATTATTATTATTATTATTATTATTATTATTATTATTATTATTTATTATTATTATTATTATTATTATTATTAGTGTTACTGATAGTCCACCGCTGTGGTCTCGAGGTAGCGTGCTGCCTTGTCACGCAGCGGGTCCGGGTTCGATCCCCGGTCGGGGCAGTTTTTCTGGGTGAGGTTTTTATCGGGGTTTTTCCTCACATGTAAGACAAATGCCAGGAAAACTTTAAGGCCCAAACGATCCCCGAAATCATATGGCCATCATCATCATCCTTATCATTATCATCATCATCATCAAATCATCATGATCCTTCACCGGTGTGGAAAGAAACGGGAAACTACCACACCTAAAATTCTTATTAAAGCTGCAAGCATAGCATAAAAATGCTATGATTGCAGTGAAGGACCTGCCTTCGGGCAGAATTACTATGGGTGGATTATTATTATTAGTACCGTATTACTGATATTTTTATATTATTACAGTCTCACAAATATTAGTATTACTAATATTATTGTCGTTATTTTTAATGTTATTATTTCCATCCATCCGTACTAATTCTGCCCGAAAGCAGGTCCTTCACTGCAATCATAGCATTTTCATTCTATGCTTGCAGCTTTACTAGGGAATTTTAGGTGTGGTAGCTTCCCGTTGCTTTCCACGCCGGTGAAAGATGACAATGATAAGGGTGATGATGATGGCCGAATGATTTTCAGGGACCGTTGGGCCCTAAGCTTCCTGAAATTTCTTACAGGTGAGGAAAAACTCCGAAAAAACCTCACCCAGGAGCCTGTCCCGACCGAGAATCGAACCCGGGCCCGCTACGTGATAAGGCAGCACGCTACCACGTGACCACAGCGGTACCATCATCATCATTATTGAAAAAGAATTGCAATTTAACTCATAAAGTTATGAAGACTTTCTAAATGATTTCGTACAGCCTACAGTAGAGGATATTTTTTATGATGACCATTATTTGTACTAGCATGGTTCGTGCCATAAAACAAGTCTAGTAGATTTCGAGACAATGAAGCTGAAGAAATGGTAGTTCAGCCCCCAGAATCAAATAGAATAGGCCTATCTGTGGAACTATTACATTGTAGATTTCCCTTTAGACAAGAACCCACGCCATTAACTTTTCTCTTTACACCTCTACAAGAATGGGTTGCCATTCCTCCACAAACGTTCAGACATCTATTTGAAAGTATTCCTGCTACAGTTAAGGCTACCACAAAGGCAAAGCTTGGACCCACTCTTTGTTAAATGTCATTACCTGAGGGTGTCAAGAAAAATGTTAACTGTTAATGGTGAGTGTTCCTGTACGTTTGATCATATCATGTAATCTCCTGATTTAAAAATCACACAAGTTTTCCAAAAAACGATTGACATTGAAATGTTTATACGTTTTTGTTTTACTTCATCATTTACTTAATTTTACCTGGTGGAGTTAAAGTATAGTGCCATATTTTGCACTCAACCAGATTAAGCATATTACATTAAAATACAATATTCAACCTACAAGTTTAGATAAGATTTAATTAATTGTTTCCAATAATAATAATAATAATAATAATAATAATAATAATAAATAAATTCCATATGGTGGGATAAGCATATTTGGAAAGACACAAAGAAATATATTGGTAAAACATTGGTGGAATCTGTTGCAATGTACGGAAGTGAGGTATGGACAATCAATAAGTACTACAAGAATAGACTAATAGCTCTAGAAATGGATTATTTACGAAGAAGTGCCAGAAAGTCTAAATTAGAACGTGTCACAAATAAGGAAATTAGAAACAAAAGGGAAGCAGAAGAAAGCATAATTGAAAGAATTGAGGAAAAGGAATTAAAGTGGTTAGGACATGTTTTAAGAATGGAAGATGAGCGATGGCCGAAGCAACTATATGAATGGCATCCTAACAGAAAGAAGAAAAGAGGAAGACCAAGGTTAACATGGAAGGAAAACATGAAGACAGTAATGCAAGCTAGAGGGCTAAGCATCGAAGATGCCCAAGACCGTAGGCTTTGGAGGTTTGGCACGGGAAGACGGCAGCAGCTGTAAAAACCCGAAGATAGATAGAGATAGAATAATAATAATAATAATAATAATAATAATAATAATAATAAAATAATAATAATAATAATAATAATAATAATAATAATATTATATTATTATTATTATGATTATTATTAAATTATTATTAAATTAGTATTATTAAATTATTATTATTATTATTATTATTATTATTATTATTATTATTATTATTATTATTAAATTAAAAATTGCAAAAGATAGTGAAGTGCATTCTATACAAACTCTCCTATCTAAATCCCAACCCCACCTCCTCGTGGTGCAACCTGCCTAAAACAAGCGGGGCTCTGGGGACCGAGTCACGGCGGTATAACAATTCCATCAAGATACAGAGTAAATGCTGTATCATAATCGCGCTTGTCCAGAGGCCTAAGGTGGCAACCCCACCACTGGACATGCTTACTTCACGCCAGTAACCTGTTGTGAGGACTAACCTTACTAAAAAGTCTCAAAGAAGATGTAAAAGGACTGCTCTAAATCTCACGTACGAAGAATGAGCAGAACAAGTATACCACGCCAGATCTTAAATTACCAGCCACCAGGCAAGAGACCTTTGGGCAGACCCTTCAAACGTTGGATTGAGACCGTAACAGACCACTAGGTCTATCACATGAAAGGAAGAAGAAGAAGAAGAAGAAGAAGAAGAAATTATTATTATTATTATTATTATTATTATTATTATTATATTATTATTATTGTTATAACACCAACATTATTATTATTATTATTATTATTATTATTATTATTATTATCATTATTATTACTAAAATTACTATCATTATTAGTAGTAGTAGTAGCAGAAATATTAAAGCAGCAGCAGTAGTAGTATTGGTATTATTATTACCAATATTATTGATATTATTTCTTTATCTCAATTTAACCTCTTACCTTATACATACCACGTGCCACCCAGGCCTTACTGTGGCACGGCCTGTCGGGAGAGGAATTTTAAACTGTGGATCATATACACACTTCTTTTTTTTTACCACGCAAGGGGATATGGAGGGCTTCCCCTAATGTGAGATCAGCTCAATATCAGGAACTCCTCCGAGACAAGCACAACATTAAGACAAAACACACCATTCAGACCATATTCATACTAAACACAGGAAATGTGATAATCATTATGATTGCCAGATGATATACAGGGAACGTTTGGGCCTTAAAGTTATCTAACATTGTCTTACAGGTGACCAAAAACCCCGAATTAAAATCACCCAGGAAACTTGTCCCTACCGGGGAACGAACCCGAGTTCTCTGCGTACGTACATGGCAGCGACGCTACTCCGAGACCACAGCGGCGGACGTAATATTATTATTGTTATTATTATTACTATTATAATTGTTATTATTATTACTATTATAATTATCATTATTATTATTATTATTATTATTATTATTATTATTATTATTATTATTATTCATAATACCAGAGGGAACGCGCGCTGTAGGTAGGTCAATAAAGAGGCGGGAAAATATCATTAACGATGATTACAGGGATATCAATTATACAGGTGGCTTGATTGATGATAAGGATATATGGAGAGTTTATATCCGCTCGGCCTGAACCTACTGGTACGATAATGCCAGTGAGTTAATCAATGTTAATAATTATATTCGTAATAATCATAATCACGATCATAATGATAAAAATAAAAATAGAAATAAAATAATAAAAAGTTAGGGAAAATAAAATAAAATAATAAAAAAACTAAAATTGAGAATGCAATAAAACATTGATGATCCCTATATTATAACAAAATAAATAAGTATATATTTAGAAATACAATGAAATAAATAAAGATTTTCCTGTAAGTAGAGCAAGTATGTTTTACTTTACAGGTATTGCAGTAATTTGATGAGAAAGCAAGTCCAATCTGTCATAGTAAAGAGCGTTTTTTATTATCTGAAGCAAATTCGTGAAATAGAAGGAAATCCATGGGAAGAAGCTTGCAAAGGGTGAAGGAAGGGCGGAGTTGTTGGAATATAAGTTTACAAGTTTTATTGTAACATTAAGACCTTGCAGTTTGTTTTCATTATCGGTGGAAGGGACATGCAGCATGCAGTATTCTCGCCTATGCCGGCAAAGTCTCTAAGTCGTATGGTATTGGAGAGAACTCTCCTCAAAGCTGCAATGTTGCGTGACCAGCTTACTGAGTAATGGCTTTACTTGTTTTCCTGCTAGAAAGAGAGAGAGAGATAGAGTCACCTAAATGGAGTGGAAATCTGCGGCTACCGAGTGAAGCACGTGGTCGAAGCTCACCATACTGAGCACATTTTCAGCACACCTGAAGTACAAAAATTAATGGACCTGTAATAATGGTTAAAGTTAATAAAATTTATATATGTAGGCTCAAGACCATCTTCGCTAGGTTTACCGTACAGGCCACATGGCCTAAAACGAATTTGTTCATGATGATGATATATGTAGGCATATTCATTTTATCTGTGTCTGTGGACTACTGTTTACCACGCTTATCTTCATTTCCAAAGGAACACTATTATCATAAGTAATGCCACGAGTGATTCCCAATGATTTATCTAGGGAATTTGGAAATCAGTAGTAGCATTTGTTAGGACTATTTAACGAATAAAATTAAGCTGTTACTCACAAATCATTATTTAAATATAGTTATTTTAAAATATTTGTATATATATATATATATATATTTAATGTAAACGGTTATGTTTGAAACCAAATGAGAAACGTTATGTTTCATTTGTAAATCACTGCAATCAGATCATATTTATTGCCAAATAGAATCGCAATATCGTAAGAATGTACCCTAGTGGAGAAAAAAATGAAACACATCATTACAGATTATTAATTAATTTCAGATTTCCTATTTCTTGAGGAGAGCAGCAAGATGTTCAAAATTAGACAAAATAAGAAATAATGTCATAAGAGAAAAAATGAATATTGGTTATTCAATAGTAGACTATATACAGTATAAGCAATTAAATTGGTATGGGCACGTACGACGAATGCAAGGAGAAAGATTACCCAGGAAAACATTGGAATGATGTCCACCTGGAAGAAGGAGGAGAGGTAGGCCTCAAAACTCGTGGATGCACGAAATAAGAACTGAAATGAGAGCAGGGGGACTGGAGGACATGGATTGGATGGAGAGAGACGAGTGGAGAAGAAAAATAAAACTTTAGGCACAGAAAGATGTGTAAACATTAAAATGCTGTATATAAATAAATTTCCTATGATGTAAATATGTCAGTTATATTTTTCTGCAATGTTAATTCCTGGGAAATAATACGCTTGAGAGAGTGTAAACAGAGGTTTCTTCTTTTTATGGTATAATCATTTGCTACGAACGTTTTCTATTATATCTCGCAAGCAGAATCTGGTTACATTCGTGCACTATGTATACAATCTGGCAGCCACTTGATGAAATGAAAATGATAAATTAGAGTACCAAGTTTAGTTAAAGATATGGAAAGATACCTATAACAATGGAAAAATCTGAGAAGATTGGAAATAAATCGACTTCCAAAATTGGCGTTCCAATACACTCCAACTGGACACAGGGTGGAAAGATCAAGATCACCTTCGTTAGGATTACCATCACAGGTCACATGGCCTAAAACGGATTTGTTCATGATGATGATGGTATTTATTTCCGAGGTTCGCTGGTTCAAACTCGGCGGGGGTCGTTATTATTTTTAAGGGGGTAAAAATCTTGAGTATGAATAAAGTTCTTAGGAAAATATCTTGGACGAAAGAGAGATTAATTAAAACAGACACATGAATGGAGGGAAGGAACTGCATAAACAGTGAATTACATGGTCTTTATAATAAATACGATTTATAATGAGAATTTTTAAGTCT
This sequence comes from Diploptera punctata, assembly GCA_030220185.1. Taxonomy (NCBI): domain Eukaryota; kingdom Metazoa; phylum Arthropoda; class Insecta; order Blattodea; family Blaberidae; genus Diploptera; species Diploptera punctata. The sequence goes on from JASPKZ010008136.1 coordinate 1,531,400, forward strand.
CGCCAGGAACTGCGATGGGTAGGACATGTGGCACGAATGGGGAATGAAAGAGGTGCCATTGGAAAGCTTCTTGTAGGAAAAAACCAGAAGGAAAACGCTCAGTTGGTAAACCAAGAATGAGGTGGGAAGACATCACATTAAACTATGATTTGAGGGAAGAATAGTATACAGGGGATAATTGGGAAAAACATTGTGGCTCAGGATAGGGATAAATGGAGAGCTTATTGTCCGCGCGGCATGAAACCTACGCGTAGGATAGTGCCAGTGAGTGAGATAGTTAGTTTCGTTTTAAAAATCTAAAATATGTGTCCCTTCGGAGGTTGGAAAACTACAAGCCATATTCTACATCCCCTGTACTTGATTTATAGGCACATGAAAGAATCCTTAGGCCTAACTAACTACACTGGCACTATCGAATCCGTAGGTTCATTCATGCGCGGACATAAATTCTCACAAGAAAAAACGAACAATGCGACAAAACTAAAATACTACACTCGGGGGACATAGGCGGCGAACAACATACATCCCTATCCTGAGGTATATTTCCAGCCATCCGCCATCCCCTCTATAATCTACTTCCCTCAACTTCATGGTAATTGTTATCCCCCCCTTATTCTGGTCTTCTACCCAACTGGGCGTTTTCCCTCTGGTTTTCCTACAAGAATTCTCAAATACTCGTAGAATCTCTAGACCTAGCAGTCATATTTGCATTTCGTTTTATTCTTAGATTTAAATTGTAACGATAATGACATCAGCTTATTACTGTGCATATTTGAAATAAAATACAACATCTTACTACCTAAAAATCTTTACCAGACCAGAATTTGTTTCAAAACTACAATTTTATTTTTTATTTGTTTGTATATTTATTCAATTGAAATGGTCGAATCAAAGCTTCACTTCTCGGTTGAGTGCATATATTTTCAATTTCAATCCTTTTGTTGGATTTATACTAGAATGTGCTTCGAGGTTGTTTTTTTATTTATACATGGTCTACCAGTGAAAACTCGTAAAACACTGACTGAATAAATATACTTAAAAAAAAGGAAATGTCTTTTCAATTTTTTATAGACTTCAGAAAGTAGTTGTTTTTGTCGAGATGGTTATCCACGGGAATTATCTCGACACTTAAACGCAAAAAACAGGGATTAGATATAAACTCAGCTCATTCGCGATCTGGTGGTAAATTCGTGATACTTTCCTACCCATTAAACCCACATCTGTGGCTAGAAGACTGTCAGCGCCACCGCCGCCGAAAATGGCATATGGACTGCACGAGGAACTGGACCAAACCCACACCAAAGAAAGTATGGTGGTTACCCTGAATTATTATAAATCTCGTAAAGTAAAGTTTAATGTTATTCTCCTAATTCATATTGGGCCCACCTACTGAAAAGCTTTTCCTCTGGTTTCTCTACCACGAATTTTCGATGTTACTCTTTCTTGCATCCCCATTCGTCGCACGTATCGGGGACATTGTAGCCTACCTAGGCTTTAACTATTCCAATTACTTCTGGTTTCCCATAATTAATTACGAAAACCTCATGTAGCCATCTCCCATTTACCTGTCTGTTCGTCCCATTTATTTCCACAAAGTTACCTAAGATTTGTATCTTTAAAAAGTAGTTAAAGGGATCAAAGGGTTTTTGGTTTTCTTACCTTGTCGTGTGGAGTGCCTTTGCGGTGCTTAAAATGATCACGAGAGCTATGCCGGCCGGGTAGCCTTGCTGCCATGGCGGGACTAGTCGAAGGTATGATAAGCAAGACGAATGAAATGTACATTGGTCGAAAGACTGATGATCTTTCACCGCGTAAAAAATTACAACCCGTCAAGAAAATGGCGAACATTAGTTCCACTGGAGTAAAAACATTAGCTTCAGGAAAAGGGATGTATGGAGAGCTACGGGTTGCGATAGTGATCGTACCAGTAAGTAAGTAACATATTAGTAAAATTTTTCCCCTTCCCTGAAGTAAGGAGGAGGTTCGTTTCCCATCCATATAACTGGAAGAATAACAGTTTTATATATTTTTATTTTACAATTTTTTTGAGAGAAGTTGATGAGAAGAGTCCCATTAATGCATAGGCTACTAGCAAGTATTACAAAAATTGAGCCTATGTTTCGTGCATATATTTCCTTTCTGCAACCTCATTCTTTCTTTGTAATTATTGTTTCTTGGTATTTGAATTCAACGAGTTTCTTACAATTGTCCCTGCCTAAAATACTATAGCTAATAAAACACTGGTCAACATGATTTTTGTCTCATGAGAACCAATAGTTGTACATAATGCAGTTTTTTTTATCGTGTTTTCGAATATGTATTCGGAATTTCTCCATCACACACAATTTTTTTATTTAAATTTCAATTAATGGATTTAAATAATTATTTTTTGGTAAACGTTTTTTCGTCCATTTGTCCATTGTAAAATACAACCTATAAGAGCTAACTCCCAAAGGTTTTCAGATATGGGAAAAGCGATATCAAGGCAAATGAAATCCTAATATTGTGGCCCCGCCGATTATTGTCGGACCAGCAAGAGGCATGTTCCATAGGCGAAATATAGCAGAGAAAAATATCGTAATTTCTTACTTTCTAGGTTGAGTCCGAAGGTTCGAAATTGTGTTTGTAGTTCAAATGTAGAAGATGATTTAGTGTTTTATATTATTAAATTCCTGTGTCTCCCGGAAAACCTGCGTGATGGAAAAAAAAAAAAAAACGGATATCATATTTGGAATTCAGGAGAAAAATACTATCAGAATCACACATTTTTCTTTCTGAGACAAAAAAAAAGTTTATTTTCTGTTGCTCAGTGTAATTTTGCATTTCATAATGCAGTTCTTTAGTGATACACAAAAATGACTCATGGATTATTAACTTTTCTGTCCACGGAATGTCGCGTACTCGGCAATTCCCTCCCAAAAATGAAATCCATCGAATTAGCCCGTTTGTCGAGGCCTGCCGACCTACGTTTTCTCAAATCCAAACGCCTTTCCTTCCTTTTTATTTTATTTTCTATTATATATAATTTATTAAACAACGGGACATCCTCTAAATTATGGATCCAGTGAATGGATAATATGGTGGAAACTTGAATATAATAACAGGATTTATATTATTCAATATCCTTTATTTTTTGTACTATTATTGTAAAATTAGAAATAGATAAAAGCATGACCAAGCAGTTAAATGTTTACGGTTCGTTTAAGTTGTTTAGACTCATTTTATGGTTCCGTATCTGTTTCAATTTGTTTGGAAATTTCCTTAAGCACTAAATTACAGGATAGAATATTCTTCTTACAACAAATGCCGACTTTGTGGGGAAAAATATGCGAGGAAAAAATCCAAATTTTACCACTCTTATATTTATTACATATTTATTTACCATATCCATCTATAGTAACTCTGTCCGAGGGCAGGTCTTTCACTGCAATCATAGCATTTTCATGCTATGCTTTGCAGCTTTACTAGGGAATTATTTACCATATATTTTATTTATTTTATTTTTATGTATTTGTTTTTGTGAATAGTCGGTATGTAGTAGGTTCCTTTTTAAATATTTATTTGGCTGAATTATTGAATTCTATAGGGTTTATTCGGTTCTCCGGGCGGGGGGACTACTTCAGGGGGGAACCATGCCAAAGGCCTCAATCAAACACAGGGGACATGTTCCAAGGAACATGGAATGGGCTTGGTCTGTGGGTTGAAAAGGCGGCCCCGTCACCGGAGGAGGTGAGGACAACCCGGCTGACATAAAGTGCCGATTGTCCTAGAAAAAGGGGGAGCCTTACCCTCCTACTACCCAAAGGGTATCCTGAGGCCTGTTGTGGGATCACTTTACTTTTACTTTATTTTACTAGGGTTTTTTAATTATACAAAATTACTACGAGCTCTTTTTTTTTAAATAATGATCTATCAATATCGTTTAAAAGTCCATCGCTGTGGTAATCGAGGTAGGGTGCTGCACATTCCACGCAGCCGCGGTCCGAGTTCGGATCACCGTGAAGGACAGGATCATGGGTGATGTATTTTTCGGGTTTCGATTCATCGGTAAGACAAATGTCGGGAAGCGTAGGGCCCAAACAGCCCCGAAAATCATCCGGGCCGGGCAATTCATTCATCCTTCACCGGTTGGTGGGAAAGCAACCGGGGAAAACTACTCCACCTAATATTCCCAAAAGTATAGCTGCAAAGCATAGCATGAAAATGCTATGATTGCAGCGAAAGACCTGCCCACGGGCAGAATTACTATGCATGGATGGATAGTTTAAAACTCATACTCGGAATGTCCTGGGTTTATATCCCGGTGCCGACCAACCTGAATAAAATTTTATTTTTTCCCCCCCTCAGTTTCCAAGGCAAATTTAGGTTGGAATTTTATTGCCAGGATTAATTTTTTGCTATCATTAAGAAAGTAGTCCCAATATGTTTTTAGATGTTAAAACTATGATAAATAAGAATGGAATAAAAAATAATTAATATGTTTTTACCTTATTGCCGTGTAACGTAATAACAAGATTACCTATTGGTTGTGAATTATATGATGTCTAAGCTAGAGTTTTTCCACATTAGTGCTGTTATTACCAGGATCCAGATTTATAAAAAGCAAATGTGCATATGCTAGTGCATATTTCCATGATTATTCGCATTATTGCATTTTCTACACATAACAGCACAATGAAACTATATATATGGTCACAGTCCACCGCTGTGGTCTCGAGGTAGCGTGCTGCCTTGTCACGCAGCGGGCCCGGGTTCGATCCCCGGTCGGGGCAGTTTTTCTGGGTGAGGTTTTAATCGGGGTTTTTCCTCACCTGTAAGACAAATGTCAGAAAAACTTTAAGGCCATCATCCTTACCATTATCATTAACATCATCACCCTTCACCGGTGTGGAAAGCAAACGGGGAAGCTACCACACCTACACAATTCCCTAGTAAAGCTGGCAAGCATAGCATGAAAATGATTGCGTGTGTTTCGACTTTCTGCCTTCGGGCCAGAATCAGAAATACTACAAAAAAATATGGTCACCAAAACATTAATACTCATTACTTACTTACTCACTGGCACTATCGAACCCGTAGGTTCATGGGCGCGCGGACATAAGCTATCCTGAGCTAATGCTTTCCAATCATTCCTGTAGCCTATAATCTTTTTTTTTTGTAAGCCTATGTTATCCCTTTACAGAGATTTAGGCGCTCTCCCCCTACAGGGAAGAATTTGAACCACACAAATTTAGTTACACTTGTTTTCGTATAGATGTCATTTTGAGTGGTACGTGGTCTCAGTGTTCCGCCTCATACTTACATCTAGGAAACCAAGGTAGTAGTAGGACGAGAAAATTCGTAAATTTTTGCTTAGAGAGGCCTTTTAATTCAGGCTTCTTAAGGATTTTGTACGAGCCTGAAAAATCTTCATTACTAGGGGACCCACGGATTCTTAAAGTCCCATCCACGGAGGAATTGCTCCTTGGATTTTTTCAGTCCCTAAAAAAACCATCGACCCCGGCCAGGTTTGAACCCGCGACCCTAGGGGACAAGAGCAAAGGAAGCATAACCCACTAGTCCACCCGCGGCCGACCCCTGTATAATCTACTTACCCTCCAAATCATAATTAATGTTTGATTCTCCCACCTCATTTCTTGGTCTAACAACTGGTCGTTTTTACTATGGGCTTTCCTACAAGAAGCTTCCAGGCAAGTCCTTCATCTCCCCCCACTATACGTGCAAAACAGTCCTGCCCATCGCAGTCTACGAGACTTTAACTATTCTAATTATATATGGCTTCCTATAAATGACAGGTAGTTCATTGTTTACGTAGTCTTCTCCATTCACCTGTCTGTTCATCTCTATTTGGTCCAAAAAATTTTCCTAAGGAACTTTGTTCTCAAAATACTAGTAGTCCCCTTTCCTACCTTAAAGTTTTGGTAAGAGTCACATGTTGCGCAACCATATAATATAAACTGGTAGAATAATAGTTTTATATATTTTCAGTTTGAACGTTTTTTGAAAGGAAGTGGTACATTAAGAGTCCTCTGCATTGCATAATAGCACGCATTTCCAGAAATTGAGCCTATGTTTTTTCAATTTCTTTGTGAATCTCATTCTTATTTGTGATTATTGTTCCTAGGTATTTGAATTCAGCCACTTCCTCAAAATGTTCCTCATTTGTCATTAGCTGTCCATTTCCATTATTTAATGAATTTCTAACGTGTTACCATTATATTTAGTTTTTATTGGATATTTACTTCCAGGTCCTAATTTATTAGTGCATAATTACTCATTATATGAATGGACAATGGAAAGTTTTAAGATCAACTAGTGGTAAATTTTGAAGATGTGACTGGATTCAAATACCTAGGAACAATAATTAGCAAACAGGAATGTGGTAACATAAAAAATGTGAAGTTAGGCTTTATTTCAGGAACTGTATTCTTATTTACGTATTACGTCATCAAAAAACTTGTCTCAAGGGACAATGTTAAATTGAAAAAATACCTTATAAAACTGTTATTGCCACAATTATATTGTAAGGAAATGTGAAACCATAGGACTTTTATTTAAGGGAAGAGAAACGCTTACGAAATATATGAGAGTTAAAGTTCTGACACAATTTTTTGAAACAAAGAGAGGTTGAAATAGACAAGTGAATGGAGAAAAATACTAAAGACAGTAAGCTACACGATCTTTATGGGAAACCAGATGAAATAAGAAATGTTTGACTCTACTAGAATGCGATTGGCAGGATATTATAGCAAGAATGGGTGGAATGAATTAGGGGCGTTACAACTGCTTGTGAAAAAGCCAGAAGGAAAGCGCCCCAGTAGGTAGGCCAAAAGCAAGGGATGGGAGGAATAATGTTTATAATGGTTTCAGATACATATTTAAATTTGTTCAGCATCAGGAAAGGAAAGCCTGGTTTTGTTTTAAAAAAGAGGCAAAACAAGAAATGGTTTGATGAGGAATGTGCAGACATCGTAAAGAAAAAGGAAAGCTAGCAAAAATGAAATGGTTACACGAGCCAAATGAGGTAAATTTAGAGCAATTGGGTAGTGTTAGACAGGAAACCACCAAGTTTTACTAAAGAGTACGAAGATTGGGAAGATTTGAGTGCCGAGAGAAGATTAATGATCCTTGAAAATGAATGCAAAAATAGGGAAACCTTACGAGAATTGCATATCAGGGTATTAGTTATAGAGAAGAACGGGTTTCCGGCCTAGACAAAACATAATTAGGAATGAAAATGGGGATATGATTGCAGATTCCAAGAGTATATTAAATAGATGGAAAAGTTATTTTAATCAGCTATTAAATGTACATACAGAACAGGACATTGAGGAGGATAAGTTACAGACAGCAGAAATGCTAGTCGCAGAGCCAAGTACATTAGAGGTTGAAATGGCAATTGAAAAATTGAAGATGTATAAAGCATCAGGTTCAGATGAGATCCCAGCAGAACTGATAAAATCAGGGGGAGAAAAATTGATGGACAAGATACGCTGGTTGCTTACTATGATTTGGGAAAAAGAAGCTCTTCCAGATGAATGGAAGGAATCAATTATCGTACCAATTTATAAGAAAGGAGATAAAAACTGATTGCAACAAATATAGGGGCATCTCATTACTTTCAACTTCGTACAAAATTCTAACAAATATATTAGTAAGCAGACTTACTCCCTATATTGATGACATTCTAGGAGATCATCAATGTGCATTTAGAAGAAACAGGTCTACAACAGATCAGATTTTTAGTATAAGACAGATTTTAGAAAGAAATGGGAATATAATGGTACTGTACATCAACTATATGTAGACTTCAAAAAAGCATATGATTCAATTAAGAGGGAGAAGTTATATAGTATCCTGCTGGAGTTCGGAATTCCTAAAAAGTTAGTTAGACTTATACGAATGTGTCTAAATGGCTCAACGAGTAGGGTGCGTGTAGGCAAACAGTTTTCAGACACTTTTGAAATCCAGAATGGGTTGAAGCAAGGAGATGCACTATCTCCTCTACTATTTAATTTGTACTAGAGCATGCCATTAAATCTTTAGAGAATGAGGAAGGCCTACAACTGAATGGTATTAATAAGCTGTTAGTTTATGCTGATGATGTAGTACTACTGGCCGATAGCGAGGAGATACTAAAGGCCAACACGCACACACTATTGAGTAACACTAAGAAATTAGGACTGGAAGTAAATATCAGTAAAACTAAATATATGGTCACACGTAGAAATACATTATATAATGGAAATGGACAGCTAATGACAAATGAGGGAAATTTTGAGGAATTGGCTGAATTCAAATACCTAGGAACAATAATCACAAATAGGAATGAGATGCACAAAGAAATTAAACATAGGCTCAATTCTGGAAATGCATGCTATTATGCATTGCAGAGGCTCTTGATGTCCCAACTCCTTTCAAAAAACGTTAAACTGAAAATATATAAAACAATTATTCTACCAGTTATATTACATGGGTGCGAAACATGGACTCTTACTTTAAGGGAGGAAAGGAGATTACGAGTATTTGAGAATAAAGTTCTTAGGAAAATTTTTGGACCAAAGAGAGATGAACAGACAGGTGAATGGAGAAGACTACATAACAATGAACTACATGGTCTTTATAGGAAGCCAGATATAATAAGAACAGTTAAGTCCCGTAGACTGCGATGGGCAGGACATGTTGCGCGTATGGAGAATGAAAGACGTGCATGGAAGCTTCTTGTAGGAAAGCCAGAAGGAAAACGCCCAGTTGGTAGACCAAGAATGAGGTGGGGAGAACAACATTAACTATGATTGATTGAGGGAAGTAGATTATACAGGGAATGATTGGAAAGCATTGGCTCTGGATAGGGATGTATGGAGAGCTTATGTCCGTGCGGCCATGAACCTACGGGTTCGATAGTGCCAGTGAGTAAGTAAGTAATGGTTTCAGGAAGGTAAACTATACAGAGTATGATAGGGACAAATGGTGAGCTTATGTCCGCGCGGGCATGAACCAACGGTTTATATACTGCCACTGAGTTAATTAGATATTATTAAAAGTAAGAATAATTTTATTAATTTAGAGTTTTCTGTATTTTGGATTCATCCATCGTCATTCTGCCTGAGGGTAGGTTTTTCACTGTATTCATATCATTTTCATGCTATGCTTTGCAGCTTTACTACAGAATTATTTATGTGGTAGCTTCCCTTTGCTTTCCACACCGATGAAAGATGATAATGATAATGATGATGATGGTTGGATGATTTTCGGGGACCGTTGGGCCCTAATCTTATTGACATTTCACTTACAGGTGAGGAAAAACACCTCACCCAGGAGCCTGTCCCGACCGGGAATCGAATCCGAGCCCTTTGCGTGACAAGGCAGCACGCTACCTCGAGACCACAGCGGTGGACGTATTTTGGATATCCCTTGATATTTTCTATTGTTAACTATCTGACTGACTTCAGTTTGCATTTACCATTTACTCGTACAATAGAAACAGGTAGCTTGGCTATTTGGGGAGGGGATGGTATTGTTCAACATTCTTTCTCCAACATCACAGTTGTCATATAGAGTTGGTCTTGAGCTTGTGTACGAAAAATGCCTAAAACAAAGTGCACTAGTGGACATTTAAAACAGCACATCAGTCACCGCACATCAGGCAGTTTCGTCGTGTATTGTCAAGTCTCCTCCAAGAAAGTGAAATGTGAAAATAAATAGCATCTTAACATTCAGAACGAATTTAACAATCCAGATCTGCGATCACCTCTTAAGAAATATCGTGCAAATAAAAAAACCCAGATTAATGAATTCTCACAAATATATATATTTATATATATTCCTTAGTTGTAGTGTCAGTCCATTGTAAATTGAGTTTGGATATCGGAGGATGAGACAAAGATTCGTGTGACCGTTACTTGGCAAATTTTGTAGTTGGTAACATAGATGAAGACAAAGTGCTAGAAAAAAACCCAACCGGCTGATGTTTCCATTAAGTGCAATGAGATTTTTTTCTAAGTCCCTGGTAGACACCACGTGCATACGTCAACAGGTTATATTTTAAAATTATTTTCCACTATTTACAATAAATTTTACAATTTTTCTAACGATTATGTCAACATATTTTTCTATGATATTTAACTGTATACGTAACATGAAGACGTGGCAGCCGTATTTATTTTAACGAATATTCTATACAACAACAATGCACCCAATATGGAGTAGGTACTTTAGAATTTCAGAACTTACTGTTTATTTTTGGGCGTTGCATTCTTTCACAGGTTAGAGTGCTTAAATTGCATTAGGTTAGCTTTTAGGTTGGTCTTTCAAAGGTTAGAGTACTTAAATTGCGTTAGGTTAGCTTTTATTCTTGTTAAATAACATGTACAATGTTGGCTGCATCGTGATATTCCATAGAGAAAACTGCTTCGCGTTTGTTGGCGCATGCGCATGGTGTCTGCCTGGGAATTAGAATAAATTCTCACTGCCCTTAATGGAAACATTATCCGATAATTGCAACGTGTTTTGTATGGCACTCAGTTTTTTTTGTTTTCCAAAGGCGACAGGCCTAGAAGGTCCTTGGCTTACCAGTCGGCTACATGTGTTAATCACAGATATAGACGATCATAAGGCAGTTATGGGGTGACAGCATGTCGGGTCCCCCAGCCGTTATAGCTGGTCATCTCAACCTGGAGTCGCTACTTAATGTAGCAAATGCTTCACGATGCTAAGTGGGCACCGGTCTCATACTGGCCGTAATTACAAGAGAAAATTTCTTCCCACATGGAGACTCGAACCAGCTCAAATCCCGTAGTTCAGCGCCAAGACATCTTGACTTAACTATTCGGCTGCGGCGCGGGGCATTGCTCACAGTTGGAAAAACTTATACGTTGAAAGCAGAAAGGGCATCCAAGTATTTTACCCTAATCTTACACATGTAACCTATTTGGTACACGGATTACATCGTATATATGTGTCCTCTTGTTAAACAGTATTTAATTGCAATCGGGGGAAAAGTAACTTTCTCAAAGTATCAACTAGTGCCCCATTTTACAAATGTTGCTTGCCCGGAGGTTCCTCTGCCGCCTAAACCTGTACTAACTAGATGGGATACGTGATTATCGGGAGTTTCATTAATCGGAAGAATTTCAGTTAAGTAAAAGAAATGATTGCAAGACTTAAGTGTGTAGAAGAGTATGCATGTGTCGTTTATGAAAACGATACAGTTTATCAAGATGTGAATTTAATTCATGCACGGTTTTCTATAATTTTAATAGCTATTGAGAGCTTTGAATCTTGCGGTGCACTCCATCATGACTCAATTGTACTCGTTCTGAAAGCAACATGTTCGTTGAATTCTGCACTAGGGCGAAATTGGAGACATTAAATACAAATTATAAACTATGTTTATTAGAACCCGAGTCTAGAGAAGGTTGTCAGTCAATGCTGGTGTGGAAATCAGTATATTTTCCAGATGAAAATTCCAAATCGTTGGTGCCAGTCTACAATAGCGTTGTGCCCAACCAGTTCATTTCGAGAAGTAGTTCGTTCACTCGCACTCACTTTTATGAACCATTCAATTGAACTAGTTCGTTCACAAAATTTAGCGAAGCCCTTCATTCGCCAAGCAAAAAAAAAAAAAAAAAAAAAAAAAACGGGCTGTAGGAGGGGGGGGAAGCACGAATACACGAGCATGGGGTGACTTGACGTTAACCAACAACCACGTGGTAGCTGTGGATTTTAAAGATAAACGTAAATAATTCTGTAAATTCTATTTTAATTTATTTGAGTAACAAAAATTCTAATATGACTGCTACCATACTTTTGTTTATTTTATAATTATTTATACCTCCTTTTTATTTCTGTTATAACTGTATTATTTGCATAATTGTATTTATATACAGATTTTCAATGTTTACATATTTTATTTCAAGTTGTAAATGTTAAAAAAAACAAAATCATAACTCTATGATTTGAAGGGAAAAAAAGGTGTGGAGTATTTTAAAACTTTTAAGGAAGATATATTTTATTTTATTTATATATGTATTATTTACACATATTATTTGCATAATAGTTCTTTAAAAAGAAAGAAATATGCAAAATCGTACTATTGGCAATTACTTGAGCTTAATCTTTACAACCCCTAAACTAAAAATATAAAGACGGTGAATACTGGGTAGGCCAACATAATTTAGCCTTGTGTGTGCACTTTTACAGAATGGTTTCTAATTCGCGATCAAGAAAAAGTTGTGAAATTTGGTGTTTCTTCGCCGATTTAGGCGATGGTAAAGCAAAGTGTAACTTTTGTTCTAAACACAGTTTCATTCAGGGGGCGAGATGCTTTTAAACTTGCACGGCATATTCGCCCTAAATGTTTAGCAAGGTAAGATTTTTACTAAATTTTGCAACAGCTTTTTGTAAACCTAGTAAAATATGTTGTTTTAAAACTTGGATAAAATGGATTTTTATTAAATACTTTCGGAATTCCAGTAAATAAAATGTAAAGTGATTTTAATATTAGACTACATTAGATTTGTAGCGTTAGTAATGCCGTAGATCAAAAGGAGTAATCCCTGAGTAATGCTGCGTATGAGTGATGACGTAAGCAAGAGCGGGAAGGTAGCGTAATGTACATGTACTGAATGAAGGAGCGTGTCGAATGTTGAGAGTTTGAAGTACAGAAGTGTTTAAAGCCAGTTCACTCTGTCAAGGTAGTTCGTTCCTCTAAGACACTTCACTCTTCCAAGGTAGTTCGTTCTTTGATACCACTTCGTTCATCTAAAACACTTTACTCTTCTAAGATAGTTCGTTCTTTTATACCACTTCGTTCCAAGGTAGTTCGTTCTTTGATACCACTTCGTTCATCTAAAACACTTTACTCTTCTAAGATAGTTCGTTCTATTATACCACTTCGTTCTTCCAAGGTAGTTCGTTCTTCTATGTAACTTCACTCAGGCGAGATAGTTCGTTCCTCTATGGCAGTTCACTCTGGCAAGATAGTTCGTTCCTCTATGGCAGTTAACTCTGACAAGATAGTTCGTTCCTCTATGGCAGTTCACTCTGGCAAGATAGTTCGTTCTTCTCAGACATTCACTGCGGTACGAGCGATATGGATGACGTAGGAAAGAGGCGGGAACATGCAAAGTCGATGGGCGGAGAAATGTAGAGTAATCAACGAATGAGCGAAAGTTGATTTGAAGTGAGACATCTATGATCTAGAGCTTGAAATAAAAAGTAAATTTTAATTTTAAGTAGCAGTAGTGAACTCTGAACTGGCAGTTCACTAAAAGTGAGTAACTTTTTTACACTTCACAGTAGTGAAGCGTTCTTTTTAAACGACTCACTCTCGAATTACCCATCACTAGTCTACAAGGATTGCCTAGTCACGTCAGTTGTCGTAGGACAGTTGTTCTAAGCATACGAACTCATAGACAGAATCTGTTTCCAGATAACATAGAAAATCTCCTGGCTGCATACTATGAAGTTATTTCTTGTAAATAGGTAAGTGGATAATGTTACTTATTTCTTAAGAGCGTATTATTTTATTTATAGTGCATATTCTACCCATTTTTGTAGGGAAAATTTGCATGCATTTATGAACATTTTTAGTGCATGTACTCGTATATTACATATTTCAAAACTGAAAATTCTGTTTGCATTCATTGTATTAACAGAAATCTTAAATTATGGACTAAGTTATGTGAATTTGTTAGATTATAACGTTTGTTTCTACTGTAATTTCCAACCAATGATGTCACTGGGCGTAACAAAACTTTACTTTTGTAATTTCTGTTGTATTCGCAAGTAAACGTACATTGGAAGTTTGCATAGAACAGGGACTTGAATGTAATAACAGAACTTTAATAATATTATAACCATCTTCATCATCATTATGTAAAGCTGAATAACTGATGGAAGAAAAACAATTGATATGTTGAGCTCAATGCTTTGGAATAGAAATATATTATACAAAACGAAGAAAACTACGAGTATATTTCAAGCTCTGTTACAAAGCATTTTATTATATGGGTCCGAAACCCGGACAGTATTTATACAACAAGCCAACAACCTGTTAGTAGTAGAAATGGATTTTTGGAGGTGATCGACAAGAATTTCAAATGGGATAAAGTCAGAAACACCAAAACGAGGGAAATTATACAAGTTGAAAGAAAATATACAGTATATTAGAAAAGAGAAGAAAAACGTTTGAAATGGTACGGAAATCTCATAAGAATGAAAGAAGGTGGAATACTAAAGAAGATTCGTGATTGGAAAGCCGATGGAAGAAGTGGAAGTGGCAGATCTAAAGAATGATGGATAGATGGAATGAGGAGAAGTATGAAAAGTAGAGATTTGAGGGAAGGTGATGCTTTAGACAAAAACTTCTGGCGACAAATCACTTTGGTTTGAAGGAGAACCACTGTAGTGTGGAATATTCCTTATAAAATTATTATTATTATAATAATAATTATTATTATTATTATCATCATCATCATGTGTTGATTTGCTAATTACTGAATTAATACTCCTGACCAAACAACGTTATGATTCCCCAATGAATAGAAGTATTTTATCATAACGTTATATATCAACATTATTCAATAGTTTCCAGTCTGTCTTCTACCATGCTTAAAGACACAAATAATATCATGGAGTTAGCCAATTTTATTTTGTTCGAATGATGTACAGGAACCGTATATACTGTAATCGAGAGCAATACCCCACCCACCGTGCCGACCGCAGCCATAGTCTGGGCGTTTCTGGTATACAGATTTAAAAATATTGTACACTAAAAAGTTTTGTCTATGTAACAAAAAACAAGCTTCTGAAGATAGCCTACAATGGCGACTTGCCTCCGAAATCTCCGAGTTCGGGGTCAGTTATGTATAGCGAGCGCTAGCAGCATGTTATCCTATAGGGTCTTTAATATACAGGGTGGACCGCTCGAATGGACCTAATTTAAATTGCTTGTTACTGGCAAACCGGTTTTGAAGATAGAAACTTAAAACAACGTTCATATTACAGAAAAACTCACCAAGTTTTGATATCCAGATCACCACATCTCTATATGAGCCCCAGCAGTCACTGTGACGATATCAAAGCGATGAACAATTTCTTGCCAAGTACGTTGGAGTATTGTCTTCTGGAATGTTCTCAATAGCCTCTATGATGCGCTCACGAAGATCACGAAGGTCTTTGACTGGGGTGGTGTAAACTTACTCTTTGAACATAGCCCCAGAGAAAAAATCCAAGTGGTGTTAAATCGGGAGATCTCGGGGGGCCACGCGATTGGTCCTCCCCTACCAATCCAACGGCCAGGGAAAAAATGTTGTCCAAAAGTCGTACACGAACTTCATTGGACCAAGTGGGGAGGAGCACCATCTTGCTGGAAAACGATTGTTAGGCTGCAGTGTTTCAATTTTGTGGAAAGAAGGAACTGCTCCAGCTGTCAAGATATGTGGTACCACGAACAGTTTTCTCGGCGGGAAGAGAGAAAACGGGTCCAATGACCTTATTATGTGACAAACTGCACCAAACATTCATCTTCGACTATCACGGAACATTGCTCTTGAATAGCGTGAGGATTCTCAGATCCCCAGATCCGCAACTTATGCCGGTTTACGCTTGCATGAGAATGGAAAGTGGCTTCGTTCCGAGAAGATAAATCTTGGTCTGAGTCAGGATCATCGCCGAGACGGTCAGCATCGTATTGGTTGCGACTTCCACTCGTTTCGCGGCATGTCATTATTCCGGATCCAGACGTGGGCACGAACTTGCACTTTATATGCGTTTGCAGTTGAGGCGTCGTTTTGTGGAACAATCCGTTGTAATGTCGATTTTGGTATGTGAAGTTCCCGCGAAGCCTTCTTCTTAATGACTTTCCGGGGGCTTCGCTCCAATGCGGCTTGAACAGGTGCTACCATTTCATCGGATGCTATGAGACCACACCATGCTCTTCAAACACCAGATCTGTGTAGCTAATAAGGTATCACGCCACTTCTTTATGCTTCTCGCAGTTGGTGGAGCACGGTTAAAAACAACACGCCGGAACTTCCCTTTTGAACTCTAAGGATTGATTTAAACTCTTATTCTG